>CM048746.1:526930751-527500751 GCA_026315105.1 Locusta migratoria
TTTTATTTATTTATTTTTTCAAAGGGGAAGACTCAAAAATAAAACCTGAAAAGAGGAATAGATACTTTGGAAGTAAAAAAAATAGATCCTTAAAAAATAGGATGTGTAAATGTTAAATAATTTTATAGTGATATCAGGCATTCCATGAGTCACAGACAGGAAATTGAGACAGAGAGAAATCTGCGTTCATTTGACATGTGTGTTAGTGCTAAGAAGACATTTGAGAACCGTGAAATGTACTTTGTAGATTTGTTTATTGTTTCAAAAGTTTAAGATCACTTAACTTGTCTGCACAGAATTTCTTTTCCTAGAAGATTTAAAAACAGTTGTAGAAGTCGGTTGCCATTCTTCATTTCTTGCTTCCGTTCAACATAAGAATAATACAAATGTAAACATTAAAGTATACGTACATCCAGTCACAAAAGTATTCGGACAGCACATAAATATGCAAAATTTTGCAGTTTGCCGCATGAACAAATACAGAAATTGCATTTTTAAATGTATTTGGGACTCCGGGTACTAAGTCGCAATGTGAAACACGCGTCAAAATACGAAGAATTGTTGTTGGACATGTGTCTGTTACGTAATATTTCTTGAAAATGACATGGGAAGGTGCAACAAAAGTATTCAGACAAAGGCAGCCAACGTGAGAGAATAGTTCATTCAGAGACGCACAGAGGGTGGAGCGACTGCAGTGTGTCCGACATTTCCGCGAGATGATGGCGATGATTAGTAAACGCGTATCGCGAGCCTGTGCAGGTTGACGATGGGACACTTCTTGTTTATCATCGTGCAAATGGGAAAATCTGCAGGGAAATTACCGCAATAGTGAACATGAAGAAAAGTACAGTTCACGACATTATTAAAAGGTTTGAGAAAGAAGACCGATTGGATTTCCGTTGCAGTACAGGATGGCCACGGACATTTTCACAGAGAGATGAACGTCTGATTGTGTGAAAGGTACAACAGAATCTGAAAATATCTGCCACACAAATTGCAAGTGAGGTGGACAGAGACCGTGGTATAAAAGTTCATCCCAAAACCGTGCAGAGAGTACTATGACAATCGCAGTACCGTGGTCGAGTGGCGTGGTAAAAGCCATTCATAAATACAGTGAACCAGAAGAAACATATGCAGTTTGCGAGGGAATACGCCGTACACAATCAGGCTTGGTGAAATTGAGTGATATTTTGCGATGAATGTAAATTTACATTATGCCAAAGCGACGGAAAGGCAAACTTGTTGTGAAAGACCAATGAAGAGCTGAATCCCAGGAACCTCAAACCAACAGTAAAGTTTGGAGGTGGGAGTATCATGGTGTGTGGATGCATGTCCGACAATGGTGTGGGTGATTTAGTGTTCATTGATGATACGATGTACAAGGAAGCGTATTTGAATATACTGCGAGGACATCTGAAGCAGAGTGCACGACATTTAGCTATTGCGAACAACTTTCATTTTTATCAGGTTAATGATCCCAAGTATCCCACACATATTGTACAAATGTGGTTGCTCTTCAATTGCCTGAAAGTATTGCATCCCCCTCCCCAATCACCAGACCTTAACCCAATCGAACATTTGTGGGATAAATTGAAACGGGCCCTCCGCACAGACAACATATATAACAAGGAGACCTTGACAGAGAAACTGCACAAAGAATGGGCAAATATAGGCTCAGATTTCATGAAAAATCTCATGGAAAGTATGCCTAGTAGATTGAAGGAGATATTGAAAATGAAAGGTGGACTCACAAGGTATTGACATTCTCGTCCTACAACTTATGAACATATTGGACAGTGTCCGAACACTTTTGTAGCAGCAGGGTGTGCAGGTTGTTTCATTTTTGTTGTTAATTTTTCTGTTATTTATGTTTTGGAAACGATATAATAAAATAATTGTTGTTTTAATTAATGTTGTTACACGTGTATATTGCTAAAAAAAAAAAATGCTTGGGTTTCATAGTCAGTTTTCTCGAGTACTCATTGTGAAACTTCCCACTGTCCGAATACTTTTGCAACTGAGTGTATATTCTAATTGATGAAATGAAAATTATAGAAGGAAACTTTCCTGGTGGGATAAATAAATATAAAAAATAGAAATCGTCTGTCTAGGTGTGTTTGCGTTTGGATATGTGTGAGTGTGTGTGTATTTGTTTACCTTCCTTTTTGTCACCTGAGGTAAGTCCTTCCACTCCTGGGATTGGAATGACTCTTTTTCCACTTCCTTAAAACCCATATCCTTCCCTTCCTCCTCCCCTTTTTTCATCTTTTTCCTGAAGAAGCTGCCAGTGGTGGCGAAAGTTTGTATGTGTGTTTGTGTGTGATTATTTGTGCCTAGCGACGAGCCGGTCCTTTTGGTAAGTCATCCGATTTCTGTTTTTTTTATATTTCAATGTATATTATATCATGTTCACTGTTATCTTTTGGGTTTCTTAGGCGGACAGAATTTAAATGTGGTAACAGCTAACACAGAAGATTACATGGCATAATGTTTACATTTGTATTATTCTTGTGGCGAAAAGAGAGTGCAATTTACAAATTGCAATGCCTTGCCCCTAATACAAAAACATGTACAAGTTGTAGCATGAAGACAGAGGTTTTAGCATCAGGCATATTAATCCAAAACAGGCTTGCCAGTCAGCTTTACGTAGTAGCTTTTAGGTAAGACTTCAAATGTACGACTATTGTATGTAACTAAATGTGGAAATATAAAACAATTTTATTAGACTTATAATACAAATTTTACGAAATGTTTATAATAGCAGTTAGATACCGGTATGGTAATTCTGTATTACTATCATGCTTGTCACATAGTTCCTTCGTACTACAGAGCATCATCCCTCATACAATCAAGTGCATTCGATCTTGAACATTTTAAAATGCCTGTTATGCAATTTGATTTGGAATCCACTTCCAGTTATCATCATTCCATTGGCACACTTACATTTTACACAACTCATAGGTGTCAGTTGTCTGTCACTTTTCGAAAGGCAGTAGGTGTAGACGTGTTTAAGCTTTACTTTAAATGATTTATTGAAACAGATGTCAAATGGTTGTTGAACTGACGTCATCCCACCTGGATGGTGCATGATTAGAATGTTTTTTTCCACATAATAAATTACTTTCTTCTTGAAATCGTAGTGTTTCATTAAGCCCCATTTACACCGAAGCGAACACAAGGGAATGAGCAGCAGCGAACGAGAATTCGCTGTGGTGTAAACGCTATGCGTGTGCTGTTCAGTCACGCTCAGCTTGCATCTGCAAGTGCTCACTTGTGATCCGCTGGGTGTCGGTTTCAGGGTGAACCATCAAAGGAAGTTCGCGTTCTCTCTGCTTCAGCGCTAGCATATACGACAAACTGTGTATGCTTGCCTTGGTCGCAGGAATATCGGATTGCGCAGGGTACAAATGTATCACGTGACACATCGAAACCGGTCGTTAGCTGGATATCGTTGAATGGAAGTAGTCTACGTACCTTGGGATGCATTGGCGTTCATAAAAAAGGAGCGTACAATACAGGAAGACAACCTGCAGGCAAAAAAGTGAAGCCAGTACTTCGTCTAAATACAGTTATTTATGTTCAGCTCATTTCTGCGAAGTGGATATTGATAGAGCATGATTGTCCTGTGTTTGAATACAAGATGGTGTAGTGCCTTGTATTTTCCCATCATTTTTGGCTTACATGCACTCTTAATTGGTCCGAGTTAATTCCCTGTTTGGGTGAGTTGGAAAATTGTTTGCAGTTTTGTAGAGAATTCTGTTTGCTAGCTACTGAGTGGCCAAGGGTATATACAAGAACTTGTCAACCATAGAGCAATAAAACCATCAATTATTTACTTCATGCTCAGCACCAAAAAGCAGTCTCACTCCCATGAACCACAGACATTGCCGAGGTGGGGTGGCTTGCAATGCCTCAATGATACAGATAGACGTACCATAGGTGCAACCACAGCAGAGGGGTATCTGTGGAGTGGCCAGTCAAATGTGTGGTTCCTGAAGAGGGGCAGCAGCCTTTTCAGTAGTTACAGGGGCAACAGTCTGGATGATTGACTGAGCTGGCCTTGTAACATCAGCTAATGTGGCTTTGCCACACAGTTACTGCGAACGGCTGAAAGCAAGGGGAAACTACAGCCGTTATTTTTCCTGAGGACATGCAGCTCTACTGTATGAACATATGATGATGGCATCCTCTCGGGTAAAATATTCCGGAGGTAAAATAGTCCCCCATTCGGATCTCCGGGCGGGGACTACTCAGGAGGATGTGATCATCAGGAAAGACAATACTGGCATTCTACGGGTCGGAGCGTGGAATGTTAGTTCCCTTAATAGAGTAGGAAAATTAGAAAATTTAAAAAGGGAAATGGATAGGTTGAAGTTAGATATAGTGGGGATTAGTGAAGTTCGGTGGCAGGATGAACAGGATTTCTGGTCAGGTGAGTACAGGATTATAAATACAAAATCAATTGGGGGTATCACAGGAGTAGGATTGATAATGAATAAGAAAATAGGAATGAGGGTAAACTACTATGACCAGCACAGTGATCGCATTATTGTTGTCAAGATAGATACAAAGCCAACACCGACAACAGTAGTACAGGTTTATATTCCAACTAGCTCTGCCGATGATGAGGAAATCGAAGAAATATATGAGGAGCTAAAGGGAATTATTCAGACAATTAAGGGAGAGGAAAACTTAATTGTTATGGGAGACTGGAATTCGGTAGTAGGACAAGGAAGGAAAGGGAAGATGGTAGGTGAATATGCTCTGGGCAAAAGGAATGAAAGAGGAAGCCGCCTGGTAGAATTTTGCACAGAACATAATTTAGTTATTATGAACACTTGGTTTAAAAATCACAAAAGAAGGTTGTATACGTGGAAGAGACCAGGAGACACTGGGAGATACCAGATAGATTTTATAATGGTAAGACATAGATTTCGAAACCAGGTTTTAAAGTGTAGGACATACCCAGGGGCAGATATAGACTCTGACTATAACTTGTTGGCAATGAACTGTAGGCTGAAACTGAAGAAACTACAAAAAGGTAGGAAAATAAGGAGATGGGACCTGGATAAACTGAAGGAACCTGAAGTTCTTAAGAGTTTCAGAGGGAGCTTTAGGCAAAAATTGACAGAAACGGGAGAAAATAAAACAGTAGAGGAGGAATGGGTAAAATTGAGAGATGAAATAGTGAAGGCAGCAGAGGACAAAATAGGTAGGAAGGCAAGACCTACAAAAAATCCTTGGATATCACAGGAGATACTAAATTTAACCGATGAAAAGAGAAAATATAAAAATGCAGTAAATGAAACAGGCAAAATGGAGTACAGACGACTTAGAAATGAGATCGACAGGAAGTGGAAAATGGCTAAGAAGGAGTGGCTAGAAGGGAAATGCAAGGATGTAGAAGAATGTATAAATAGGGGAAAAATAGATTCAGCCTACAGGAAAATAAAAGAAACATTTGGAGATAAGAAAAACAGCTCTATGAATATCAAGGACACTGATGGAAAACCAGTTCTCAGCAAAGAAGGGAAAGCTAAAAGGTGGAAAGAGTATATAGAGGGGCTCTACAAAGGAAATGAACATCAAGACAATATTGTAGGAAGGGAAGAGGATGTAAATGAAGATGAAATTGGAGATACTGTACTGAGAGAAGAATTTGACAGAGCCCTGAAAGACCTAAGTCGAAACAAGGCCCCTGGAGTAGATGATATTCCCTCAGAGCTACTGAAGTCTCTGGGTGGGAGAACCAGCCATGACAAAATTGTTTCACCTGGTGTGTAAGATGTATGAGACAGGTGAAGTACCCTCAGACGTTAAGAAAAATGTTATAATCCCCATTCCAAAGAAAGCAGGTGCAGACAGGTGTGAAAACTACAGAACCATCAGTTTAATAAGTCATGGTTGCAAAATATTAACATGAATTATATACAGAAGAATGGAAAAGCTGGTAGAAGCCGACCTCGGGTAAGATCAGTTTGGGTTCAGGAGAAATGTAGGAACACGGGAGGCAATACTCACTTTACGGCTCATCCTAGAAGATAGATTAAGAAAAGGCAAACCTACATTTCTAGCTTTTGTAGATTTGGAGAAGGCTTTTGACAATGTTGATTGGAATAAACTCTTTCAAGTTCTGAAGCAAGCAGGAGTAAAATATAGGGAGCATAAGGTTATTTACAACTTGTACAAAAACCAGACAGCGGTTGTCAGAGTCGAAGGGCATGAAAGGGATGCAGTGGTTGGAAAATGTTATTCAATTTGTACATCAAGGAAGCTGTAAAGGAAAGCAAGGAAAAATTTGGAGAAGGAATTAAACTTCAGGGTGAAGAATTAAAAACTTTGCGTTTTGCCGATGACATAGTAATTCTGTCAGATACAGCAAAGGACCTGGAAGAGCAGTTAAACGGAATGGACAGTGTGCTGAAAGGCGCATATAAGATTAACATTAACAAGAGCAAAACTAGGGTAATGGAGTGCAGTGTAAGAAAATCAGGTGATGCTGAAGGAATTAGATTGGGTAATGAAGCAATAAAGGAGGTAGATGAGTTTTGTTACTTGGGCAGTAAAATAACAAACGATGGTCGCAGTACAGAGGATATAAAATGCAGAATGGCAATGGGTAGAAAAGTGTTCTTGAAAAAGAGAAATTTGTTAACATCAAATATTGATTTAAGCCTAAGGAAGTCCTTTCTGTAGGCATTTGTATGGAGTCTTGCCTTGTATGGGAGTGAGACATGGACGATATACAATGCGGACAGGAAGAGGATTGAGGCTTTTGAAATATGGTGCTACAGAAGAATGCTGAAGATTAGGTGGGTGGGTCGCTTAACTAATGAGGAGGTGCTGAACAGAATTGGGGAGAAAATAAATCTCTGACATACCTCGACTAAAAGAAGGGATCGATTGGTAGGATACATTCTTAGACATCAAGGACTTGAGAATTTAGCGTTGGAGGGAAGTGTGTGGGTTAAAAACCGCAGAGGAAGACCAAGAGATGGATACAGTAAGCAGATTCAGACAGATGTAGGTTGCCGTTCTTATGTGGAGATGAAGAGGCTGGCTCAGGATAGGGCATTGTGGAGAGCTGCATCAAACCAGTCTCCGGACTGAAGACCACAACAACAACAACAATTACAGTAAAACCTCATTTTTACATTCCCGGTTTTTACATTTTCCTGCCATTTACACAATTTTTTGTCGGTCCCGTCAAATTTCCTATGTTCACAGTGTTAATTTGCCCTCATTTTTGCATTATCATATTTACACTTTTCCTGCATTTTACACTTTTTGAAAGCCTGTTCGTGAAGAAAAAATGACGTATTCTACATAAATTGATGCTAGCATGGCTTTCCCCTTAAAGTATAGCACTTAAAAATTATTCGCAGTCAAGTTTTTTGACACTTTGCATTTAATCAAACGTATATTTCACGTATCATTGTTGGCAGTACGTATCTAGTTGACTTACGACGCACCGATTTGTGACGATGCAGTTCCTCTTTCCACCAGCTTCTTTGCCACAGTGGCTGGCGTGTACTCGAACAATCGGAACCATTTGCTTTGTTGATGTGAGAATAAAGAGTTGCATTGTTTCTGTGATACATATTTCTGATTCATAAAGAACATTATCTGTCAAGTTTGGTATCATAATACCCACAACCTCAAAAAAGTGGTAATAGTGTGAGATGCCAATCCTATGCAAACATCACAAAAATACTTATGTATGTGTTTGCACTCGAGAACATGAATAAATTCTTTAATATTGTCGAGTGAAACATCGAAAAATACAAAAAGAACGGAACTTTAGGAGTTTTACTACGTAAATAATTAATTCCAGTAAAAGGCAGTAATTTGGAAGATGTGTTACATAGTCTGGCAGCGGCGTCCAAACGATATCTATCGAACTGGTTCAAGTAATTTTAAAGATGTTTTACATAGCCCAGCAGTGGCGTCCTCAATTATAATGAATGAAATTACATCTCAAATTTCTACTTCCCAAAAAATTACCAGTTCTGCCCTGTGTTTAAAATAGTAAAAATTTGGATAACTTTTATTTTATAATAAACTTACTGGTGAGTATTTAGATGCCTATTATGTACATATATCACAAATAAACTACGAAAATGCGAGGCTGATCCAGTAAGCACATTTTACCGTTTAAAACACTACTTCCTGCATTTTACGCTTTCCTGCATTTTACACTATTTTACTGAAGTCCCTTGAAAAGTGTAAAAAGGAGGTTCTACTGTATATAGGATTCAGCTTATATTATTTGAAAACTGAATTCTATAGAAACACAGGAATACATTTTTGCACTGACCGTAAAGTAAATAATTGATGCTGTTTCAGCTCTATGGTTGACAGGTTCTTGTATGTACGCTTGTCCAACAAGTAAATTACTCTCGTTCTCTTCCTGCACCTGCAACATGCAACTCGAAGGGGTAATCACAATTCTTAGTTGTCCACACAAATCTCTCACACAGTTCCTCGCCAAAGGCTACGCAATTTGTCACTTTGTCCTTAGATATCTAACCGAATTCCCTACAAAATGGCAAACAATTTTCCAACACATTCAAACATGAAATTAACTCACACTAAGTATCATTTCCCATTAGTGCACTAAACAAAACAGTATGTAGCATTGATAAGGTCCAATACTTAACGCTTCACTTAACATCTAAAAATCCTTTTGGTTTCTGATGCATATTAAACTTGGAAAATTTGTTACTTTTAAAGTTTTCCAATTTTTCTCTGAATCCATTATTCACTTTTTCGGTTTATTTATTAAGTTAGGGAACAAGTATGCGCCAAAAGCACTGAGCTCAAAGGTAAATAAAACCTACTTCGGCAGGTCACTTCCGGTTGTGGTGAGTCACGTGATATGTTACTATCCTGCTCAATCCGATATTCCTGCCACCGCTCAAGCTCACGGCTCACCTTGTGGCTATGTGCTGTTTTCTATTCTGTTCGCTCCGGTGTAAATGCTTATTTGCAAGTAGATGCCAATGCGTGCGAGCACAGGCAAATTCCTGGCAAATGCGCATTTGCCTATGTTCGCTCGTGTTCACTTCGGTGTAAATGGGGCTTTACAGTTCACATATCTCAGCACTTCACAAAATTCGACGAAACAATACGTGAAATTAGAATGAGACAACTCATGAAAAAATCCTGTAGACTCATGTATTGTTGGAATTTACGCAAATAAATTTATTTTTATTGTTACTTACATTTGAAAGGCTTTTTTTTTTTTTTTTTTTTTTTTTTTTTTTTTTTTTTTTTTTTTTTTTTTTTTTTTTTTTTACGAGCGCAAAAGTTTTTGCCAGTATTTATATTTGTGCCTGCTAAGCAAGCTTGTGTAGCACTGCTTATATTAGATGGAAAAAGTTACTTGTGGTGGCTCCCAGCTCCATTTATCAGAACTATTCAAAGTGAAGTCATTTAGTTTTGTGACATCACGTCTTTCAGCAGATCTATGGAAAATAAACTAAATAATGCAGACGAAAGCACACTGTTATGCAAAGTAAACAACATTCGTAACTGAAGGTTTCCATATAACACTTTGGATTTGGGATTTGGTAGTATTTGACCATTACGCGCCAAATCTCAAATCTGAAGCCAGTGTGCTCGATTCGGTGAATAAGGCATTCAGCTGAACCCTTTCGGAAGTCGGACACAACCCTAATCCTAAGTTACCAACTCATGCAGTTATTAATGATGAGTCCCGACGTGACAGGGCACCAAATGTGACGGTGATGATGCCAGGTGGTAGTTGGTTGCCTTTTGAAGTACTCATGGTTTGGCACTTTCATTAATGGGGTGTACTGGTTTACTGGTTTCATTCATTTATATTAAGAAATAAGGAACTAACCATTAAATTTTCAGAAAACATCAAAAGGACAAGAGCTGGGGTTTCACAGGATTGCATTGTGTCTTATTTTCAAAACCTAGAAAAGTTGTTAAAAGGAGTGATGCTTTCCTACATCGTCAATTTTGATGAAACAAACTTTACGGGTGCCCCAAGAGCTGTGAAAGTAAGTTTACAGTGGGGCATGAAACATCTTGAGTGAATTGTAGAATGAAGCAAAAGTAACACCAGTGTCATGGTAGTTGCAGCTGCAGATGGGCATGTTGTCCCCCTTATGTTTTTTATAAGGCAAAGCACATTTACTCAGGATGGACTGAAGGTGAAATTAGTGGTTCTGCACACAGTCAAAACTCCAATGGGTTTGATGGAGAGACTTTCTGTGACTAGTTCTCAACAATTAATTTACCATAATGTAGAAGAATAGATGGTCCAAAGCTCTTATTGGTGACAATCTTTCATGGCACTTCACATTACAAGTTATCAAAAGACTGTGAAATGAACAACGTCCATTTTGTTTTACCTCCTCTTAAAGAGAGTTTGTAGGAAGGTTCTTGATGTGTGGAAAATGAACAACAGGGTGCCACTTCCCAAAACAGTATTTCCAAGACTGCTGAAAAGGGCATTTGAAACAATAAATTCTACATCAGCAGAGAATGTGAGCCCAAGTTTTAATGCTTGTGGTGCAGTCCCTCTAGACCCACTAAAGGTTCTGACTAAACTGCCAGAAAAATGTAGAACCCCTTTATGTAGCCTTGGTACAGTCTTGGATGAACACATTTATTGAACATCTAAATAAAACTTAGGAGAGTGAAAGTTTGGGAAATTCTTATAGAGCTGGGAAACAGATGACAATTTTACCTGAAAAATTTGTTCAATGTGAGGTTCTTGGTGTTCCAGACGGTTTGGAAGAGATAGAAATTGATGGCGATATCAGGAGTAAAATCAAAATAGAAGAAAGATCTGCATCTGAAATTTGGTTTGACAGAGATGACCATGTTCTTGTTTCCTCTTAAATTGAAAGAAGAGAGAAGTGTTTTGTACGGATAATTATGGTATCAAATGAAGCTACTGCCATGATTAGATTTTTAAGAATTAAAGAGGAGAAGAAGGGGAGACATTTTCTGTATCCTGATCTTGCTGATATACAATCAGTTGTTTTCTCAAATATTATTTGTTAGGTAAAAGTAAAAGACTTAAGGAGGAGCAGATATGCTAACTTGGAATTAATTTGAGAACTGTGGAATAATAATAACAATAAAAGTGTGTTGATAACATTATTTTAATGTTGAATTTAGCCTATGTTTGTTTCAAGTTCCTAAGGGTTGAAGTAATTTGACTGTATTTGTAAATATACTTGTAAAATTAAAAGCATATTTATGAAAAAATATACTTTTATTTCTTCTAAAAAGGCTTACATTGATCCACTTTCCACCTGGAATGGGGTTAAGCGGTTTACGTGTGAAAATATATTGGTGATCCCAAGTTTTGAGCTAAAGTGGATCAAATTTACAGAATTTTTATGTTGGAAAAATTGCCCTGTAACAACATTTTTAGGTGTTCATATAGACAGTAAGCTGTCGTGGAAAGCCCATTTTCAGGATCTTGTTCCCAAACTAAATTGCGCTATGTTTACCATTAGAACAATATCTGAAATAAGTGATTTTTCAACACGAAAAGTAGTCTATTATGCTTACTTTTTTGACGTACAGCATTGTTTTTTGGGGTAACTCACAAGATGCAAAAAGGATATTTCTGGCTCAAAAACGGGTGATTCGTGCAATATCTGGTGTGTCGACCCCTTTTCAGTAGTCTGGGAATTTTGACACTGGCGTCACAATACGTTTTTTCTTTAATGTCATTTGTTGTTAATAATATCAGCTTATTCGCACGAGTTAGTAGCTTTCACTTGGTGAATACTAGACAGAAGTCGAATCTACATTTGCATCACACCACCTTGACACTTATGCAGAAAGGTGTACAGTATTCTGCAGCATCCATTTTCAATAAGCTGCCACAAGAACTAAAGAATCTTAGCACTGATCCACACGCTTTCAAATCTAAATTGAAGAGTTACCTTATGGCTCACTCATTTTATTCTGTCGAGGAATTCCTAGAAAAGTTAAACAATTAAGCTAATTAATTTTTTTCTTTATTGATTCTTTTCACTTTGTCTTAAGATTGTCGTGTGCAAAGGACTACTTAAAAATTTTCTATTACCATTCTTGTGTAACAATTCATGATTTGACTTGTTCCATGACCATGGAGTCTCACTCGTCAAATTGGGTCCTATGGAACAGAAAAAACAATAAATAAACATACTGTTAGTGGCATCTGACAGATCATTTAAGTTTAAAATCACACAATTATTTTGCAGAATTTCCTTATTTATTAAGATCCACTTTTCTTAATAAAACATTAAATTCAAAATGACTCATTGCCACAAACAATAATTTTGCCCAGTCTAAATATATACTGTCTCTCATCCTGATCAACTTCCAACTGCTACGAGTCCTGCCAATAAAAGGCATATTATGATAATAATAAGACTTTACAATATTGCCACGAGAGACCACGAACACCAACTGCCGGCATGGCGCAGGGGATAGCGTCACGGACTGCGGAGCAGAAGGTTGCTGGTTCAATCCCGCCCACCGGCAAAAATTTATTTCTTTGTAATTTACAATTCCAGAAGGTTCTACATATTTCTTATGTTTACTTGTAAATTCTACTTGTTTCTTATGTTAACTGTTCTACTAATTTCTGGTAAATTCTGTCTGTGTATAAATAGCAGAGCACTCTGCCTGAGAGGCAGTCAGTGCTGCGTATATGTTGAGTTCATAATAAACGTGCTTTGAGTATAAGTGCTGTGTTCAGTTGCCTTCGAAGTCAAGCCTACTTCCATTGCAACGTGACATTGTTTGGTGAAGGCGCCAGGTACACTGTGCAACAGCTGTATCACCGTGGCTCCGATTAGGCAACGTAAAAGTCGTCGCTTACACAGACTGGAACCGGAATACAAGGGATGCACCGAGTACATCCTTCCAAAAGACCGTATTATCAGAAGAACGATGGAGACGAAACCAGCAATAAGCCAGCTGCACATCAGACACCCGTCGGTGTTCTCTGGAGATGCTGGACAGGACCCCAACAAATGGCTAAAAGGGTTCGACCGAGTTGCCAAGTACAACAGGTGGGATCATACGATGTGCTTGGCCAACGTTTATTTCTACCTGGATGGAACAGCCCAGCAATGGTTCGAAAACAATGAAGACAAGTTGAATGACTGGGAGACGTTCCAGGAGGAACTTAAGAAGATGTTTGGAGACCGCCAGCGACAAATCCGCTCGGCGGAAGAACAACTGAAGAACTGGGCCCAACGACATGGTGAGCTGACACAATCGTACATACAGAGTGTTTTGGCCCTGTGTAACTTAGTCAATCCGAACATGACTGAAGCGGACAAAATCATGCACCTGATGAAGGGAATTGCAGAAGATATGTATCAAGCTCTTCTGATAAAAGACGTCGCTACGACAGAAGAGTTCATCAAGTGGTGCCAGCGTATTGAAGAAATGCAACAAAGGAGGGTTGGATGCAAGAAGTATGACAGACTCCCAAATGTAGTCCCTATGGCCGTTGTGGAAGACCAGCAGGACTTGGCTTCTCTCATACGACAAATCGTGAGAGAAGAATTACAACAGTGCATGGCAGCCGGGTCTATTAGACCGAGCGAGCATCAGATTATGGCCATGGATGTGAGCCCTGTAAGTCATGAGGTAGCTGACGCCACTGAGGATGGGGTATTTCAAACATTAGCTCCTGTCTGCCCCGTCAATCGCACCCGACGTGAAGAATGGCGTCGCCCTGCTATGACTTACGCTGCAGCCGCCAAACGGCAGCCCATGAACCGACCGACGTGACCACAGCCAACTCCCCCAGTAACTATGAAGCCCCGCAGAAGAACAGATGTCTGGAGGACAGAAGACAACACACCACTGTGTTTCCACTGTGGACACCCTGGACATGTCGTACGCCACTGCAGAGAGAGGAGGCGCAAGACGTCAGCCGTCGGAGCAGTTCTATCCAAGGCAGTCACCTGCTGATGAGTTCAGTCGACCTATGGGAAGAAGCCCATCGCCATACCCTAGATGAGGTCGCTCCCCGACTCGCCGCAGCCATTCACCGTTGCCGTACAGAGGTACCAGCCGCTCCCCTAGCAGCCGCGCCCAGGAAAACTAAGCGAGGCGACCATCTACGGAGGTGAGGACGCCGAAGATGAAAATCCTCCATGGACGACAGTCGCCAAGATGTCGGGAAATCTCATTGATGTCATAATCGACGGCCAACCTGTCCGGGCACTTGTTGATTCAGGAGCCTCTTTTTCTGTATTATCGGATAATTACCGCCGCACACTAAAGAAGATAATGTTCTGTGATACGGGAGCAACTGTGCTGACTGTCGAGAATGGAAAGTACGTCCATCCAGTAGGAACTTGTGTCGCAAGAATAACCATCAACAACAGGATGCAGCCATTTGAATTTGTCGTGTTTACAGAATGTAGTCACAATGTCATCCTCGGATGGGACTTCCTTCAGGCATCCCAAGCTGTCATTGACTGTGGAAGATCTGAGCTGCAAATTGAAGAAGTTCCGCCAGATACACGCAATACAGAATTTTCTGGGAAGTTATTCATCGTTGACAATGTGACGATACCGCCATTGACAATGAGAAGAGTTGCAGTCACAAACACAGATGACTGGTTAAACTGTGAAGTTCTTGTGGATAGTAAAAAGTTTATCAGGCTCACAAAAGAAATTTACATACCAGCGGCTATCATAAGCATTACCGGTGGTCAAGGAGAGATTTGGATTACAAATTGCCAATAGGGCCTGGACTGAACAAGGAACAACGCCAGTGGGTGTTAGGTATACTACGCCAATTTTCGGGTGCATTCACACCTCAGCAAGGGAAAAGTCAGACCAAACGGCCCATGATAAAGCACCGTATCAATACTGGGGACCATCCGCCAATTAGCCAGCGTTCATATAGAGTGTCGCCAACTGAATGACGTATAATTCAGGAGGAAGTGGAGAAGATGTTGTGAGATGACATTATTCAACCTTCGGAGTCCTTGGTCGTCTCCGGTGGTCCTAGTAAAGAAGAAGAATGGCACGTGGTGATTCTGTGTCGACTATCGGCGGCCGAACAGTATCACAAAGAAAGATGTCTACCCATTGCCGTGTATTGATGACACCTTAACTGCTTGAAAGGAGCTACATACTTTTCAACTATGGACATGCAGACAGGTTACTGGCAAATCGAGGTTGACGAAGCTGACAGGGAGAAGACGGCTTTTATTACACCTGACGGTCTCTATGAATTTAAAGTAATGCCATTTGGATTATGTAATGCTCCAGCCACATTCGAACGCATGATGGACAACTTGCTTCGACACCTTAAGTGGATGATGTGTCTCTGCTATTTAGATGACATTGTCGTTTTCTCGAAAACATTTGAAGAACATCTGAGTCGCCTGTCAACTGTGTTGAAGTGTGTTCAGGCTGCAGGTCTCCGCCTCAATCGAAAGAAGTGCCTCTTCATCGCCACAGAGATAAAAATCCTGGGGCACCTAGTCAATGGAGATGGTGTCCGTCCTGATTCAGATAAAGGAAGGGCAGTCACAGAATTTCCAACTCCTCAGCACATTCGTGATGTGAGAAGTTTTCTCGGGCTGTGCTCATACTACCAACGTTTCATAAAAGGATTTTGTAACAAGGCACGTCCATTACAAGAACTTCTGCAGGGAGACGCCAAATTTTACTGGGATGCGACAAAAGAAAGAGCTTTCCAAGCACTTAAGGAGGCTCTAACTTCCGCACCAGTGCTAGCCTTGTACGACGAGAATGCAGAAACGGAACTTCACACAGATGCCAGTGGCTATGGGATTGGTGCAGTGCTTGTACAAGTTCAGGAAGGTGCTGAAAAAGTGATAGCCTATGCGTCAAGAGTACTCTCAAAGTCCGAGATAAACTACTCTACAACTGAAAAAGAATGTCTCACGGTTATCTGGGCTATCAACAAGTTTCGGCCGTATTTATTCGGCAAACCATTCACCGTTGTGACAGACCACCATTCTTTGTGTTGGCCGACTAGCTTGAAGGATCCATCAGGTCGACTAGCAAGATGGACACTAAGACTCCAAGAGTATGATGTCACAGTGGTATTCAAGAACGGGCGCAAACACAAGGATGCCGACTGCCTTTCGAGGAATCCATTAGTGGAAAACAACAGCATTAATGAAATTTCAGCTCTCACTGAATTAGATGACGTTACAGCTGAACAGAGGGAAGATCCAACACTATTAAAAATGATAGAGGCCCTGGAGAACGGAGAACCGACCAATGGAGAGTTCCAACTTATAAACGGAACATTGTACAAGAGCAACTATGATCCACTGGGCCCCAAATGGCTACTTGTTGTTCCAGCTCATCTCCAGCCAGCTATTCTCAAATATTTCTATGATGCTCCAATATCTGGTCATCTGGGATTCGTGAAGACCCTAGACAGAATCAGACGCAGGTATTACTGGAAAGGTCTCTACCGATCTGTCAGGCACTATGTGAGTCACTGTAAAGAGTGCCAGCAATGGAAGCATGTGCCGCAATTACCTCCAGGACATCTCGTACCGATTCCGCCGGCAGCAGCTCCATTCCACCGAGTTGGGATCGATCTTTTAGGGAGGTTCCCGAAGTCGACAACCGGTAACCATTGGATAATAGTCTGCACTGACTACCTCACACGCTACGCTGTCACCAAACCTGTGCCGACTGCAGAAGCTCCAGAGATCGCCAAATTTCTTGTAGAAGACATTATTTTGAAGCATGGAGCACAACGTGTCATGATATCTGATCGTGGAAAAGTATTCCAGTCAAAACTAGTATCAGAGGTAATGTCACAGTGCAACATTGTCCACAGAATGACAACTGCATACCATCCTCAGACAAATGGTCTTACGGAACGTTTTAACAAAACGTTAGCCGACATGCTGTCGATGTACGTCGATGTTGAGCAGAAGGATTGGGATACAATTCTGCCAGTCGTGACATTTGCTTACATTACCGCAAGACAAGCCACCACAGGTTTCACTCCATTTTTCCTGCTCCATGGGCCGTGAAGCTGAGACGACAATGGATACACTGTTCCCGTTCCAACCGGATGACACTCAGGATGACTATGTTAAACAGTTCATCACCAGGGTCAAAGAAGCAAGACAGCTGGCTCGCATTCGGACACTGGACGCCCAGGAGAAGGACCGTCAGTGGTATAACGACAAGCACCAACCTATTGTGTACAGCCCAGGAGATCTGGTATGGATTTTTACCCCTGTACGGAAGGTTGGACTGTCAGAAAAGTTATTGAAGCGATACTTTGGTCCGTATCGTGTCATACGCCACCTGTCAGACGTCACATACGAATTTGAGGATTATGAGCCGTCGTCGAAACGTCAAAAACGAAGAGACATTGTTCACGTCCTGCGCATGAAGCCTTACTACAATCCTAAAGAGCAGGTAGACGACAATGGCTTCTTGTTTAAGGACTTTAAGGACAGTAATGTTCCTGATGAAGCCACGACAGGAACGTCTGTTGTCGATAATCGCGGAGAAGGGAAGGATTCTCTTGAACTGTCATACAGAGGACCCATGACACGGTCAAGATCCAGGACATTGCAGCTGGCTCCACAGGGATCATAACAGCGGGTCGCTGTTTCTCCAGGAGAGGGAGCAATGCCGCGAGAGACCACGGACACCAACTGCCAGCGTGGCGCAGGGGATAGCGTCACGGACTGTGAAGCAGAAGGTCGCCAGTTCAATCCCGCCCACCGGCAAAAATTTATTTCTTTGTAATTTACAATTCCAGAAGGTTCTACATCTTTCTTATGTTTACTTGTAAATTCTACTTGTTTCTTATGTTAACTGTTCTACTAATTTCTGGTAAATTCTGTCTGTGTATAAATAGCAGAGCACTCTGCCTGAGAGGCAGTCAGTGCTGCGTGTATGTTGAGTTTGTAATAAACCTGCTTTGAGTATAAGTGCTGTGTTCAGTTGCCTTCGAAGTCAAGCCTACTTCCATTGCAACGCGACAATATCTTTATTAAATATCCTATAAATAATAATGCGAAGAGCATTAAAACTGAAATGCTATTCAAAGAACCAACATTTACTACAGGAAGCCATCCACAATCCACTTGAGGAATATCATTCTTCTCTATACTAAAATTTAAAGTAGCTCATACAAAACAGGATTGTTAAGTATAGTCTGCGATCCTATTCCTTTAGTCTTGACACTACTCTTCATAGTAGAATCACCACTATTAAAAGTGATATCATCTTATACAAAATAGCATGTGAACATCTCCTAAAGTGAACATTGTTTGCCAACAGATAGCATAGTAACATAGGTGCCACAGTGCCATCTGTCTGCCCTTAATAGGGAAAGTTTATGGCTCTAAGGCTCAGTGTGATAGGAATGTGTGAAGTAAACAGGCATCATACCACACCGATACACTCACGCTTCCTATAACCACCTGAGTGAGTTTGAAAGAGGTCAAATTGTGGCATTCTGAGTGGCTGAATGGACTTTTCAGAGAATTGTCATACAAATTGGACATGCTGCATCAGTTGTGCAATGGCGCTGGCATCAATGGTCACGTGAACATTCTGGCACTCATAGATGAGGTTTTGGACTTCCGTATAAGAGATACATCTCCCAAGATTGTCATACTATAAGGGCAGAAGTGGCGATTGTACAGCTACCATAGCACAGATATGAAAGTTTGAGAGTCCAGAAGTCTCAGCACAAACTGTAGGCAATTGGTTACTAGCAGTGGGAATTTGGGTAGACACATTTTTAACCCACCTTCCAGTCACACCACAGCATTTGTTGGGCCTCATGGTATTGGGGTAAAGTGCTCAACTGGAAACCAAAGGGTCCCAGGTTCGAAACCCGGTCGGACCTCGCATTTTTTCATCTTGTGTTTTAACCCATCCTTCACCTCTCAACGATGTGAGGAGTTGCCAGAAACAACACGTGGTTTGGATTCCACGTTAATCTGGTTGGATAACTGAGGTAGGCTAGGGACACGCAAGTCGCCGAAGTGGTGTCCAATTGAAAGTCTTGCACCAGGCCAATGAGCCACATGAAATTATTATTATTATTATTACCACAACATTGATGAGAACAGCTTGACTGGTTTCTCTTTGAAAATGGAGTGATAGGCCTTTGTGTTCATCGTTGCTTGCATGCAAGTGGTGGTCATTTGTGTGTACAGTGAAGAGCTGGCAAGTGCTGTCTCGTAAAGCAAATTTCTCCAAGAGACACTGGTTTCCGCATGCCTTACAGTCTGAGGAGTGATAATCTGGTGTTTGAGGAAGGGATGCTGACCAGTACTCGTTATGTTCAGAATATTGTAAGATGCTTTTTGTTGCCATTGTTGCTATAGGAAGGAGATGTGTTGTTCCAGCAGGGTAATGCTCGCCCATACACTGCGCATGAAACAACATACTCTGCAAGGCATGCAGCAACCCCTGGCCTGCATGATCTCGGGACTTGTCTTCTGGGAATCATGAATGAGATATGATGGAATGACAACTGACATGTGAGACTTGTCAATGCTGAACTCTTACAGAACATGTGAACAGATAGAGTAGGTGAGGAATAATGTAGCCCAAGATAGTATTTATCTTCTATATGATTGAATAGATGCCAGAAACAGCACCTGCATTACTGCCCATTGACATGTAACAGTCAAGACCTGTAGCTATATTTAAATGCAGTTACCACACCATTTTCTGAGCTAAACAGACTAACTTAATGTTTTGATATACCAGGGAAAATGCAAACAGATGTTCACAAAGCATATCTGAGTAAACAGTAGATCATCAAAAGTAAATTACCAATATGAAATAGCCTATCCATTCGTAGGAACATAAATTATGAAATAGTTCAATGTAAATCTGCAAATATAAATGATCACTTGGCTGATTAAATAGATGTCATGTATTTCTTCTCAAATACCAACATAAAGTTATATAAAGTAAATAAGATCATATGTGATCACATAAGCATTTACTATTAATCATATAAGCTTTTACTAATAATTAATTTTAAAGTACATTTTGACAGAATAACAAAATATGTCATAAAAGTCAAATATATTGTGTAAACTCAAGTATGCATTACTCTTTTCACTCAGTCTTGTTACATAATTGAAAAGACTCCTGAATTTTAAGCATATTTTCGGTTATTGGAAATACTTTAGAGGGTCTAAATGTTATTAAAATATGTAGTCATATTTAAGCCTGATTTGTAGAACATCAGTTGTTATTAAGAGTGAGCTATCTGATTGTAAATATAATATTGTCATGTTTTAACAACTCCATCAATGCTGGCCACTGTTGAGAATTTATATAAAGGTGGCCTGGAGACTTCGTGAGGCTGTAGTTTTTAACCAGATTTCGAGGCAGTCTCTACCCCGTCCGCATGTTAACTTTTCATAGTAGCAATTAATTATCGTGCAGATGCATGTTTTATTTAAAGTGTGTAATTAAATTACTGATTCAAACTTACCTGGTGTTGCTGTTCATAATTTCAAACCACTAGCATACATTTTTACCCTTAAAAGGAAGTATGTAGCTGAGTGACACATCAATTTTTATTCTGTTAGATTGGACATACTGTTTGTGCTATATGAGGGAGTGCCTCTGCAGCTTCATACAATTTTATTGTTGGTGCTGTGGTGTGATCAATTTTTTATGGTGACTGTTATACGTGAAGTAATTGTTGTTTTCTCAAGTATCGCAGTGCCTGTGAGACACATATTTTCAGTAACGCAAGTTTTGTTGTGTGTGTCTATTAGACACTTATTTCTATATTTGATACTTCTATTATTGGTGAGTACAAGTACATGCAGCTAATCAATACTAACACAGTGAATAGCTGCATTCTCTACTTCTGGTTTAAAAACAGTGAAAGTATCACCAGGTACAGATTCATCAAGAAACTGTCTATAAGTCTAATGAGACCCCATCTTCAGAACAGGCCACTTATCTCCAATTTGAGAGGGGATTTGAGGATAATAATTCAGAATCTCCTTGGAAAAGACTCACAGAATAAGACAGAAGAACAAGAGAAAATGAAGAATGACAAACTAGAAAGAAAGAGGAAATGCAGTCTTTGTCATTACTAGAAAAGCAGGAGCACTGCAGATAAATGTGTGTTCAGTGCTTAATCAATTAATTAGCAAAAGTGTTCGTGAATTTGAACTTTATCCCTGACCTTTTTTCACAAAATTTTTGTATTTTTATAGAGTTCCTTAGTATGACTATTCATGTAGTAATAAATATTGGACTTAACTTACCAGGTGAAAGAGCACAGGTACGCAGACAGAAACATAAATAACACACACACACACAACCCTGGGTTTCTTCTTCAGAAAGGAGAGGGAAAAGGAAAGAATGTGGGTTTAAAGGAGCTGCGGGATGTGAAAGCTGTTAACAGGTTGTTGGTGTACTAACAGCTACCCTCCTGATCTGGTACAAAAGCAAATTGCCAGGGCCTCTTCCTCATCCTTCAAAACCGAGAACTTTCATAAAAAAAATAAAAAAAAATTAAAAAAAAGTTGCCCCTTTTGTCGCCAAATACTTTCCAGGACTGGATCAGGCTCTGAACGTGGCTCTCCAGCAGGGATACGACTTTCTTAAATCCTGCCCCAAAATGAGATCCATCCTTCATGACATCCTTCCCACTCCACCTAGAGTGTCTTTCCACCGCCAACCTAACCTTCATAACATACTAGTTCATCCCTATGAAATCCTCAAACCACCTTCCCTACCCTCTGGTTCCTACCCATGTAACTGCCTATCCTGTGCACCCTCCCACCACCACCAACTCCAGTCCCGTAACCCGAAAGGTATACACGATTAAGGGAAGAGCCACTTGCGATAGCACCCATGTGATTTACCAACTGACATGCCTGCACTGTGAAGCGTTCTTTGTGGGAATGACAAGCAACAAACTGTCTAGTTGCATGAACGGATACAGGCAGACAGTGTTTGTTGGTAATGAGGATCACCCTGTGGCTAAACATGCCTTGATGTACGGCCAGCACATCTTGGCATAGTGTTAGACCATCCGGGTTATCTGGATACTTCCCACAGACACCAACCTTTTAGAACTCTGGAGATGGGAACTTGCCCTTCAGCATATTCTCTCTTCCCGTTGCCCACCTGGTCTCAACCTCCGGTAATTTCAAATTCCCTCCCACCATACAACAACATCTTTGCCCTTGACCTCTGGACAGAGCCTCTGCCTCAAATGGCATCTCTGGCCAACTTCTTTGCTTTTTAGATATGTCTGCCTAGGTGTGTGTGTGTGTGTGTGTGTGTGTGTGTGTGTGTGTGTGTGTATGTGTGTCTGAATGTGTGTTTGGTTACCTATCCTTTCTCCCCCAAGGTAAGTCTTTCCTCTTCCGGGATTGGAATGACTGCTTACCCGCTCCTTCAAACCCACATCCTTTCCTTTTCCCTCTCTTTTCTGAAGAAACAACCCAGGGTTGCAGAAGCTCAGCATTTGTGTGTTTTTATTTATGTTTCTGTCTGCATACCTGTGCTCTTTCACCTGGTAAATAAACCACATCTATTTTTTATATATAGTTTTCCTGCTAGGAATTTTTTCCTCTGTAATATAAATATTAGAATTGTTACTTTATATGGGTGTTCAGTGAGTTATTGTTTAATTTTTTTAATAGTACTAACAGATTTACCCGTGTCCACCAGGCATATATTTCGTATTAAGTAATAATAAACATTCTTCCTCTTAAGGATTAATTGACTTCAGCTGATCGTATTCAACGTAATCCAAATGTTGCTGCAAAACTTAGAATCCAGATACTGAGTTACAAGAAGTTATATGAAATGCCAAGATAACAAGGTAATGCTTATATGCACAATAGAGAACTTTGTGGAGGAGCTAGGCTTGGGTTCCATCACAATTAGTGGAGAAATGAGCAGGCTTCATTACGTCACACCATGTATTAATATTGATGTTTCAGCCTGAATTGACACATAGTATCTGTAATACCACTGAAAATGTATTAATTTGGTGTATTCCACATTCACTGTTTCAACAATAAATCTTGAGTGAATTGGAAAACTCTGTAATAATTTTTATTTCTTGCATTGTATATATTATGCCATATTATTAAGCAGGGCAGATATCTATAACTGAAATCTGTGAATTTTTTTCTCCTTGGTCTGATTTTCATGAAATAGGCCAACATGTTGCCCCAAACTACTTTCAAGTTACCTGTGAAAATCTTCTAGACAGACATGGTGATTAATAATACAACTTTATGTTTGATATATTTTGTTTTGCTTATCTGATTTTGATGAAATTGTTAGAAGATATGCTCTATTTACCTTTCTAAACTTCATGTCAAATTGATCTAGTAGTTTAAAGAAATAGAAAAAATAGTAAACGGATGACTTGCCCAAAAGGACCGGCTCGTCGATAGACACAAATAAAAATAAAAATCACACTCAAACACACATACAAGCTTTCGCCACCATTGGCAGCTTCTTCAGGAAAAATAGGAAAAAAGGGGAGGAGGAAGGGAAGGATATGGGTTTTAAGGAAGTGAAAAAGGAGTCATTCCAATCTCAGGAGTGGAAGAACTTACCTTAGGGGACAAAAAGGAAGGTAGACAAATACACACACATTCACACATATCCAAACGCAAACACACCTAGACAGACATTTGTAAAAAGCAAAGAAGTTGGTTATGAAACATGGCATAGGTCTCTAGGCTGCATTGAATACTTGAATCAGGCCACATGCGGCCAGTTATTTCATGAGTACTGGTCTAGTTGAACTGTCTACTTTTCAAATCTTTACCAATGAATCCTTTGTTTCTTCCCTAAAGAGGAAAAATGGTGATTCTGAGAGCTTATAGAAGTATTTCTTCCTGTACATGTTTCTATCAGCAGTGTTAGAATTTTTGTCTCCTGAAGGAAAGTTGTGAGCAGTTGTTGTGTCACCAAATTTAAAAATGTTCTCTACTAAATCCTCTCCTTCATGTTTAATTAATTTTTGAAATATTTTATTTATTTGAACATTTTCCAATCTTGAACATGGTTGTTATCAGCAACTGTGAAAAGCTTCATACTAAGAAGAACACAGCCAACCAGATGCAGCTGAGTTTATTAAACTTGTCCAGATTTTGACATCATTGAGTCTATCTTCATAAGATTTATTAATTACTTTTTAAATTGGCTTCTGAAATGGTGTCAAAACCTGAGTCATGTTCCATGTTTTTCCTAATAAAATTACAAGTTGTCACTGTGCTTTGCATAGGTATGTTGTGATACAGTTACAGAACTGAAGATTCTATTTGAACAGTATTACTTATATATCTTGATATCTGATTGTTTTTCTATCGAGTTTAAAATTTTCTAGTTCTAAACCTGCTATGGCTCTAAAGCTACATTCATATTACAGTGTTTTCATGATGATGATCAATTCCAGTTGATATTCTATTCCAAAAGTTTGTCAGATATAACTCTATTAATGATGAAAATTCTCCTCAGAGATGATAAATATTGTTGAAACGAGACAGAATGGCTGGCCAGTACTTACCTTTATGCTGTACCGCCAATAGTGACACAAATGAAGAAAAAAAAAAAAACAAAAAAAAAAAAAAAAAAAAAAAAAAAAAAAAAAAAAAAAAAAAAAACCACCTTCATGACCTAGGTCATGAATTACCTTTCCCTTCCGTTCCCATCCTTTCTTCTTCCTTTCTCTCCCACCTGATGAAGGAACTGTGTTCCGAAAGCTTGTCCTTTTTGTCCCCCCCCCCCTCCTTTTTTCTTTTTCTCACTATCAGCGGTACAGCACAAAGGTAAGTACTGGCCAGCCATTCTGTCTCGTTTCAGATATAACTCTCTCTGTTTTACACAAAATGTTAGTGTTGTGACAATGTGCTGAAAATTAAAATATGCCGACGCGCATAACACACGCAAAGGAATGTAGGGGCGCTACAGCAACTAGTCAGTGCCGCCTAGGTGAAGGGGAACGTTGATTCCATACAATCAATGTAATGAATTTGTTTTCTGTGTGTCATTAACGTTATAACAGTTGAATCTGTCCACAATTGTACTACTGTTGTTTTCTAATCAGATGTGTACCACAGTATATAATATGAGTTTATTAGCAATTATGTTCTAGTTTTCAGTGCAACTCTTGAGAACATTTCCTCATTTTTATATGCAACATTATGCAAGCTGACAACCATTACACCGGAAAAAAGTTAAGGTTTTACAAGTAAGTTTAATTTTGAGTGACTACTGATTTGTTTTCAAATATAGGCTTTTTATGCAAATTACAAAATTTTATGACTTGTGCAGTTCTTTTTATGATGGACTATCATACTATGACACTTGAAAATTTGTCCAGACCGGAACTTGAACCCAGGTCTTCCCTTCTTTGCATGGTGTCTCCTTCACCTCTTGGCAACCCATACAGCCTCATACCCGAGCCCAAACTTCCATGTGTCACACTTTCCTCTATAGCCAAATGCTTCCTCACATAGTGAGAGGTTCACAAGAGGGAGAGAGACATTTCTATCATTATAAACCAGTCATGTGACTATTTAACATTACTGCAGATGACCACCAACATCTGTTCCTTTGGAACCGACATAAATCAATACCATGACAGACTTACAATGACAGAAATGTCTCTATCCCTCTTGTGATTCTCACACTATAATAAGTACATGCATTTGGGAGATAGAGGCAAGTGTGACACATCAGTCACGATGGGGAGCATGCTCAGGTGACCGAAAAGATCATGCAACACTTGAAAATTGGTAGACCCAGCTTAGAGTCCCAGTCTGGCACAAATTTTCAAGTGTCACAGAATGGTATTCCATCTTAAGAAGAGCAGCAGAAGTTGGATCACCATTTGGAACAGATAATTCATAATAAATATTGTTTTCTACCTGACAAACCAAAAGGAGCCTTATATAAAAATGACACAGATACCTTAGATAAATAGCAGTAGGAAAAAAAACAACTTATTGCATATTATACACTTTAATAGGCTAGCAAGTACAGCTTTTATAACATTGTACAAAGACACAAGGTCACTAATGCCAATTTAAATACAAAACTTTTTTCCTAAAAATCACTACATTCAAAAATTGGTACAATCAGTCTCTCTGAGGAATACTGAATTGTTTTGCTTGGTATCTGCAACACACTGAAGATACTTTATACATTACAGGAACAGATATTTGATCCAAAAGTAGCAAGATAATTAGTCTTATCAGAAAAATTATTTACAAAACATAAAGTTAAAAAATTTGTCATTTAAATATAAAATTTCAAATATGTTACTATGACAACTCAAATGATGATGGATTTTTGTACATGATCTTATAAATATTATGTTCTAGATGCAGAGGTACAATGACATATTCAAACAATTTGCCACACATAATGGAAAAGCTCATTGCATTAGTCCCCTTAGATACAGTATATTTTATTTTACATAACTCAGTTCCAAGACAGTTGTAAGTACTAGTGACAGTCTTGTCTACCACACATCACAATAAACAAGATTTTTTAAAATTGATTTACTGTGCCATAAGGAGGAATAAGTATAGATCTTGGCACATTGGAATGGTACTTAGAAACCAGTTATTGTATAATTTCCCAAAAAATTATTATACTTTTTAGTCTTTGAAATGGAATGTATTACAATAATTTAGCAGTTATTCAGTACATATTGAAACAAGTAATATATCAACATGATACATTAATCTGTGGCAACATTGTACATAAAGTAAAATCACAATCATTCAACATATGTTATCATAAATTGTTATAGTAAAGATATTAATGTATTACATGTCCTAATGCAGGTTTCAAATTTTAAATTTTCAAACATGGACACCATTTGTGAATTTATTAAAATAATTTTGGCTTCAGCTGTACTTTGTTTTTAAACAATTGACGTGTTTCAATTCTTACACACATTCATAATTCTGCATCATACATGGACCTAATCTGGCTTTAACAAATCTCCACTACATTCTGAATACAGTAGTATGTGCGCTTAGTTGTACATGAGAAAAAAGTACTTGAGATAAAGTGGAATCAATTGATTGGGAATTTTTGCTACCAAACTTAATTATTAGTCACGTCTGCATATATACATCAGCTTTCATTACTATTCCTTTTTGTAAAGGTTGTCTCAAGGAAAATAACAGTCAATTTCATTCTTCATCAATTTAGCCTTATATTGAAAGGCTTTGCTACAGGTGTAGTAAGATAACTCACACATTCTCAATCAAATTCTTATTTCACAATACAGTTTTCCTTATAGATACAACAGAATACAATACAGAGAAAATCAACACTGTTAAAAATAATTCTGAAAGAAAATAGTACTAAAATTTTTGGATACTGTATTTGGAGCAACTGTAAAAAAAGATAATGGTATTTTGTGTTCCAAATTGACTCAACAACAATAAATAACTTGCTGCCATTACAGATAGGATGAGTAAGATGTAGGTTAATCATGTAGCAATGTTAAATCTTTGGGAGAGTATTTGAGAGAAATAAGGAAGAAGAATATAAATAGTGATGCATATGAATCACAGGAAGAGATCAGCAATAAGATGAAATGTAAGGGAGCATGCAAATCTAACTAAATCCAATACCAATTAGTTAACGAGACAACAAAAGTAGCTGAAGGTTGAAAAGGGAGGGACAAAAAAATACTCATGGAAAAATATAAAAAAATGTTTAAAAAATAATTTATTCTAATATTTATATAAACATATGTGCTTATGCTAGATAATAAATTATCATAAGTTCAGGAGAATTCCACACTGTAAACCATTTCACTGCTGAGGATACGATACTTCATCTGAAGCACTCGTATACCACAGGTGCCACAGATGAGGTAACTTGTATGAAGATTGTCCGACCAATGTTATGGGTGAGAAAACCAACTAGGGCAATTGTCTGCTTCTATCTATTGATTATTACACAGGTGAGCTACACCTTTGAGTTATGATGCACTAGTCACAATAATTTTATAATTCAAAGAGAGTGTCAACATATATTTTGAATGTGTTTGTGATCATGTTTGAAACACATCTAATAACAAAACAAAGTTTCATTAGCAGTATACTACAGCACCTCTCCCGTCATTGTAACATCAAAATAAACACCTGCTGTGTTGAAGATTCAATCAGGAGATTAAGACTTTTCAACTAACTAGGCCGCCTAATGCAAAAAGGAATGACTATGAGAAAGAGGTGTGACATGGCATCAGAGGGGTGAAAAATTAAATTATTCTCACTACTATCATTCACTTTTCTAATTCATCTCCCTCAGTGTGAAAAATCAAATACAACAATGCTAGTAATTATTTACTAACCAATAACTGTCATTTGAGTACGCACTGATTTTGCAGAGTTATTTATGTGTTTCTTGTGCTGCCTACATCACTTAAAAAAAATTGGAAAGTAACAGTGAAACTTATAGGAATTTTATGGAGCACTTCAGTGCATATGCATTAAAAATAAACAGTACTGTTCTAAGAAATCACTCCAAAAGCTAGACAGCAGAAAGGTTCCATTTTTTGGTCACAGTTGGTAAGTGCATAGAGGCCTTTATGCATCCAAAAAGCGAACAGATACAGAGTTACTTGTTGGAAAGATATACCTACAGCAATTGAAGGCACTTACGAGTTCTTTTTATAACCTAATCTGAAACAACACATCAACATATGTACTTTGTACATAAGAGTGAACGGTGAAGGAGATAATTATCTGAGTGATAGTTAGCTTGATTGTGATTAATTTCATATGTGGAAATTTTAAGGCATCACAAGGATGGAGATATCACTGGAGTGTTAAGTATGAAGATAAAGACTGAATGAAGCTGTAATGATCGAGTGAAGGCTATTGGACAAACACCATACACACTATTTATAATCTCTTGTATGATTAAATAATGTTTTTCCATCTGAATATCTATTATTATGACTGCGAGCCACTCTCTTCATTTAATTTCTCATACTTTTCAATATTTATATCCATTCCTTACTATTGTATGAAATGTATTTTTAAATGCATTGCAGATTTCTTCCTGTTTATCATTCTAATTGTCATTATATCTCTGTCTCATGTTTCTGTGGTAATATTCTCATATTATTTAGCCTTTTAATACTCATTGTGCTACAGCATGCCCCTGTATATTCCATCATAAAAACACATTATTACAACAGAAAATAGGCATAGACAACCACTCATGTGGAGAGATCTGTTCCAAGGGAAAAGGCAATAAGCTTTTCAGCTAATTTTAGTTCCTCCCCTCCTTTTCTCTTCCTTCCTCCCTCACCCCCCCTTTCTCCTGCACCATCCCTCCCACCCTCCCTTCCTACCCCCCCCCCCCCCTTCTCTCTCTTTCATACACACACAGGATCAGCCACATTCACACATTAATTTCCATGTGAGCTGTGGTGGAAAAACTATTGTACAAAAGAAAAACAGGGAAAGGGAGGGTCATATATTCACACATAAGAGTCTAGTCCTCATCAGCAGTTGTCTGTGCTCATTTCTGACTGGCACAGAAAAATCTTTAAAACAAAACACAGTACCTTTAATTTTAAGATTAGACCATTTATAATGTGACTGGTGACCTATGTGTTTGTTTTTAGGTTAAATGAAGTTTATATGTGAAAAGATGAACATTTAATCAGATAAAGTTTCAGATTTATGATTAGTGGAGAGAGAACCTCAAGAAATAATTTTTTTGTGTGTAATCTCATTACATTTACCGTCATATGAAACTATATGTCACTGAAGATTTCTCATTAAAATTGAAACATCAAAATCTGTTAATAGAGTCACAATTAGAAATACACCAATGGCGGAAATGGTTCCATGCAAAGCGGCTACAGTGAATCTATATAAATTCACACACCATATGCAAAACGTGAAAAAAATGACATGTTTCCGCATCTCAATATGCCTTTCAAATATAACCCCACATAGTATCCTGCTCACAAAATATGAAATTACATTGCTGAAAAATGTAATTTCAGCCATGCATTAAATCTTCCTCACTCATGCTTTTCTGTAATTTGACAATATTTACACATAATATAAATGCTCATATTTTAATTACATATGTTACTTATGTCCATGTATGTTTCAACATGGCATTTTTTACCTTTATTTTTTTTGGTTTTTCATAGAGCACCTAACTCAAAGGGGCAACAAGAAAAATGTAAATGCAACAACAACTGACATTCATAACTATGTTTTAAGTCAGGCAAATCACAACTATTTTATACACAAATATATATATACAAACACACATTTAGCTGAAGGCAGAAGTAGTTCTAGAAAATGGCATGGCATATTACATCAAAATATGTTACTGTAAAATGAAACAGCACAGTATGGTATTCACATTTACAAGACAACTTTTCTTTCTAAATATACTTAATATATATATGTACAAGCGAAGCATTAACATTTGCTTGTCATTCAAAACATTCTCTGATGACGATATTCAACACATTATTATATACAACATTCTGATACATCATCAGCAGTCTAAATTTGCCACATAAAACAATTTTATACACACTCTTGTTTGAAGTTGATTTCTGTAAATATATTAAAACATACCAGTTTATAATCTAATGAACTAATGAAAGTGTAAAACCTTACAAATAATGTGACAGAATGAAAAGGGTAATGTCTTCTGAAATTTGATGTGTCTAAAAGTGTGCAAAATAATCATTTAAATACTGGCTTATCTATTGCATGTACTGGTTGTATGGTGACTCAGGAATGTATTTCACCTTCTTCTCGGCTTGCTACACCATACTTTTTAGTGAAAACTGTTGCCAGTACAGCTCTAATAATGATTCTCATGGTAGAAAAAGTTTTATTGTATTTCAAATATTGGAAAATTTATGTTTCTTTATAAAAGTCAAAGTTTTTCAATAAAATAGTTTTGTCCATACAAACTGTAAATATCTATAAGACCCCAGATATTAATTTCCATTTGCTCAAACATCAAAAAGTCCCTGAGACTGATTGGTCTCCAATATGCAGCTGCCGATGAAAATTCTGGAACCCACCAACTGACAGCCAGCAGTTTACATTATTTCCAAACTAAGCGGGAAACAAAACTAAAGTGAATAGAGGGACTAGCAAATATCACAGGCTGATGATGTAATTAACTCATAAAACTGACAATGCATTGCATGTTCATTCCACTGAACTGCCTGTGTGAAGTCTTCCCAAAAGCACACAAGTTCCTTCAAAAATATTTTCAGTCTACACGTCCATATCTTGGAACAATGTCTTTACTCAGCCACATGTCACAATCGGGGTATTCATTACTAGGATTGGCATCTTGCTCTATGAGCAGCACCTGCTGTCCACCTTCCCGGCGGCGAAGCTCACCCTGTGCAACAAAGCGATAGAAGACTTGCTGCATGGCTGTCACGTAGCGCCTCTGTTCAGTGTTTCTTGGAATGTAGCGACCCAATATTGCATCAACATCAACATCTACATCAGCAATTTCACCTCGTGGTTGCTTCACCACATAGAATGGAATGGGTGGAACAGTTTGTCTTGCCAAATGCAGCAAAGGACAGACTGTGCGAACATCAGACACCAATGACGCTATGCCTGCCCAGCTGGTTCCATAACGCCTCACTGCTTCCTCTGCTAGCCCTTTACGCCCAACCTCACTCTGTTCCAATTGCTTCACAGTCTCATTGTTAATTTGCCAATCTTTGTACCTCTGGTGCAACTCGTCACTTCCCTCAGAATGAGCAGTGGTTCCTGTGGAAAGTATCATTATTTTAATCATTGTACAAAATGTGATCAGTAAACATACCACATAAGAATATGAACAATTTTTTATGAAATCTGAACTGAACCACAACTGGAAATCCATTTTGATGGAGACATTAAATGACAGCAGAAGTGTTCATAAAGTTATCCTAAAGTATGAATTTTGTACCTTTCATTTCATAAATTTAATTCTGTTTTCTAGACTACAGATATTTTTGTAAATGATCAGTGACAATAATTACCATCTTTATTGTAATTTAGAAACATCCTACAGCAGAGTCATCTATACTACACATATGTTGTATGAAATGAGCATCAGAAAGAGACTGTATTTACTCTTGTTGGTATTAGCTTCATCATATGTCAGAACATAGTTGTGACAAATACATAATACATGGTCTCTATGAGTTTGAGTAAGATTAACAATTGGTTATTAGAGAAAAAATGTTTCAAGGATAAAGAATCTGAAGAGAAAAGATAAAAGTTACATGGCAACTGCCATTCCTAAAAGATCTATCATCTAATTTTAGTAATAAAAAAATTGGATATCTTCATGATAATAAGGAAATGTTTCAGAACCAGTTCTGTGATTTTTCTATCCAAATTGGAACACTTCATTTGATAATTATGTACATTGCTTCATATACTGCTACAGTTGTAAGTGGGTCATAAAAAGAAGAAAAAACAATACAATAGCTTGTGGAAGAGGGAAACAATATCAGTATTACTGCAATTGAAATTACTTAAACACTCTGAAGTTTTCTCTGTAGAATGATACATGGTGGACGAAACAAAATTCTGAATCATTCATAGTACTTCAGTTAAATATGTATCATCGAGTTAGATTAAAGAATGTGTCACTTAAAAAAAATAATACATTCAAGTTATCACTCCTTAATGAAGTTTATGTGTAATGCTACATAAGATGCTCCTGCTGAATGCTGACAATGTAAAATAGCATATAGTAACAGCAGTACCACCAGTAAACTAAATTTCTTGTATTATTATGAGAAGTATTCCGAGTTTACCAAATAAACTGACTTTCAATAAAAATTAGATTGTCTTCAGTACTGACCTGCAAGATTAAATCTCTACAATATTAGTTTACAATACGTATGACACACTTTGCAAAAAATACTCACAGAAAATTTCGTGATACTTTTTTCCTTGTCAAGCATATTATTTCTGTCTAATTACTGTTGAAGCATATTGCTGTAACCCTTCATACTACATCAGTTGTGCAGCACAGCAGTAGGCCACCGCTATGCTTTATTAGAACCTGCTGCCAAAGGCAATGCTCCACAACTGAATCATAAGACTTGATAACAGTGCAATAGTTATCCGCTCTATGTATCTTATCACTGGCCTGTCACTTGTCTTGTTCCATACAGTCTGTAATTACTCTGTGTAAGTATCATACCAATAACCTTGGGTGTTTGCTGTCTTCCTGCTGTTATTTGTGTCTTACATTACAGCACAAGTGGTGTTTACTTCCATGTTCTTATTCATAGTGACTACTTCTTCAGTAAACTGTGGCTATAGACAAGTTACTCATACATAAATCATGGCTAAGCCAGCAGAAAGAGATTATGGCCTTGTTACAGTATGCTCAAATAGCTGTTTTAAATAAGCTGTTGGTCATATTAACAACTCACCTACCGTATGAGAGATTACTGGAAAAGCATCCACCACCATTCCCACAATATGACAATGTTACCAAAGACTGGTAGGCTTATGAAAAGTGACTTTGGCAATATTTCCTCACTTTTGAAATTGTGGCTCAAACATGTTTAAGTGGTACTGTTTCTTTTTTGGATTTCTCCTCGAATTCTTAAGATTTTGTATCAGTTAGTCCACTTTGGGAAATGGCATCACTTTCTATTGACAAAATTTGTAGTTTTCAGACAAATTACCACCGTTGTTACACTTTATTGCGTCTAGTGCGAAATTCTCTCATGGTCAGAAAAAATACCACCAATACTACACAACACAAGCAGCCAAATTATTTGGTCTCAGTCATAAATATCAATTTGATTCTATTCAGCTGGCTCTTCAAAAGAAGTGAATCAATGTGCACTTCAGTATGAAAACCCTTCATTGAACAAAGTACTAAACACTGTTCAGTATTCGAAGAGATTTCGGGCTTGCAGCCAGTCATCATTAAATCCAGTCCATGATTTTCAGCTGGACACCTGCCAGCCATCTTCAGTTGAGCCACAAAGATTGGCTTTTTGTCCAGCTGAAATATTGTGGACTGGATTTATTTATGACTGGCTGGAAGCCCAAAATCTTTTCAAATATTCAATTTGCTGGGAAAATTCTAATTATCACATTGCTCAATCTTTTGAAGTTTACCACGCTTGGATCAAATTGAAGCTTGGTGTAACATTATAACACTACTTTCTGATTATTGTTAAAGTGCCTCAATTGATTCTTGAGGGGATTACAATGTTGCTGCTGCACCAACATATACTTCAAAGTCATACAGGACCGAGATAGTCTAATCAACAACAACAACAACAACAACAACAACAACAGTCAGTCTCACAGAAACAACAGATCACGGCACTTCCAACTTGCCCTTTCTATTTTGTGGAACAGATTCATAATCAATGTCTTGGGAACAATTTCAAGGTTTAAATGAAAAAGTACATCACAAAACCTTCCACAGAGGAGACTTTATTTCAGTTTCAGAGTTCTATAGATTCATGCCAACTGGGGAGGGCAGCAAGCACAACCTCTGCATGGGCAGCCCTGCTCCTGTCTACATCTGCATAGCCACCACGGGCACCACCATTGTTTGCAGCAGATAGCGTGTCCAGCTCCGAGGAGCCCAACTACCACAAAATAGGACCTATCAGCATAGTGAGCATCAACCATAGTAGCACCAGTCTACGAACTACCACCTAGCTCATAACTAGAGACAGTCCACATGTATGTGGCCAATGCCTCTGAGCAAGCAACTGACACTGAGACAGATGGGGAGGAAACACACACACACACACACACACACATGTGTGTCTTTATCTTTATAAGCATGGTGTTATTTATTTGATAACTGACCTGTCACTTGTTATGTAATATCTGTTATTACTCCATTGAAGAGCTCAGCCAATGTACTTGCATTTGCAGTCCTACATTATGACATATATCCAGGATTTGTGTTGTTGTTGTTGTTGTTGTTGTTGTGGTCTTCAGTCCGCAGACAGGTTTTGTAACACATACAAAGTTTTCCATTATTCAAATTCAAGAACTCAGATGCGGAAGTTGTTAACTCACTGTTAAAATCCTTGTTTTAACAACTTCTGCTTCTGAGAGCTTCAGTTATTCTGGATGAAAACGGAAAAATGCTGCTTATAATTTGTCATTTTTTATTAAGTAGAATTTGGTGGTTCATGGTATGGGTTCCTGTAGTCATGTCCTAGTTCATGAACTGCAGGCAACGTATGAGTCGTCAAGTAAGTGGTCCTGACAGTTGGGGTAGCAATGACTTTGGAATAAGGTTTGGCATCTCAGACATATTCTGAGTTGTGGTCACCTTTATGCTCAGATGGCAAAGACTACCTAATCCACCAGTTAGTCCCTCAACTGTTAGGGGTAAAACCCAGTGGTACCCGGGCAAGTACGGCTAGCAACCTGCTTCTCAGGTACTTCAATATGATGCTAGCAACAATCACAGTATTTGTCTATTAAATAATAATAATCATTCTTCCTCTTAAGGGTTAATTGAGTTCAGCTGATCATATTCAACGTAATCCAGTTGTTGCTGCAAAACTGAGAATCCAGATACTAGGTTACAAGAAGTTACGAAATGCCAAGATAACAAGGTAATGCTTATATTCACCATACAGAACTTACTGGAGGAATGAGCAGGCTTCATTACATCGCACCATGTATTAATATTGATGTTTCAGCATGAATTGACACATAGTACCTGTAAATGTAATAATTTGATGTATTCCATATTCACTGTTTCAACAATAAGATGGATATAAATTCACCGTCCCGCAGCCATCCTGGCCTCAACCTAAGATAACTTGTGATCCCTACACCTATACCTAACAGTATTCCCTTCTTCCCCACTCATTATCCTGTATCCCTCCAATTCATGTCATATACACAAACGGAAACACACCTAGGCAGATGTCTGCCTAGGTGTGTTTGTGTGTATGTGTGGGTGTGTGTGTGTATTTGTTTACCTTTCTTTTATCCCCCAAGGTAAGTCTTTCCTCTCTTGGTATTGGAATGGCTCCTTACCTACTCCCTTAAAACCCTCATCATTTCCTTTTCACTCTTCTTCCTTTCTGCCTGAAGAACAACTAGGTTGCAAAAGCTTGCGTTTGTGTGTGTGTGTGTGTGTGTTTTACTTATGTTACTATTACTACCTGTGCTTCTTCGCTTGGTAAGTAAACTTCTTCTACTTTTTACATATATTTTTCATGCTAGGAATATTTCCTCTATAATATAAGCATCTAAAATGTTTTTTGGTTCATAAACAATTAATTTCTTACGTACTTATCAGAAATGTCAGATGACTGATATTACTTTTTTCTATCTGAATACTATACATTTCTCCTTTATTTAATAATGACATGAAGTGCATAAACTATGACTTAAGAGTACAAAAACATCACTTTTTCTGTAGTTACAATAACAGAGTAAAACTATGTTTTAAAAAATATTTTTTCAGTGCCTATTCTTAGATATAGTGCATTTATTCATTTTCATTTGAATTCATGCACATTAAATTAGAAAGAACAATAGTTTCTTACCTATCACCATTTTGACAGAGACATTGTTCTCATTCAGGACTTCATAAACATGCCTCTGTAAAATGTGTCCATCAAGTACAAGCCACTGGTGAATCTCTGGTGTGGAATTGTCTGGATTTGGCAATCCTGGTTGTCGAGGTTCCCATTCAGGTGGCAAAAGCTCAACAAGTTCTGAGGCTTCCACAGACTGCATACATTCAGCAGTAAGGTTATCTTCACAAGCACGAATACGTCTTAAGTATATCATTGATTCACGCTCTGATTCACTTAGTGGTTGACCAGGAAAGATTGCTGAGCCACTAGATAACCATGCACGTGCAAACAGTTTCTGGGCTTGTTTGGATGTAGCTAATGCTGTCACCATTGTTGCTCCAGCACGATGAGCGAGTATAGTCACCGCCTGTAAGTTATAAATCATGGTGAAGTTAAGAATTATACAATTCTAGAGCTGTATTAACAAAAAATATAGCAGTTATTCCTTAAAAATATTAATTATAAGGACTGGTAATAAAAGTGCCTTAAAAGACACAAGTATTAAAAGATATAAGAAGCAAAAGTTAACACAAAATTAACAAAACAAACTAAAACACTGAATGAAGAATTGATTTCTTAAAAAAGAGAAAAAACATAATAAATGATTTTCAAGTTACAAAAAGATCAAGACAAGGATGTAGCCTATCCAGTGTTATTTAAGATATAATATAACCAAAAGAGCACTAAGAAATTGTAAGAAAAATTCCAACTGGAAATGCCAGTCAAAAATACCTATGTGCATTCATTAAACTATGTAGATGACCCACTAGAAGACCATGATGACATAGAATAAATGTTAAGATACTTAAAATAGGAATGGAATATGAAAGGTGGGGTACTTACAATAAATGAAGAGAGAGAACAAAATAAACAATACAGTGGAGAAATAATAGAACCATACACAAAATACATGTATATTGAGACAAAAATAGGTTAATTTGGGAAAAGCAATACAGAAAATAAATAAAGAATTTAAAGAAAGCAAGAGGAAGCACTACATCCATTTAGATGACAAGAATAAATTACAAAAACCAGAGAACTGCAAATACATAAAACTAATTCAAAGTATCGTTCCCTATGGTGCAGAAGTATGACAAATATCAACCAGAAATCAAAATAGAATTTTAGCTACAGAAATGGAGGTGTTGGGAAGGTCACTGGGAAAATCAAGAAAATATTAAATAAAGAACAGACAGATAAATATTAATAATGAAAGTAGAGAAGAGCTCCATTTCATAGATATAAAAGAGATTAAAAGATTACAGTGGGACAGACATGTAAAAAGAATGACAAAGGTGAGACATCCTCAACAAATTATGGAATGAATCACACCAGAAGTAATAAAAAGACGATATCCAGAGTAGATATGGTTAGAAGGTGTCAGAATGCCAGGATTTCAAGACATATAGACCCAAGAAAATTGATAGATAGAGAGAAATGGCATTGTGGTTTCCAGAAGACAGTAGCAGCAATCATGATACTTCATTAAGAAAAAAGAACATTAAAAGGGCCGAGTTGTGTTGACAAAATATAAGTTTTCTAGTCATAAAATCATCTGTGACTTTGCAATACACAAAATATTTCAACTAGTCTTTAGTATATGAACTAAATAATATTTTTTTACCTTTCTTCCAAGAAATAACTAAGAAAAGAAAGTTATACAAAGAAGCATTTCTTCTGAGAATAAATAATAAAATGCATTAAATATGGAACTGTGAAATAACTCATTGTACTGATAATAGCTTCAAGTAAGGTAAGAGAATAAATATGTGACCATTCATGCAGCCTTTCTTTGTATCTGTTCAATATCCTCTGGAAGCTATATTTGGTATTAGGTAATGTTCTATATTAGGTAGCATGAGTGTTTTGTATGTAGTCTCCTTTGTAGACTGATAGCATTTTTCAAGACTCCTAAAAATTGACCATAGGCTGCTAGTTGCTTCACAAACACCCAAAATATACGCCAAAGCCACAGTTGCTTCTTAGAAAAAACTTTTTAATATACTTCCATCTAACTATCAATGCACTAGATTTCTGTGCACTATGGCATCATTTTCAAGTGCCTATGATTACAAAAAAGTTTTGTACAATGATGCCCACAGAATTATGATATTAAATGTGCCAAATGAAGGCGACTGTACAAACATCTAGGGCATATGGTTCACTAATAATAATAATAATAATAATAATAAAAGAAGAAGAAGAAGTTCAAATATTTGTAATCCTAAGGAATGAAACCGCTAGTCTTACAAACTACTTATACTAACTCATTCCAAAGACAACATTCACACCCAATTCTGAGGGAGGACTCGAACTCCGCGACATTATGCCCCAGATCCCACGCAGCGCACATGGTTTGGTTGTCATTTTGATAAATGTAGAGTTCCATACTCCTGAATGTCTTTATTTTATTTCGTGGTAAATTTTTAAACTTTCCACAGTTTAATGTGATTGAATCATTGTAATATTTTTTTGTAATCATAGCTTCTTGAGAATATTTGTGGGCTGAAACTATTAGTGCATTTGTAGGTAGATAGAAGTATATTAATTCAACAAGACAATTTTACCTGGTGATGCCAGTAGCAGAAAACATCTGCAGTAATTCAGGACATTCATTTATTTCAGACCACTGTCAATGCTATGCTGCCCCTAAATACGAAATATTACTGCACACATTGTTATGGGTAAAGTACCTAACACTGCGACACTGCCTTCCGCACACTACTCCTCACCTCCTGGCAGCCATGGTATACGCCTCCTGCGCAGCACACTGCCAGCGCATGAATCGTCAATTTACCATGGACACCATATCTGGTGTAACTGTTTCATTATCAAACAATGCACTTAACAACAATCAAAGAGCCACTAATATGCCACGCTAAGTTTGATATTCCCCCACAACCTAAAATCAGATTCCCTGTGTCATTTTGTACTGGATCAATTTCTTCTTCGTGCTTTGTAAAATTACTATGCAGAATGTGATGAGTTTTCAAGAAAGTTTTCCTGACCATCAAAATTACTCTTGATTGTGTTTCTGGAAGAATTTCTTACTCTTGATTGTGTTTCTGGAAGAATTTCTACTTGCCTGAAAATCCTTTCTATCTGATGTGCAGAAAAATGACAATGAAATTTCTAATTTGCTCCAATAACTGAAAAATTGAAACGTGTAGCTTCAAATAAAACTGTTTACAATGCATGGCAGTACCATTTCTTAGTGTCTAGGAAAAGAATGCAGGGTGATAAACTGATTACCAAAAATACCTAAATGCACCAGCCTGAACGCAGCCTTAGAAATCCATGATTTTTTCTCATAGTTAAACCCTTTACCTTTATTTACATATGAATAAAATGTACCGAAAATTAAAGAGGGAAACTTTCCCGGTGGGATAAACAAAAATAAAAATAGAAAAGAGATGACTTACCAAAAGGACCGGCTCGTCGAAACAAATAAAATCACACACAAACACACATACAAGCTTTCGCCACCACTGGCAGCTTCTTCAGGAAAAAGAGGAAAAAAGGGAAGGAAAAGGGAAGGATATGGGTTTTAAGGAAGTGGAAAAGGAATCATTCCAATCCCAGGAGTGGAAGGACTTACCTTAGGGGAAAAAAAGGAAGGTAAACAAATACACACACACACTCAGACATATCGAAACACAAACACACCTAGACAGACATTTGTGAAAAAATTTTTTTTTAGTTTTATCATAAATTACTGATGAAAAAGGAGCAAGAAGCAACTGAAAGGAAGCATAAAACAAAAAGTCAATTTACATTAAGTTAATTACAGGGATTTTTGCCTTTTTAAACTCACAGTTACAGGCAGCCTGTAAGTAAAAGTTAATTATTCTTATGCTGTGATTCTCTCCCTCCCTCCCTTATCCTCTCTCTCTCTCTCTCTCTCTCTCTCTCTCTCTCTCTCTCTCTCTCTCTCTCTCTCTGCCTCTCCCCCTCTCTCTTCCTCAATATTTCTCGCTCTCTCAGTTTTTTTGTCAGGCTGCCTCCTAAATCCATCCTTGCAGTACGCTAAAATCTTTGTTGGTATAAGACAGTGTGACAGGTCTTGTTATTGTGATTCTATGATTCTAACCAATAACAATGTTACTAATCCCAATACAGATGTACAGTTAATATATTTTTAAAACTATTTTATTATGGAACAATGGAAAGTCTAGGTTGGAATTAAACAATATAATGAGGATAGTTTACAACTCACCACAAAGACAAAAGATGAGCTGTGACAAGAACATAAAAGACATTCACACACACTGAATTCTACCTTATTATATTATTTGATTATGAACTAGTTTAATAAAAAATTAATAAAAAGAGAAAGTCATTCAACTCTCCTGCACTTACCTTTGGATCACCACCAAAATTGTGAATATTATGCTGGATCCATGTCAGTGCAGCTATTAAATCTGAGAGAGCATAGTTCCCTGAGGTATGACGACGTGATGCAGTAGACAATGGATGTGCAGCTAACAGACCAATAGGACCCAAACGAAATCCTGGACGAACAAATACCACTTCACGTGTACGTGACAGCTCAGGTGATGGTGTGCGTAGAGCACTAGGAGACGGACCGAGCATTGTATCTGCTCCTACAAGTACGATAACAGGCAACTGGCCATCATATGTGACTCGAGGAGTCACAAGATCTAAATGGAGACAATCTTCTGAACCAAACCAAGTTCCATTTGGAAGGCGCTGAAGACAAGGAGGCGCTTCCTTCACTGCACGCAAAGTGCCATTCCAGCAGTCTGCCAGATGCTGCAATAATTGAGCTGGTTGCCATCGACGGTCACCTACAGGTTGACGTGCATATGGAATACCACGAAAAACGTGGGCTCCTTCTTCTACAAGCCTGTAAGAAGAGACAAAATGAATATGATACTCTGACTTGATACTTGCAGTCATCAATGACTTAACTATTAAAAGTATTTATCTGCAGAAAAAAGTATAACAAATAGTTTAGTAGACTGCAATTTTCACTTGAAAATTTCAAAGTTCAGTTTAATATAATTACAGAAATATTTATGTGGGAAGAATATAACTAATGACTGCTCCTAACTAAAGGGTGATTATGATTAAAGTTAAAATTTCAAAATGCTGTAAAAATAACACTACTGGTCTAAATTACATGCCCTGCAGGAGTAGTCAAGCAGCCTGGAGCACCATGTTGCGGATCACATGACCTCCCACGTCGGAGGTTCTAATCCTCCTTCGGGCATGAATGTTTGTGTTGTCTTTAGTATAAGTTATTTTGTAAGTTTAAGGACTGATGACCCCACAGTTAAGTCCCATATGCTTTACAAACATTTGACCACAATTATGTCAAATTGCAACAGAATACTCTCTTAGACAGGCGAAACAAATGTCAGAAGAAAAAAATAGTGTGAAAATTGATCAATAGACAGCACTGTATGTGTCAGAATATGTAAATGAAAATACTTGTCATACCCACAACTCACTGAAGTATAAACACTATGGGTACATGGCTTTTCCTCATTTCATGTCTGAGAAGTTCGCCATGACTGTTTCAATGCAGGATTGTGTTCTGTGTAAAGCTGTTTTACAAGACTGATGACTGGGTACAAGTCACTCTGCAAAAGTTCTGGACACCTGAACATTGGATGAACCTGTGCGCATAGTGTGTAAAAACCTATGAAACATCCTTGTTTCCTATCCATTCAATATTACCCATTTGTACAAGTTGCTCCCTTTTAACCCACCAGCAAGTTGCTTCAGAATTTCTTGCTTGCATGGAAGTGGGTGATGAATGGCCATGGAAGATTTTCTGGACAAATGAAGTTCACTTCCATTTGACAGGATATGCCAATACACAAAATAGTCGTATATGGCCAACAGAAAATCTACACATAAATCAACCAGTACCGCTACATCCGGAAAAGGTCCCTGTATGGTGCGTGTTTATGGTATCATTTATCACAGGGTCACATTTTCTTGAAGAGACAGGTGGTTCCAGTCCTGTTTCCTGCAACATCACTGATAAGTGCTGTGAGTTTCTTTGAAGCAACCACATCATTCCAGCTCTCCAACAGCATGGATGTGTGGATGGGATTATTTTTATGCTAGATAGCACACTTCTGCACATTGCAAATCCAGTTAAGCAGCTGCTGAAGAAACAATTTGGATTATCAGCAACAATTTATCTACAGTCCGATCACTGCAGCTTAATCAGTGTGACTTCTGGCCGTGGGGCTATCTGAAAGATATTTCGTTCAGTGTTCCGATTCCCTACTTAGCTGCATTGAAGGCATGCATTGTGTGACACATTCTGAACGCGATCTTGGAAACAGGCTGTTTCTCAATTTCAATGTGTTGCAGAAAACGGTGGACAGCAAATTGAACATGTTTTGCATCAGTCACAGGGAAATTAAAAATCCATTTTGATTTTGATTGCTACTTTTTATCTGGTTTTGTCATCATGACAGTTAAAAATTGATTTTGCGCATCCAGTGTGATACAATCTTATGTAACTAACATTATCACACCTGTTCAATCATGCTTACTGAGTAGTACAATTTGTTTAACATCCAACTTACACCTTAGGAATTGTTGTATAATTCATTTGTCATTTGTAGTCAACCACTATTAAATTATGATGCTTATAGCACCATCTATTGATCAATTTTCACACGATTTATTTTTCTTCTGCCATATGTTTTCCTCCTCCTCTAATACTATTCTGACCAATGGTGTTATTTTACAGCATTTTGAAAGTTTAACTTCAATGATGATGAACATCGTCAAGAATGAGAGATGCTTATCCAATGCACAAAAGACTGAATGGTTAGCTGCTATAAGCAGATTCTGTCTAGCCTTATAAATGTCTGTAATTTATTAAAGTAAAATTTTAACTGAAAATATTTTACAAGCATAGTGGCTAATAATTAATACTGCAGAAAAATGTAGAATTTAATTACTAGTATTCTCTAATCAATGTTTTTAATTAGCATATAAATTTGCTCCAGTTTCAAATGTTCAAATGTTTGTACAGCTTATGGGACTTAACTACGTGGTTATCAGTCCCTAAACTTACAAACTACTTATGAACTATTTACGAACTAGGACGGCACAAATATCCATGCCCGAGGGGGGATTCGAACCCCCGACCGTAGTGGCCGTGAAGACTGTGACTGTAGCGCCTCAGTCTCCTTGGCCACTGCGGCTGCCCTGCTCCAGTTTCTAAGTAAAGTTTATACTTAATATTCAAGATAGCTTTAAAAGGCGAAACATTATATAGAGCTACATACCCATGAACTGGTCCACAACCTGTAACTGCCTGCACATAAATTCCATCTATGAGATGAGAAACTGGTGGTGCACGTCTTGGCCCAGAAGCAGCAATCACAACTATTATTATCAGTAGTATGACAAACAGTGCAATTCCACCTGAAAACAAAATATCTTTCATTATAATTTATGCAAAAACGAAAGACAGTCATAATTACATAATAAACAATAAATTTATAACAAATTTCTTTTTATTCTTTTTGAAGGGAGGGTTATTAATTTTTTAAATTATTATATTAAGTTATGATTACAATTTCTGACATGTGAAACCACAAGCATTCTATAGTTATAGAAACGACTGGAAAGTAGCATAGTGATGAGTTTCATATCACTCAGGAAATAATTTGATGAAGTTCTGTCAAAATTTCACACAGGGTACTTAAAAGGTAATGGCAGCATCAGAAAATTACAGACCTCAGCTAAGTAGTATATTAGTTTCTTCTTAACCTCATTTCCCAAAATGTACTATAGGTGACTGCAGTGGGATAGTTACTGCTCATAATAATACAGAAAATTACCACTCACTGATTATGCAATATTTCAGCATAGCTGAACCAGTTGACTTTACACCTATGTCTGTAGGCCTACTCATGAATGTACAACATGTTTTCTGTGGGCAGGTAATATCATGCCATAATTCTTTCTCCTTTCATGATGAGAGTTATTCTGAGATTTGCCCCTATATGAACTTCATGTTAATATTAATCAAGATGTATGTCAAATCACTACAGTAATACAGAGTTCCACTAGCTGCATACCAATAAATGTTGTGAATTTGTATCACTACAACTATTTGAGAAATTCTTTTGCAAATTAAGTGTTCATTACATGTTGTAACCTAAGGCTACCAGTAATTATTATTTGAAAACAGCATTCTATAAGTTCACCCAAGACACATAATGGTTACTGTTCAAACAGAACAATACTAGTAAACAACACAAATACTGAAGGCTATATTATTTGAAGTGTCACATAATATGTGACATAGACAACATCCGTAATCTTTAATAATTAGATCTGCAACAGGTATTAATTTTGAACTTTTTCCTTTCTAAGCACTTTCTTTGTCTCGTCATCAGGTGCATCAGCAAATTACAATCAAATTAACAGTGCTGTGCCATGTAATAAAATAGCTACACTACATCTTTACTACAATGATTCAGTAAAAAGGGAATATACATACTTAGTGAGTCTGTAAGACTGCTACATGTAGGAACAAATTAAAATAGAGAGTCCCTGATACAAGCAGCAAGCCAGGAGGCACTGTTGGAAACTTATGTGTGAGATAGCCACTCACAAGGCAGGGTCTGCATGTAAAACAATAAGTCCCATAATTTTACATGCTGACCTTGCCTTGTGAGTGGCTATGTCATGCCTAAGTTTCCAACAGTGTCTCCTGGCTTGCTGCATGTACCAGGGACCCACTATATTAATATGTTCCTACAGTAATAGTCTTATGGACTCACTAAGCACATATACTCCCTTTGCACTGAGTGATTTCGGTAAAGATGTAGGGTAGCTATTTTATTACATGACAGACATCACTATTTAATAATGTAAAAACCAAGTTGGAATTAACAATATATAATAGGACAGTTTACGACTCACCGCAAAGACGTGACGCACTTCAAAGTGCAGCAGCCAGAGATGACAAGTTGTGTGACTGTGTTGTGTGCCTGTGTGGTTGCGTGAATCTTTCTATTTCAGAAGAAGGCCATGGCCAATAGTTGTATGTGTTCTGTTGCGGCTCGTCGGTACGTCTTTGTGGTGAGTCATAAACTGTCTTATTATATATTGTAAGACATCCCTATTTATTTGTTTGTAATTTGCAGATGCACCTAAGGATGAGACATAGGTCTCAAAATGCGGGCAGTGCATAGAAATAAAAAAGTTCAAAATTAACAGCTGTTGCAAACTTAATGATTAAAGATGAAGATGGACTGTTGTGGATGTCCTGAATTTCGTCAACATCTGTGATGATTTTGCTTGTAATATTTCAGCCTCTGTTCTTATTGGGCTGTTTTGTTAAGAAAATGTCTACTTCTCATGCAAGCGTGGCCAATATCTCTGCCCATATTGATATGCATGGCTGCCATCTCTTCCTACATTTGATATTTCAATCTGGGCTTTCTTTTGTAACAACCTTGTACAGTGTACATATAAAATTTCATGTGGGTACTTATTCTTAAGAGTCCAGTGCAGTAGTATCAGCAGTCTCTCCATAGACAGTTTGAAAATCACTTCTCATTCAAGAGATTGAATGAAAAGAGGGGGTGGGGGTGGGACAAAGAAGTGGATGTATAAAATAAATATGATGCTTAAATATAAAAAGAATGTGATTGTTGTGTTTCTATTCAGTCATACATACCAATTATAAGTCGGAACTTTGAAAGATGTCGCAGTCTTTGTCTCCAGTCTTGTTTGCTTGCTTCATCTGCACCAGTCTTCTCTGGATCGGGCTTCTCCTTAAGGGCAAGACAATGACTCGTTAGCAGTCATTTTTAAAGGAAACCATAGAACTGTTATACCAAAATTTTAAAACAATCTGCATTTATAATACTGTGCCCATCCGAATTGAAACGGAAAAAATATCTCTGAAAAAAAAAAAAAAAAAAAAAAAAAAAAAAAAAAAAATTCATTTTCTAATGAATTTCTTCCTACACTAATTTACCTCACTAGGCAGGCAAGTTACAGACCTTTTTTGGAAAGTCATTTATCAAGTCTCCTAGTGAACTTTCATATGCCCACTCTCAGTACCATGTATGAATACATTCACCGAATTTATTACACAATGCGTATAAGTGAAATATGAACCTGTGTCCTAACATAAAACTGCTTGTAGTAGGCGTAAAATGCAATTGATATCAGTGCCGAATCTACCGGGACTGAAACTTGATAGTGACGCCCTCCTCTCCCTCACTCGGCGTCTGAGTTTCAGTGCTCTCACCCTGCTTTCTTTCTTTTAAGAGCTGACAGGATGAAAAGATGGGGATTGCCTTAACAGCCAATGCACTATGATCCGAATACAAGCGTCCGCCCCCAACATCCTCCGCTCAAGATCAGGGCCTTCTCTAAGGGTGAGGGCATTGATGCCTCTGTTTCAGCTTAATAGATCTTGTTAAATCTGTAATTTTCATCGCAGTCTTTGTGTGAGTTGACATAGGTCAAGCGAAATATTTCATTGCTGTTGTACGTTTGCTTGTTCTTTATTGTTCCATTTGTTTGACTTACATATGTAAAGTGACATGTATTCAATTCCAGTTGTGAATTTTCTTTCCAATGACATTTTTCGATAATGTGTATGTACTTTTATTTGCCTGTGGTGGGGGAGTGACCTTTATTACTGTCTTCGTTTTGCTATATAAGTCAAGAGAAATATTCGAATCAATTTTTGTGTGTTTTAATTCTTTTGACTGTTGTTCGGACTTATGTTGTCACTCCATAAGCATGACGGTATGTTGCTCCTAGTAGGTGATAGCCTGGAATACTAGCATACCACTAATTTCTTCTCATCCCCGATCTAGATGGAACTTCAAGAAAGTGAAATGGGGCGTATTTGCTGAGAATTTTGGCAGGTGCCTGGGTTGGATCTCTCCCAAAGCTGATAACTTCGAAAGGCTCGTGGGAGCAATCATTTGTGCGGCAAAAAAGGCTATACCCAGAGAATATCAAAAGGAATATATTCCAGGTTGGGATGAAACATCCGAACAACTTTACGAAGAGTTCCTGTAGACACATGACCAGGAAATTGCAAATGACCTGCTGCACAGCCTGGATGTAACACACCATGCTAGATGGATACAGACTGTTGAATCACTCAGCTTCCAAACTTCCAGCAGAGAAGCATGGTCATTACTACAGAAACTAGGAGGAAGCAAAAGGAAGGCGAGAGAGAACAATCTCATAACAGCCAAAAAGATCACAGCACATCTATTATCCACATTTAGAGCACCAAGAGATAATGGCTTCACTCGGCAAACTAAACGCAAACTTAGAGCTTTCAAAACAAACTGTGCTGGACGAACAGAACACACCCGTCCTTTCACCATATCAGAAATCACGACTGCCCTGAAGGATATAAAACTGGGCAATGCTCCTGGAGGCGATATTTCTATTACACTGCGGCAAGTATGCAAACTGATGGCTGGCAGAGTTCTTCACAGACATAATGGAGAGAGGCATAATACCACTGAAAATGAAACAAAATCATAGGTGCACTCAAACCGGGAAAAACGCATGACGATCCAAAGAATTATTGCCCTATCGCATTCTGAGTGTCAGCTACAAGCTCCTCAAAAGGCTATTATATTTTAGAATCAGCCCAGTGATTTTTGAGAAACAACCAGTGAAGCAAGCTGGCTCCTGTCCATCACGAAGTTGTGCTGATCAGGTCCTGTCTCTAACCACTTTTATAGAAGCAGGATACCAGATGAAGATAACAACATCTGCTGCCTTTATAGATTTAAGTGCAGCCTACGATACAGTGTGGAGACATGGTCTGATTTATAAATCCCTACAGGTGATCCCATGTCAGAAAACAGCACGGCTTATCGACAATATGCTTAACTGCAGAAATTTTTCTGTTGTAGTAGGAAAATATATCAGTTCCCCCAAAACACTGAATAATGGCTGACCACAAGGTTCTGTGCTTCCTCCCCTTCTCTTCAGCTTGTATTTATCTGACATGCCTGAAATACAATCTAGAAAGTTTGGTTATGCAGACGACTGGGACATTGCTACTCAGCACAGTATGTTTGAAAAAAAAACAGAAGTAGTCCTCAGTTCAGATTTGAACAGACTAGGCTAATATTTTCGCCAATGGAGATTATGGCTCAACACAAATAAAACAGAAGTGTCCTGTTTCCACCTCTGGAATAGACTTGCCGACAGAACCCTAAATGTTAATTTCGAGGGAAAAAGACTTCACCACGACACACATCCTAAGCACCTGGCGTCACTTTGGACCATACACTCTCCTATAAGGAACACCTCCCAAAGTTAGCCATGAAGCTGAGGAGCAGGAACAAATATTGCACAAATTATGTGGTACTAGTTGGGGAACTTCTGCAGACACCCTGCAAACTTCAGCTCTTGGACTTGTCTACTCGGCTGCAGAATATTGTGCACCTGTGTGACTCAACAGCACCCACACACAGAATGTGACTGTGGCGCGGAGAGGCAAACTGTGCAACATATTATGAAGGAGTGCAGAAAACGCTCATATTGTGGAACATTCAGTGACTTTCTATTTGGGACTAGTCATTCTGTAAAATATATAAAAACTCTGGATGTTTGCTTATAAATCAATAATGTTGAAAATTGTTATATAATCTAAGGGTAAAGATTTGTAATTTGTAATCTATAGCACATGTGACATTGTTATGTTTCAAGCTGCCATACACTAAATAAATAAATAATTTTTTCGATCGCTTTATCCAGGAATAAATCATGGTCACCCGTAGCTCAGACGATAGCGTCGCTAACTACCACGTAGGTGGCATGTGTTTGATTCCCAGCAGGGGACTGGGTATTGCGTGTTGAACCTCATCATCATCGACATGCAAGTCGTTGTAGTGGCATCAAGTAAAAAGACTTGCACCAGGCAACCGAACAATCCCATGCAGGATCTCCCACCCAAAAATGCCATATGATCATCATTTCATTTTCCATCTGGAAGAAGGTAATCGAACCGTTATTAAATGTTATATGTGGCTGTCTCGATTAAACATATTCATTACATGTTGGTCATGTAAATGGAGTAAAGACGCGGCTCTTGTCATGTAGGATATTCAAAAGTAAAAAATCACAAGCCATGGTTTAAAGCTCTGATGTCTGCGTACTTGAGGCAAATATTAACTGCTGTACTGTGTAGGCTCTACTGCTTAGAAAAATTACATTTAGAGCACGCTAATTACGCCTATCTGAGAAATCCTCCTTGGCTGTATGGAAAAGCTTATATGTACAATAATTAAAATAAAAGAAAATCAAGTTCAAAAATGTTCAAATGTTTGTATAGCTTATGGGACTTAGATACAGAGTCATCAGTCCCTAAACTCACAAACTACTTATGAACTAGCTTATACTGAAGAGACACAAACATCCATGCTCGAGGGGGGATTCGAAGCCCCGACCACAGCGGCCATGCAGACCGTGACTGGTGCGCCACAGACCGCTCAGCCACTGCGTCCAGCAGAAAATCAATTCTTATGCGAATTCATCAACAATCTTAATACAAAAATTATATTGGCATAAAAATGTGCATAAGACTGAATATTTTACCAACCACCTTAAAAACTTAATCTGCAAAACTTTATTTCGGTGTCTACAAAGATAAAGGGTGCTTTGAAAACAACTTGTTATGAATTAGAGGAAGAAAGGGGTGCAGAGGATAACTAGTTGAAATATTTGCAATGTTAGCTAAACCCTGCTACGTCTAGATGTGTCTCAGTCTGATATGATATGAACGGAAAAGTACATATAAGTACTCTAGCGAAAATGGATTCACCAAGAAAATACATCAATTCAATACTTTGCCTTACATTGCTGTGGCTATGTGGAATGAAAGGAAAGGAAGAAAAAGATGTTTTAAAGGAAAATCATCTCTTTTTAATTATTAAATAAATAAATAAATAAATAAATAAACAACTTCTTGTTAGATTAAAATTGTGTGCCAGACTGGGACACTTATCTGTTAAAATTTGCCACTAGATGGTTAGTATTGATACCATTTCAATCTGTGTGTACAGCAGTAGTGATCGAATGCTAATTATTTCAGTACAATATTGATGATTGGTAATTCAGCTACTGTGTTTGATTTGCTGACTTCATGCTGCGTAACAGATTATTTGTTTACATTCTCGTATTTAATATTTTTGTTTAGTGTTACCATAATTAACATATTTGTGTTATTTTTTAACTTTGGGATTGCAGTGTGTTAATGAGTATCTATTTTACCCATGTCTGTGATTCATTCGAAAAAGGAGTCTCACCCAAGCCCAGGTAGAGGATGTAGATGATAAAATTCGTAACATATTGGAATATTAGTATTAGAGTATTTCAATGAAGGTAGTGGCAATTCAGGAAGCTACAAAGATGTTCTTGCTGATACCTTAAATGAGTCAACGTTTCCTTAAATACAAGTGTTGATTTTATGGATATTAGTGACCCTTCTTGAAATTATAGTCTCAGATACAGGGGAAAAATCAAATTTCTAATTTTAAGAGAAACAATTTAATGTGAAGAACTTACTGTGAAATTATTTGATTTTGATTTTCTCGTTACAGTTGCACAATATTGAGTTCTGTGACTAGTTTCGGACGAGACCGTCCATTTTCAAACCATTAGTCATGGTTTTAAACGTAATAAATCTAGAAACATGTTAAAACATCGCCCGAAACTATTTACAGAACTCAAAATGGTGCAACTGCGTCGAGAAAACAAAAAAATTCACGAAAAGTTTTTACAGTTGGGGATCCTGAACAATCCTAACGATGAATTTTCATAAAGTGAAGTTTAAAGATCGGTGTATATCAAAATAAATTAAACACACATTGCTTTTCAGATATTCAAATGTTTGTTAAGCTTAAGGGTCACCAGTCCCTAAACTTACAAACTACTTATGAATATAAACTACCTTATACCAAAGACGACACAACCATGCCCGAGGGGGAATTGGAACCCCCTACCGTAGCGGTCGTGCAAACTGTCACTGGTGCGCCGCAGACCGCTCGGCCGGTTTTCAGATATTTGAACAGTGTGATATCTTAATTGAAAGAGAACGCTACATGACAGTTAGAAATTTTTTAGCATTCACCAGAATAAAATGACAAAACTGTTGTTGTTATGGTCTTCAGTCCGGAGACTGGTTTGATGCAGCTCTCCACCCTACTCTATCCTGAGCAAGCCTTTTCATCTCCTCATAAGAACGGCAACCCACATCTATTTGAATCTGCTTACTATACGCGTATCTTGGTCTCCCTCTGCGTTTTTTACCCCACACACTTCCCTCCAATGCTAAGTTTACGACTCCCCGATGTCTAAGAATGTGTCCTACCAAACGATCCCTTCTTTTAGTCAGGGTATGCCAAAAATTCCTTTTCTCACCAATTCGGTTCAGTACCTCTTCATTAGTTATGCGATCTACCCACCTAATCTTCAGCATTCTTCTGTAGCACCACATTTCAAAAGCCTCTATCCTCTTCCTGTCCGCAATGCTTATCGTCCATGTTTCACTCCCATACAAGGCAACACTCCACACAAATGCCTTCAGAAAAGACTTCCTTACACTTACAAAACTAAAGGTTAAGAAAATATAGTTACTCACGTAAGAAAATTTTGATGCGACTCTACAATACAATATTTTTATGACCCTAGCCCCTCCCAGACAAAAATCCCGGATACGCCCCTGCATTCGTAATATTGTTGATATTCCAATTTAGACTTTCCATTTTTTGATTCCTTGCAAAATTTCTTATTCGGAAGGAAAGGAGAAACGTCAAGACGATTCACGATTCACTAAACCAGCATCTTTTCTCCAAATATATGAAACCTATCTATTCCTTCTAAATTTTATTATCAGTGTTCGCAGCTCGAAGAAATGGAATTCCGTGCAGAGTACAATGTGTTACCTGTTTGAACTTACACGTGTTAGATGGCAGAGCTCTCCCTAGTCCTGAATCGGTACGGGTCGGTATACGTCGGGAAGCTTCGGCCAACAGTCTTTGTTTTGAGGCGGCACCCAACATTATTGACTGAAAGTGCTGTGTTGGGCAACAATTGTCGTCTGCCTTGTTATTATGAGCATACCAGTGTTCCGTATTGTGAAATACGTAATTGAAATGAGTGATTCCTGCAGTTAGGATCGTCATCAACCATCTTATGTGTAAGCATTTAAAAGGGATGTGCGATACTATCGCGGAAGCCAATGCTGCAAGCCGGCCGCGGTGGCCGAGGGGACTGAGGCGCTTCAGTCACGGTCTGCACGGCCACTGCGGTCGGGGGTTCGAATCCCCCCTCGGGCATGGATATGTGTGCCGTCCTTAGTCTTAATTAGTTCATAAGTAGTTTGTAAGTTTAGGGACTGATAACCCCGTAGTTAAGTCCAATAGACTTTACAAACATTTGAGACTAGGTCTGGTAGGCGTCTCCCTGCCGTCTGTCTTCCCCGTCAGGCTGCTCCTAGCTCCCCCCTCAGAAGTTTGCCATCCAACAGTTTACACTTTACACACTGTATTCAGGTTCATACAATTGGTTAGGAGTCCTACTAGGTGTAACTCGGTCCACTAAAATATTGTTTTAATTTAATTCCGGCTAGCTCGTAAGGAATGTTTACATTTACTACTAGACACTTTATAAAGCTCAAAAATTTAAACGTAGACAGGCAATTGAATCTTTGTTCGTCCATATGGTATATCGAAACTGAATTCAGTTAGCTCACTATTCGTGTCAAACCTCTCTGATGAACTCTTAATGTCACTGATGAGATATTCCTTTGGATTTAATAACTGACGTTAATTCTCACAAAAGGGCATATTTCAAGTATATATTGGGACACGATTTCTAGTTCTCTTATCAGTGGAGTTACGTATGACCCTCGGTATACATATCGACTATCACTGCTTGGAAAAACACTGTAAAACACTTCTTTCTCCTACAAGGATTTTCATGAGCAAAACACTGAGTTTTGTTTTTATATACCCATACATGTTTCGCTACAGTTGTAGCTTCTTCATTGGGATCATTTATTTATTTAAAATTCAACAGCAGAAATATTTTTGTTTTGTTTCTACAAGTTATTAGAAGTTCGTACTGTTAATTAGAGATATGCACAAGAATTCCATATATATATATATATATATATATATATATATATATATATATATATATATATATATATATATATACCTCGTTTTTTACATGTTGAAGTAGTAGTAGTTTTCAGGGCAGATCCTTATAGAGAAACAACTAAACATTTATAAAGTAAACACAAATCAATCGGGCTTCAACAACAAGATGATTACGTAAAACATTTGATTTAATGAAATTGTTCTTTTTACAGACACTTTAAATCGCGTAGTATAAAACGCATATCTTAACTGAACTGTTCTTGTCTGTAACGATTAATCGTGGAAGCTGAACATGAAGGAGAAGTGCATGTGAGCGATTGAGAAAGATTGCAATCTATACGATGGTTTTATGCCGTGTCTAACAAGGTAGTGTGTGATGTAGTTCGTCTTAGTACTTTATGTGTTTAGTTTCCTTGTTACAATAAATATTATATTAATTTTAACTGCAAAAATAGAAAAGAAAATGACCTGATTTAATTCGTACAAATATAGTACGGTATATACTTGCTGAAGCTAGAGACTGGCTACGTAGCGGGCTTGATGTAATAACAGCCGATTTAATAATGAGGTTGAACTTGAATGCAAATTGTATCAATTTTAAATCGTTTTTGAATACTATTATAGGATCCCATTTGGTGGTCTCTGAGCCGGCCGAGGTGACTGAGGCGCTCCAGTCACGGTCAGCACGGCCACTATGGTCGGGGGTTCGAATCCCCCCTCGGGCATGGATATTTGTGCCGTCCTAGTTCGTAAGTAGTTCATAAGTAGTTTGTAAGTTTAGGGACTGATGACCCCGTAGTTAAGTCCCATAAGCTTAACAAACATTTGAACATTTTGGTGGTCTCTGTAAATGAAATAGCCGCGGCGGATTAGCCACGCGTGCTGGAGCGCCGTGTTGCGGTGAGCGCGGCCGTCCACCGTCGGGGGTTCGAATCCCCCTTCGGGCATGGATGTTTGTGTCGTCTTTAGTATAAGATAGTTCGTAAGTAGTTTGTAAGTTTAGGGACTGATGACCCCGTAGTTAAGTCCCTTAACACTTACAAACATTTCTGTAAATGAAATACTAAATGTTAGCCTCAAAATAGGAGTTAAAAGTAAATTAATTATCTGCCAGAAGTATTAAAGCATTTTTCTAGCCCGTTAACTTACAAAATGAAAAGTGACACTTTATTTATAATTTTTATTTATCCCGACAACAACTGCAAATTTTTTCCTTATATTCTAGCCTTTCAAATTGGCAATCCTGCTACAGTCACAAAACTCATTTAAGGTGGTATCTTATTTTGGAATTTGTTTAAAAAAGTGATTTACAAATAATGTGTACCACCACGTTGTAGAAATGCATCAATGAAAAAAAATCTCTTAAAATTGTTTAAAGTGTTCCAAAAAAGAGAAGATACGTAAAATGTGCTTGCAGCTTTATCGTAGATATCTGTAAGTGTTCCCTAGTTGTGTTTACTTCTATCAGGATCATTTTGATGAAAGTAAACACTCCGTATTAAAATTATTATGATATTACTTCGCTATTAGGTATTAAGCTCTACAATTGCAAATTTAATACACTCTACTGTAATTATACGAATTCTACATGCACGCACTTAGCACTTAATTGATGTTGCCAGGTGAAATTCAGCTTCAGTCTTTCTGATAGCATAGTATCAAATCGCGAAATGTCTCCTCCAGTATAGTGGTGCCTAGAGCGGCTGTTCAGTATATCTGATTCATGCACAGCTTTCTACATCTACATACATGCTCCGCAATCCACCGTAAGGTGCGTAGCGGAGGGTACACTGTACCACTAATAGGCATTTCCTTTCCTATTCCACTCCCAGGCAGAACGAGAGGAAAAAATGATAAATAAAAATGCCTATATGCCTCCGTACGAGCCCTAATTTCTTTTATCTCGCCTTTATGATCATTACACGAAATGTAAGTAGGCTGCAGGGAGATTGTTCTACCCTCAGCTTCAAATTCCGGCCCTCTAAATTTCCTCAACAGAATTTCTCGAAAAGAACATCGTCTTTCCTCCAGCGATTCCCATGCGACTTCCCAGAGCATTTCGTAACACTCGCGCATTGGTGGAACCTATCAGTGACGAATCTAGCTGCTCGCCTCTGAACCGGTTCTACATGTTATTTTAAATTGATCTGCTGCGGGTCCTAAACACTTGAGCAATACTCAAGACGTGGTCGTACAAGCGTTTTATACGTGGTCTCCTTTACATATGAAGTACATCTTTCCAAAAATCTTCCAATAAACCGAAGTCGGCTGTCCGCCCTACTCAAGACTGTCCTTACATATTCGTTCCATTTCATATCGCTCAGCAAAGTCACGCCTACATATTTGAATGACGCGACTGCATCAAGAAGCTCACTACTAATGCTGTATTCGAACATTATGGAATTGTTTTTCCTACTCAGGCACACCACCTTACATTTCTCTACTTTTAGAGCTAGATGCCATTCTTCGCACCAACTAGAAATTTTGTCTATGTCATGTTGTATGCTATTACCGTCAATTAAACCGCGGTGGAGTAGCTGAGCGGTCTAAAGCGTCTCGCTGCGGAGCGCGCGGTTGCTCGCCGTGGAGGTTCGAGTCCTCCCTGGGGCATGGATGTGTGTGTTTGTCCTTAGGTTAGTTTACCTTAGTTTGTAATCTACGGACTGATGACCACGCAGTTTGGTCCGATAGAATTACAAACATTTGAACCGTCAATTAAAGACGAAATCCTCCCATACACTACAGTATCAACAGGAAACAGCCGCAAATTACAAGTTACTCTGTCCATCAGATCATTTATATGCGGGTGGTCCTATCACACTCCCCTGGGGCACGCCTGACGATACACTCGTCTCTGATGAACACTCGCCGTCGAGAACAACGTACTGCGTTCTATTACTTAGGAAGTCTTCCAGCCAGCCACAAATCTATGAACCTATTCCATATGCTCGTATCTCCGTTAGCAATTTGCAATGTGGCATCGCGTCAAACGCCTTTTTGAAATCGAGAAAAACATAATCTGCCTGTTGCCCTTCGTCGATGGCTCGCAAGATGTCACGTGAGATAAGGGCGTTTCTTTTCTTTCTTTTTTTTTTTTTTTTTTTTTTTTTTTTTTTTTTTTTTTTTTTTTTTTTTTTTTTTTTTTTAAATATAAGTAAAATGAAGACACTGTAAACAGGGAGTCAATAAATCTCGATCACCACAAGAATTTAGTCGTTCGTGAAAGAGTTGTCTTGTGTTTGTAAACCCCAGAGTTAGACCTTCTACCAGCGGCAGACTGTTGGGCGCCTCAGAGCTTGGTGCAGCAGGCTACTCACGTCCATGTCCAGCTTGACGCTCTCCATGCCGTCGTCGGCCACTGCCGCGCTGCTGTCATCCAGTGTCTCCATCGACGCCAGCCCGGCGGCGCCAAGTTCATGCTCCTGGAAAAACACGCTCGACTTAAAAGAAAAGATTAGATTAGATTAATACTTGTTCCGTAGATCATGAATACGACACTTCGTAATGATGTGGAACGTGTCAGTTAAATGAAATGTGTCAATACATAATATTATATGACACTCAATTTTTGAATATTTTATTTTATATATTTTTTATTTATTTTTTCCTAAAGTACTCTTCAAAAAAATGTTCAAATGTTTGTAAAGCTTATGGGACTTAACTACGGGGTCATCAGTCCCTAAACTTACAAACTACTTATGAACTACTTACGAACTAGGACGGCACAAATATCCATGCCCGAGGGGGGATTCGAACCCCCGACCGTAGTGGCCGTGCTGACCGTGACTGGAGCGCCTCAGTCACCTCGGCCACCGCGGCCGGCCTAAAGTACTCTTAGCAGCTGACAGTAGGAGGTAGGGGGAAATACACGCACCTAGGGAAAAATCCATGAAAATTGTTCGTTAAGTCATTAAAACAAATACATATCACACTATGGACATTTCTCCACATATTCCAACTGATTGGAAATATCAATGTAAATACAAATAAACAATCCCTGAGACGGATTTTCGTCTCAAATATGTCAAAGACATTAATGATGAATCTGAAGCAATGAATTAAAATTTGTGATGTGACCTGGAATCGCACGCAGATCTCCATGCTTACTAGGCAGCCGTCTTACCGCTAGACCACCGCATCACTAGCAATTAAGTCACCTCGGAATAGTCTAAGCACGATTTCCTTCTCATCACAAACTTTAATTCAGCTTCTGTGACCCATAGAACATTGCCAATACTGCCAAGGCTCTCCACAAAATTTAGTTCATTGCTTCAGATTTATCGTTAATGTCTTTGACATATTTGAGACGAAAATCCGTCTCAGGGATTGTTTATTTGTATTTACTTTGATATTTATATCACCTTAAACAGGAATGTCCCAATATGTCTATTGCCGAGGTGCTATTCCGCTGCATGGAGAGCCTCGGCAGTAGTGGCAATGTTCTATGGAGCACAGAAGCTGAATTAAAGTTTGTGACGTGAAGGAAATCGTGCTTAAACTATTCCGAAGCGCCTTAATTGCTAGTGATGCGATGGTCTAGCGGTAAGACGTCTGCGGAATAAGCATGGAGGTCCGGATTCGATTCCCGGTCGCATCACAAATTTTAATTCATTGCTTTAGATTTATTATTAATGATTGGAAATTAGTTATAAACAGTACCTTAATTTCCAACACTAAAATTCGCCACCCCTTACGTGTTGAAAAAAAAAAAAAAAAAAAAAAAAAAACCACGCAACACATAAAAGCGTACACGTTATTTTTATTGATTAGTTACAAATACTGGACAGCACATTAATGAACGAAATAGTGAAGATCTGTACACACATATTATTATTATTATTATTATTATTTTCAATTTTTACGTATATGACAGAGTTAATTTTCTTATACGGCTAACATCACACTTCTATCTAACCTTTTAGTGTGTTCCACCTGTTACATTTTTCATGGATCCACATTGCTAGCATGGTTCTGTTTTTCCCAAACTCTCCACAAACTGAACAGTTCTTCTGAAAATATGCACTAACCTCTTCATTAAATGCGTCTCTTCTGTTAATGCTAGTTCCTTCAGATTTTATCAGGACAATATTTGGGATTCTTTCTAAAAACAGAGCAAGCCAATCATTTCCCACTAAACTACATGACTTATCAAACTTGTCTGGAATCTAGTTAGCCATGGCGTAGACTATGCAAAAGCAATCTTTCGCAGCTGGTTTCCATAGAACAGCTTAGTCATCGTAATGCCTTGATCTCTAATCTCATTTTCCTGTTCAGTTGAAAATGTTGGGTTTCTTCCAAGTTTTGGAGCCTTGGTATTTTTCGCTTTCATTCTTATACGCAGAGTCGCTTCTTGAATCTCAAATACTTCTCTTACTTTTTCCTGAATGTACGGCATCAAGTGCCTTATGAAGTTCCTTTTGGGTCCATTTTGCTTTCTGAGTTTTTCTTTTACAATCTCTAGTCATCTAAAATAAAAATAAAACTCGTTGGAATAGAAAACAACCTACTACTTTTATTATCAATGGAGAATAACACGCACTGGAACAGCCGGGCCGGCCGCGGTGGCCGAGGGGACTGAGGCGCTTCAGTCACGGTCTGCACAGCCACTACGATCGGGGGTTCGAATCCCCCCTCGGGCATGGATATTTGTGCCGTTCTAGTTCGTAAGTAGCTCATAAGTAGTTTGTAAGTTTAGGGACTGATGACCCCGTAGTTGAGTCCCATAGGCCTTACAAACATTTGAATTTTTTGAACAGCTGCGTGCTATTACCCCACAGTGAGTTCGGTGTCTAACCGAAACATAACGGGACTCCTAGTTCAAATACCTGGATAAATCTACAATCGAATGAAAGGAATGGAGGAACGTAAAGTATAATAATTTTAACTTGCAAAACAGAGCTGACCAAAATTACAACAAATACACTGAAAATACGAGTAAACAACTCCTGATTACTGCAACAAAGCCACTGGAAAATGGCTGGCGTGTGTGTCACTGTAGTTATTACTCCTGCCAGCAGGGTGCAGCACCCACCGAGCAAAACCTGTGCCAATCAATCTGCGTAATTCAGCCTGCGTGTAATTATACAACTGTCTCTAATTCTCCCACCCTCCCCCCTAAAACTAAAATAGTACACAGAACTACAAACATGCAAGGTTTCGACTGTACTTTTAAAGAATTATTGTTGATTTATGCTCGCTGGTAGCCATTCTTGGCATCAGTATTATTGTACTACAAGTTTCAAATGTTTGTATAGGTTATGGGACTTAACTATAGGGTCATCAATCCCTAAACTTACAAACTAGCTAATACTGAGAACGGCACAAATATCCATGCCCGACGGGGGAATTCGAACCCCCGACCGTAGTGCCCGTGTACCACAAGGATCAATATTAAGCTCAATTAGTTTTTCAACAGTAGATAAGTTGCATATACTTTTCCTGAAAGTTATTCATTCATTTTCGATAAATGGAATATTAGCCTATGATACGTTGACATTCGGGTGGCCGGCCGCGGTGGCCGAGGGAACTGAGGCACTCCAGTCACGGTCTGCACGGCCACTACGGTCGGGGGTTCGAATCCCCCCTCGGGCACGAATATTTGTGCCGTCCTTAGTGTTAGCTAGTTCATAAGTAGTTTGTAATCTTAGGGACTGATGACCCCGTAGTTAAGTCCCATAAGTTCTACAACCATTGGAACATTTGAACAAAATGTTCAACTGTTTGTACAGCTTATGGGACTTAACTACGGGGTCATCAGTTCCTAAACTTACAAACTACTTATGAACTACTTACGAACTAGGCCGGCACAAATATCCATGTCCGAGGGGGGATTCGAACCCCCGACCGTAGTGGCCATGCAGACCGTGACTGAAGCGCCTCAGTCCCCTCGGCCACCGCGGCCGGCGAACATTGGAACATTCGGGTGTTTATAATGGACAGTTATCTGACATGCAATTCACATTATGTAGATCACGCTCTTTCATCTCACAGCCGCGCTCCAATTCCCGTCACGGGCACAATTGTTTCTGAAATAGCTATTAACTGAGACTGACATTTTTCTTCAAGACACCAGGTTTATCGTCAGCGATGATGTTATGTTCAAATGTTCTAATATTACCAAATCTGTGGGACGTAACTATTGAGGTTATCAGTCCCTAGTCTTACAAACTATTTAAACTAAAGCAAGGACGAGCACACACCCAAGCCCGAGGAGGAGTCGAACCTCCGCCAGTGAGCAACCATGCGCTCCGCAGCAAGGCGCCTTAGTGTTCTCGGCAATAACAAAATGTTTCAAATATTTGTATAGGCTATGGGACTTAACTATGGGGTCATCAGTCCCTAAACTTACAAACTACTTATCAACTACCTTATACTAAGGACGGCACAAATATCCATGCCCGAGGGGGGATTCGAACCCCCGACCGTAGTGGCCGTGCAGATATAATTTCACATCTGAATTTTATAATTAAAACCTATAAATGCTGATAGTTTTTATAACAGTGGATTAGACTTGACAATATCTGTACACACACACACACAGCAACGCGGACGCCTCACTCATTTTTATGCCACTCTATTGCAGAATAATGAGTAGAGCACAATGTAGCAAGTTCTTTCTCCTTAAGAAAGTTGCCGTTTTTTAAACCAAGATTGTTAGTGGCAAGGAAGTCAATGAGCGAGTGACGCTAAAACTTCGTCTACTCATCTTTTAAAGCTCTTCAGAAGTTCCTAGAGGTGCTACCACAAGTTATTGCTTCATACTTCTGTGCACCTTGAACACTTTACTCCCCATTGAACAATGACCTCAATATAGCGCTGCATTACTGACAGGGACCAAGCAAATTGAGTTTATCTTTTGACGCTAAAAATATTCTTAAACCGGCAATAGTCCCATAAGCTTAACAAACATTTAAACATTTGAAATTATATGCAATGTTCTAGGTGAGATTCTGTACGAACAGCCAGAATGTGGTGTAGGCTACGTTCGCAGAATAACATTTAAGAATTCGTGTTTGGAAAAGTTACAACGTAATACGAAAGGCTTTCGGCATTGCCGTGTGATAGTTGACGAAAGAAGATGGACCACTACATTCTTAAACAAACCTACAATTAAATCATTAAGTTAGTGAAGGTAAAAGGGCATCGAAAATTATGAACATCATTTTGTTGTGCTCTCTGGTAATTTCAAGAGTGAGACTATCCACGGTGAGCAGCTGTTTTCACTGACGTCTGCCACTGGTTCCATGATGCTTTGGAACTGACTAGACCTGTGGGGAATCGCGCAACTCGTCTTTGGATATTTGGACTTTTCTACCTCCTTCGTTAATCCAGTTTGATATAATCCGATTCACGAGAATTTCTCAATAATGCATTGAATGAGAGAAAAATACCTCCTTCGTAAATGAATTACATTTTTTCGATGTTCTTCCAGCGACTCTGGAGGTCGATATGTGCCTCTCCTGCAGCTGCCTGACACCCCCTGTATATCACTCCAAACGGATATTTTTACAGTTATAACTATTTTCAGAGATTGTTAATCGTGTATTCAAAAAATAAGAAGTATTTCACAGTATTTACCCATACTTCCATTTGCTTGTGTTTTGGTCAACTGCTGTAACTTGCACCTTTTCCGTACATTATAGCGTCGTTCGCGAACATCTGCAAGGAGCTCATGATACAAATGAGGTACTTTATATGTACAGCGAATGGTTCCGTAACACTTGTATGGAGTATGCACAAAGAAAAAGAAAAATGTTCTTCTAGAGAAGAACGAACAGATTTTTATTTGTTGGAATAGTTTTCATTGTAGTTCTATAGTACTTCTGGTGTGCTGAAAGACATTCCTGAAAAACCATAAAAACCCACACTTCTCTCTCTAATCGTTTGGCACACTTTGTTGCTTCAGTAACCTACGATAAAAAGCTATAGACGTAATTATATAGATTCAGAGAGTGTAGTTTATTGAGTAATCCCAGTTGACTTTAAGCAACAGTTCAAGAAGGGGTTGTGCAAACTGGGCACAAAACGATATTCGTACAGGTTTCGACGGATATACAAATCTTTGGATGATTGTGTGACGCAATTCAAAAGCCCAGCTGGTAAGGATAGGAAACAGACGACATGTCGATACCAGGGCATAAAGTCTTTGCGAATTTCATTCCGTATACTCAGCTGGACAATAACTATGCCTCGCAACAATTGGGTAAACAAAACATGCAGGTGACATCATTAGAGAGAGGACGTGTAGTCAGGCTCAAAGAAGACGGTAGAGGGAATCGGCGGATAGTAAGATTTTTGAACAGGGGCAGCGCCACTATTCCACTGTTCAATGATGTTGGCAAGACTGTGTAAATCATGGCCGAACACAGCGTCAAGAAGGAAGCGCTCTATCAAGGGAGACGGACAGAACGCGAGAGCGAGCAATCGTCAGAGGCACTCAGAGCCCCGGATTAATCATCGTCATCAATCCGGCGTACAGCTGCTGCTGCAGAGGCCACGAGGACCATTAATAGCGGGCAGTCAGAGAGGGGCTGACTGCGCCAGCCACCAACGACCTCTGTGCAAGCAGTCTACTTTCTACTGTTTATTTGTAATCGGAGAAATAGCACAGAGATAACTTGTTTAGAATTACAAAGGAGGAGAACTGTCGAAGGCAAATGCATTAATTTCCTAAAATGATTGTGTAATACATGTTACAGAGAGAGGAGATATTAGTTTACTATGGATAAAAATAATGTTTTATGAAAGATTTTTGGTAGGAAGAAGTCTACATTTTATGGAAAAATAATGGTGAAGAAGCCTCGACGAGGAGGCAAGTAAAAAAGAAAGTTACCTTAAAGATCTTATCAAAAGCATTACTAGCTAGGACAGAACAACACCTCGACTCACAAATTGGAAAATATCAGTGTGGTTTTAGAAAGAGGAGATCATGTACAGAACAGATTCTCAACTTAAAGACAGTAATAAAGTATCTCACACGCTAGCCACAAGACCTTAGCACTTCTGTGCTTACACCCTGCTCGACGTTGCTTATCTTTCGCATAGACTGCTCATATTTTATATTTTGCCTATTTTTTTCATAGTTCCACACAACTTCTTCCTGTTGATCTGTGTTCAGTTCATCAAGGCCTATCCACTGCGCCAACTTATAACTAAATCTGAGGGGGGTGCGTTGGGAAGGGTCCCTTGTAAGCAGAAGCTATACCACTACGCCACGTGGCTTATTGGATAGAGTGACTGCACAGATTGTCTTAAGGCACGTCTCCCTCCACAACACAAACTAACATTCTGCCTCATTTTCCCCTATATAAATACGTATCATTGTTGTCTAGGCACAAATTTTAGTTCAAAGCCTCTCCATCAGATTTATATCTTTGATATACACTGATACAAAATATATCTCTAGACATTGATTAACTGTTTGATATTTATAACATCTGTGCCTGAGATACATCGTTCCCATTGGCGTTCATTGCTGGGGTGCTATTCCGCTATTGTAGAGCCTTGGCTACATTGATACCTATTTATATAGGGGAACATAAAACAAAATTAAAATGTGTGTTGTGGAGGGAGACGTGCTTTAAGACAATCCGTGCTGTTGCAGTATCAGTTAATTACAGTGGCTTATTGGTATAGCGCCTGCCTTGTAAGCAGAAGGTCCCTGGTTCGAATCCCAGCCGTGGCAAAATTTTAAGTCAGATTTATATCTATGTATATATCGAGACAAAATATGTCTCTGGGCATTGATTTTTTGTTTGATTGTTGGAAAAACGTTCGCACGTTTTCACACGTGGAACACTGTATGTCAACAGTTGGGGGTACGCATAATTGAAGGGGTGGAGGCAGGAAGTGCATCAGGCCACCCCTTAAATTAACGACTCCAAATTCGGATCAGCAACGCGACCCTGCAAGGAAGGATAACACGCTGTACGAAAGTCAGTTAACCGGAAATGCGACCCATGTGAAGTGAGAACTACTGACTGTTGCCGCCATTGTTGGCTATAACCGTTGCTACACACCTCGGTACTGACAAGGAGACGAAGCCTACTCGCCATCGCCGGATTCGTTGAAATTAGTGGTATATGTAGGGCGTGGTGAGACAGGAAAGTGCCGCAAGTGGGAACTCCAGACGGCCAATCATTTAGGAAATAAAAGAATTTTTATATGTATCCATCACCATACGCATCTTATCAACTGATCATTACATTCTAACTACGGACTCAACCAATAGAAAAGACTTGTGGCTGTATCTCAAAACGGATCACCACATGCTGATACATATAAGGAAAATCTTCGCCAATTTTTAAACCGAATAATAACGTAAACTTTTTCTCCTTTCTTTTCTTCCAGATTTCTCTCATGATTTTCCGATGTTTCTCTCTTTTTTCTTCGGTCCACCATATGTTGTCCATTTTTAATTTACTGAAGTAACAGAACAGTGTTTTTGTCAGTCCGTACGGATTCATCCCTTGTATGTGACCGTAGAAAGCTATTCTTTTTTTCCTAATTACATCAGAGATTTTTTCAATATCTGTATAGATTTCACTATTACGGCGCATTCTGTATTGGATCTGCTCTTTAACTGGCCCCAAGATTTTCCTCAATATTTTTCTTCCAGTAATTTGCAGTGATTCCACCATTGTCTTTTTGTTCAAACAATCTGTTGCATAGAGTGCTTCTGACGAATTACTGTACAGTGGTGAGCCAGGTTAGCATTGATGGATATAGACTTTTTATTTATGTCCTTAGCGAGGTAGTAAGCTGTTTTCATCTTACTAACTCTTGCATTAATGGCTTCTTTCTCTCAAATATCTTGTTCAGTTACTTGTCCTAGATACCCGAACTTATTTCTTCTCTCAATTTTTCCATATTTAGTTATCATTATGTTTGGAGCTAAGATAATGTTTGTCATAAATTAGGTTTTCTCATAGATTTTTAAACTTGATTTTTCAGCTTGGTCTTTGAGCAATTCAATTGTCTCATGGCTGTTTCTATTGAATCTGAAAAAATAGCTAGGTCATCTTCAAATGCTAAACAGTCTATTTGTAGGTGGTCCCTTTTGTAACCTAATCTAACTCCCTCATTGATATGGCTTTCTCTTAATGACACTCTCCATTCCCTTGTAACATTTTCTAGGACACAATTAAAGGACAGTGGGAGGAGACCATCTCTCTGACTCACTCCAGTTTTGACCTCAAAACTTCAGATATTTCACTTTAGAATTAGTCTTTACTAAATTTTGTTTAATTATAGCTGTGATTTTACTGTCTAAGCCCAGTTCGTTCACTATTTCAAACACTGACTTCCTATCAACCGAGACATAGGCTTTCCTGAAATCAACAAACAAGATTACAAAGCTGGGTTCGAATTTCGGCCATGGCACAAATTTTAATTCAAAGCCTCTCCTTCAGGTTTTTCTACATATTTGCGAATCATGTAATTGGGCGCGACTTGGGTACCAGCCTGCTTTTCCACCTAGTGGAACGTAGGAAACCACCTATAAACCAGATACCGGCTGGCCGGCACAGAGAGGCAATGTCGTTAACCCTCCAGTCAGATTCGAACCGGGGCCTGCATCCATCCACTTCACGGAAAGCAGCGCTTTAAACCGCCAATTAACCGGGCGAGTCTTTGTACAGCGTGTTATCTCCCGTCTCATATCTCCGGTTCTTCTTGGTTATGCATTCATTATGGTCATCAGAGATTTTTTTCTTTTATTTATAATCACACCAATTTTCAAACATGGAAACAGAAAAGATTGCAACAACTATCGACGTATCTCTTTAATTAGCGTTGTAGGCAAAATATTCTCAGTTATTGTTGAAAGGAGAGTGCGAGTATTAATTGAGGACAAGTTAGATGAAAATCAGTGTGGGTTTAGGCCTCTTAGAGGCTGTCAGGACCAGATCTTTAGCCTGTGGCAGGTAATGGAAAAGTGCTATGAGTGGAACAGGAAATTGTATCTATGTTTCATTGATCTGGAAAAGGCTTATGACCGTGTTCCTAGGAGGAAGCTACTGTCAGTTCTTCAAGATTATGGTATAGGAGGAAAACATCTGCAAGCAATTAAAGGGCTTTACGTAGACTGTCAGGCAGCAGTTAGAGTAGATGGCAAATTAAGCTCATGGTTCAGGGTAGTTTCAGGGGTAAGACAAGGCTGTAACCTGTCACCATTGTTGTTCATACTATTCATGGGCCATATGTTGAAAACAGTAGACTGGCAGGGCGTGATTAAAGTAGGTGAAAACAAAATAAGCAGTCTCGCATATGCGGATGACTTAGTTTTAATGGCCGATTCGATTGAAAGGTTGCAAACTAATATTTAAGAACTCGATCAGAGGAGCAAGGATTATGATATGAAGATTAACATATCCAAAACGAAAGTAATGTCTGTGGGAAAGAGATTCAAACAGATTGAGTGCCAAATAGGAGGAACAAAGTAACGTGTAGACAGTTTCAAGTACCTGGGATGTATTTTCTCACAGGATGGCAACATAGCGAAAGAACTGGAATCGAGGTGCAGCAAAACTAATGCAGCGAGTGCTCAGCTTAGATCTACTCTCTTCTGCAAGAAGGAAGTAAGTACCAAGACTAAGTTAGCAGTGCACCGCTCTATCTTTCGACCTACTTTGTTGTATGGGAGTGAAAGTTGGGTGGATACAGGTTACCTTATTCATAAGGTAGAGATTACAGATATGAAAGTAGCAAGAATGATTGCAGGTACCAATAGATGGGAACAATGGCAGGAGGGTGTCCATAATGAGGAAATCAAAGAAAAGCTGGAAATGAACACCATAGATGAAGCAGTTAGAGCGAACAGACTGAGATGGTGGGGTCATGTTACACGCATGGGAGAAGCAAGGTTACCTAAGAGACACATGAGCTCGTCAGTGGAGGGTAAGAGGAGTCGAGGTAGACCAAGAAGGAAGTACTTAGATTTGGTGCAGAATGATTTTGAAGTGAAAGACATCAGACGAGGCATCAGTGTTAGCATTGAATAGGGGATCATGGAGGAATTTTATTAGAGGTATTATGCTCCAGACTGAACGCTGATGATGATGATTTATTTTTTTCAGTCGGTGTACATCGAAGTAGGATCGACCGCGGTTGCGCGCCAGCTCGGGCCCGTGTTGTGAGGCGTGCTACCAGCCGACAACAAAGGCCCGGGGGCGGCGCCCTGGCGGCGGCCACAGCCCACACGCCGGGCATCGATCGGCGTCGCAGCCGCGTGGCGGCTATCGACCCGTCTGCGTCTGCTCTGCTCTGCCGGCTCCAGACACTCCGCCCGCCTCCACCGCCACACGCAGACTGCGCGGCGCCCAGCGCTCCGGCTGAGCTTCATCCAGTGGCGGCGACTGCTATTGTTGTAACGTTGCACAGCTCCCATTTTTGTAAACTGGGCATGTCCTCTTTGCAACTTAAATACTGGCAACACTGTGTGCAATGGAATCTAGTATTGTCGCTGATAGCACACGTTGTTGACATTCTACCGTACCTCCGAGCAAATGGACTCGCCCGTCCCAGGTCGCCGGCGTGCGCACAGTTGAGGAAAGCACAGCCACTTGTGAGTGAGCGGTCTCGCGTAACGGTGTCACTATGTTCTTGAAACAGGAACAACGGAGTTGGATCAGGATTGAATGTGCCTTGTCATGCGAAAATCTGCATCACGTTGGGTTCCGCATGAATTGACGGAAATGCAGAACTGGATGTGACGACGCTGCTCAGACTCACTTCAGAGTGCTAAGAGCGCGAAGGAGAGGCTTTCTTACCCCGTATCGTAATACTGGATGAGACATAGGCCACATCGTACGAGCCAAAGCTGAAACGCTAATCTAACGAATGGCGTCATTATGGGTCGCCGCGAAAGTCGAAAGTGCATCAGAATCCCAGTATGGTGAAAGTTACGGTGATTCTCGTGTACTACTGTGATGGTGTTACCCTAACGCATTACGTTCCACCACGGCAGACCATCAGTGCACAGTATTACTGTTCGATTTTGGAGAATCACCTGCAACCAGCTTTGCGACACAAGCGGGAACACTTTCCGCGTGACCCACCCATCATTTTGCACGACAATAGCCGGGCGCATACAGCGCAAGCTACTCTGCTCGGTCGGTCTATGGGACTAGGATATACTGTAGCATCCACCATACTCCCCGTACTCAAGTCCTTGTGACTTTGATTTGATTTCGAAGATGAAGGAACCCCGTCATGGCATTCGGAATTGTTCCAGAGATTCGACAGGCAGTAGGCCGCTCCATTCTCACCATCAACAGAACAGGCTCTGGTAACGATATGCTACGCCTTCCAGATCGCTGGCAACGGGTTCTACACAACACTGGTGACTACTTTCAAGGACAATAACAGTATTTAAGATCGAACCCTTGTAGTTTTTCGATTAGCCTATACCATGAAATGTGTTATCTACAATTACTTTAGATCGTACAACTTCACGTTGCCCCGTTACAATTCGAAAACTACTGCCGGCCTCGTGACCAGCTCAAGGGATTTGCATTCCTGCTGCAACTCACTGACGGGCATCTCGGCCCATTATAACTGCGACAGCGGCGAGTCCAGGGCTGCAGGCCTGACCTTGGCACCTCAGAACATGCGCGCCAATGACGTCACAGGGGTTTGCAGACTGCCTGCAAACCCCCTGTCCAGAATCAGTTCCCTGTCCACCTCTCTACAGACATTGGTCCCCATGCTTTTCACGAGATTCTCCCCTGTCGAGTATGTCATTGTGTCACCCAATACTGACATTACAACAGGATAATACTCGTTCACACACTGCCCGTGAAATTCAACGAGGTCTGCAACGAGACCTGGTCACCACGATCTCCGTGCTTCAATCGAGCACTTATGGTATATCACGGGACGACAACTGACACTTTCGACTTACAAAGCCACAACTCTTGCAAAACTACTTGAACAGGTCGACCAGGCGTGGAATAATGTCTCCCAAGACAGTATTCTCCATCTGTATGATCGAATGGTTGCCTGAATCAGCGTGTGCATTGCCGTCTGTGGAAGCTACACTGCATACGAATAAGTGTGTTTAACATGGTTCGACATCAAATGTTTGTAAATCTTATGGGTCTTAACTACGGGGTCATCAGTCCCTAAACATACAAACTACTTCTAAACATACTTATACTAAAGACAGCACAAAATCCATGCCCGAGGGAGGATTCGAACCCCCGATTGGAAACGGCCTCGCGTATCGGAGCATAGCGCCTCAATGTGCTCGGCCGCTCCGCCGCGGCCGGTTCGATGCCGGCCGCGGTGGCCGAGGGGACTGAGGCGCTCCAGTCACGGTCTGCACGGCCACTACGGTCGGGGGTTCGAATCCCCCCTCGGGCATGGATATTTGTGCCGTCTTAGTTCGTAAGTAGTTCATAAGTAGTTTGTAAGTTTAGGGACTGATGACCCCGTAGTTAAGTCCCATAAGCTTAACAAACATTAACAAACATTTGCGGCCGGTTCGACATCAGATACCATAGAACCGCTTCAGCTATTGATCTGTAAATGCAATCATTTCGTGTACTCTATATGCACTACTTCAACAATTGACTGAATTGGAAAACGAAGAGGGTGCACTAATTTTTATTTCCGGCAACGTATGTTACGTAAGTACCCGTATTTTTTTATTGTATTGCCTTATAAGGAACTATTTGAGTCCAAGGTCGCAAGTTCAATCTCTAGGAAGGCTCATTTCAAAATGCTGTGATTAATGATAGGAAACATATTAGCTGCAATTGACTCGCCATGTGCAACACAAGGACGATAAATGAGTGTCCGGGAGGTGCATAGATCAGCCTCGTGTGGAATGCCTCTGTTATCCTTTACAAAATGGAGATCTAGAGCCAAACAATTTACAGAATATACCAGTGACTTGCATCTTGTATTCCGAAAGAAAATTGTCTCGGCACAGTGATCACAAACAATGCTTCATCATAATCGAAGACAGGCTCCTTAAGAGTCAAAAACTGTGAAATGACATTGGTGTTGCTTTCTTTTGTTGGTAGTAATAATTTTTATTCGTCTATTGAAACAGAATTGTATTATCATTTTCGCCAAGCATGTTTCATCTAACTGTAATAGGCACAGTAGATTATTAAAAAACCAACGTGTTGTCGCGAAATCAAGAATACATGCAGTACGAAAAGTGAATGGCATACTTCCCCTACCTGGAGTCATTTATTCCCTCATAAAAATGTGCAGTGAATAGGATGTACGAATACCGGACGTCTTTGGTCAACAGATCTCTTACACGATATCTCCTCATGTCGTGCAAAGAGCCGATGTTAAAGTTATTAAATCAATTTCCAGTTTAACATGTCAGCAAGCCGACCGATTGCGGAATAGTTCACACAAGATAATGAAATATTTGGTTTATTTACTGCTGTAAGTACGTAAAAGTATGTAATTTTTAGCACAATGTATGGTACAAGATTCTTCTGCGCAATAAAAATAGAAAAACTGTGTTAACTTAACATTCAAATTAACTTTTACCATACGTAAGGAATTTTATTTTACCTAATACATTGCTTGCAGCATGAGTCATCAGTTTTAATCCAGAATAATTTTTCTTCAAGTATTTTAAATATGGACGTAGCTATTGCTTCTAAATTGTAAGGGGGTATATATAGCAAATGTCTTGAGAGGACATATGCACTACGTTGGTGTAAACTGCAAAGATAACAACTAACAGCTGTTAATATAACATTTAACTTTAATTGTGTGTAATAATATATCACCATTGGATTCCAAAAAACATTATAGAATGAAAATGTAATTCATAAATCAGGTTTGATTATGCTCAACGACTATTTTTCGATTTTTAGAAGATTGTCAGCAATCGGTCGTAAATATTTTGTTTCGTTCATACGTAACGTCCAACATGGAGGTTGAACAGTTTTATATGTATCATCTGTTTGTTTTAAGGATTGGTAATAATCCCATAGTTATGGAAATCTAGATCTGGTAATAAACAAAATATTTACGACTGATTGCTGGCAATTTTCTACAAAAGTAAATCACAAATTTACTGACTTCTTGTCTCGCATAGTTGTACTAACATGAAATGCCAAATGATACATAAGTATTTAATTTCCTATCAATATACACACCCTAATCTTTTGAAAGTAATTCCTCACATATTAAGTGTTACACAAAGTTTAAAACTGTACTTATATCCTTTAATATGCAGAATTGGTTTCGATGAAGCTTTACTTTCATTTAAGAGAAATATAATATGGAGAAAAACCCGCCAAACAAGTTATTTACATGTATTTCACTGTAATGTTTATAAAGAAAATGCCTTTTGCTACTGAAAATGAAGGGTTTTATTTGTATAATTCACCCATACGCGTTTCGCCTTTGTCACAAGGCATCATCAGTGGGTGTCCTGAAATATTTACATGTTTCTGTTTACACATAAAGGTTAGGTTTCTTACATATGTACAAAAAATTTCCGGACACCCACTGTTGATGCCTTGTGACAAAGGCGAAACGCGTATGGGTGAATTATAAAAATAAAACTCTTCATTTGCAGTAGCAAAAAGTGTTTTCTTTATAAACATTGCAGTGAAATACATAGTATTAAGCTGCTGCTAAATGGCCACTACAAGCAACGTATAAAGTTATTTACAGTTTCCTCTTGTGTTGTCTGTAGATATTAATTACATACTCCAGTAATCTTTAAAAACGGCTAATTCTATTTGGAGCACCAGAACAGAAGGCACATTGAAAGCTTGGCATCATCTGTACTGAAAGCATCTAGCAGACACCGACGACGCACATATTTTCGAAAAGCACACGGAAAGCAAATTATGCGGCAGACATGCACGAGGTTCTTCAACGAGCGCCCAGGAGCATCGCTGTTAACGTTGAAAGTAGCTGAGCTGCCCGCGAGAAAGAGAAATTAGCAGCATGCAGCCACGAGAAGTAACTGCAAAAGCGACTGCTGAGTAGCTGCAGTAGCTCGTATAAAAAACAAGAACGCTTGCTACGAACCAGCGATTTAATTTACACACGCCGGCGGCAACTGCCAACAGAATACGAAAACAGGGGAAAGTGGAACGGGCAGTGCCAACGCCTCCTACAAAAATTGTAAACAGAGCACACTTTAACAGAGACAGAAGTTTTTAACTTCGCCCAAGCAGCCACCAAAGAAACGAGAAACAGCGTGGAACGAGCCTCAGCGTTTACAAAATAAAAAAAAAAAAAAAATAAATAAATAAATAAAAACACTTTTGTAAACAAGACAAATAAACAACTTTTGTATAATACAGCTCGCAGTGAGGGGTTTAAGCGGTGAAAGGAATGAAGACGTGCCATCAAACAGACGAAAAGTTACGAGCAAGGGATGAGTGTCACTAACTGGTGAAGACAGTAAGTGTCATTAAAGCAGCGTGGAAACCAGGATTTTGGTCGAAGGGTGGTGGCGAGGAAGGGGGAAGGGGGGAGATGACAGAGCTCATAGAAATTTTGTGTCAGCTCGCCAAATTTTCTAAACACAGATGTTTTCTTTTATACTGCTATTATACGAAATACGATTTTTGACACCTTCAGTTCTGAATGCTCAGTCTATCTTGCCTTTATTTTGAGATTAAGAGGAAAGAGCTGCAGTTATGGTGGAGTCTGTAGTCACTTGACTCGACTCGCCGCGTTACAGGGATATCAGTAATAAATTACGAGGCAGACTTCATAAAAAGCAATTTTATAATACTGTTAGAGGCGGTCAATGAAAAATTGAAATCTTCATCAAACCCATCTTCGCTTTGAAAATCACGATAGCAACATTTTCATTTAGTTTTTCTTAACGCCTACTGCATGACCGTACTTTAGTAGTGTACAAATGTCTGAGTTTAATGATTTTTTTGTTGTTGTTGTAAAGTCCTTACCATCTCTGAGAGAGAGAGAGAGAGAGAGAGAGAGAGAGAGAGAGAGAAAGAGACGTACGAGTATTTAAACTCCTGAAATTCAGAAATCATTTGCTAGAAGAGGAGGAACTAACAAGAAAGAAGATATAAAACAAAGAATATAATCACAGCAGCGTTGCGTTCTCTGGCGACAGACAGTTTCATGAAGATTGTAATCAGCATCTTAAGTTTCACCAAAGGCACAGGACATGATTTACAGCTTCCTCTCTTCTTTCTTCTGAAGTTACTTTTTATGAGGACAGAGCTGGGAAAATGTATGCACATATAAATAAGACAGCGTAGACAACGCATGAAGAGTCCACTGTTGAATACTGGTCTAGTGTGTGGGATGCCCGCCAAGTCCGATCAAAGGGAGAGATGGAAGCATTCAGAGGAGTGCTGCTAGATTGCTCGATTAGGCCGATATTTGGCATCCTACGGTATTTAGAGAAAGCTTTTGACAATGTTCAAATGTTTGTTAAGCTTAAGGGACTTAACTGCGGGATCATCAGTCCCTAAACTTACAAACTACTTATGAACTACCTTATACTAAAGACAACACAAACATCCATGCCCGAGGAGGGATTCGAACCCCCGACTGTAGCGGCCGTGCAGACTGTGACTGGCGTGCCGCAGACCACTCGGCCATTGCAGTCGGCCTTTTGACAATGTTAACTGGTATACACTCTCTCAAATTCTGAAGGTAGCAGGGGTACAATATAGGGAGGAAACAGTTATATACAACTTGTACAAAGACCAGACAGCAATTATAAGAATCGAAGGGCATGAAAGGAAGTAGTGGTTGGGAAGGGAGTAAAACAAATTTGTAGCCTTTACCCAATGTTCTTCAATATGTACATTGAGCAAGCCGTGAAATAGAGCAAGGATAAATTTTGAGAAGGTATTAAAGTGCAGGGTGAACAAATGAAACTTTGCGGTTGTAGATGGCACTGTAATTCTGTCTGAGACAGAAAGGATCTGGATGATCAATTGAACGGAATGGACAGTGTCCTGAAAGGAGGATATAACATGAAATTTAACAGGAGGAATAGAATGCAGTCTACACAAGTCAGGCGATGCTGAAGGAATTAGATTAGGTAACGAAACAGTTAAAGAAATAGATGAGTTTTGTTATTTGGGTAGCAAAATAACTTCTGATGGCCGAAATAAAGACTATGTAAAATGCACGATTGCAGTGGGGAAAATTATTTCTGGAAAAGAGAAATTTGTTAATTTAAATGCTAGTTAAGTTCTTTCCGAAAACTTTCGTCTGGAGAGTAGAACTGTACAGTCGTGAAACGTGGGTAATAAGGAGTTAAGACAGAAAGATGGTGGAATCATTTGAAATGTGGTGCTACAGACAAATGCTGAAGATTACATGGGTAGGCCCTACATCACGTAACTAATGAAGAGGAGCTGAAAGATTTGGGGAGGAAAGAAATTTCTGGCGTATTTTGGCTACGAGGAGGGGTCGATTGGTGGAACACATTTTGAGACATAAACTAACGATTCTTTGAACACTCGAAGGAACTGCGCAGGGTAAAAATCTTAGAGAGAGACCGAGAGACGAATATAGTAAGCAGTTTCAAATGGATGTGGGTTGTTGTTCTTCTTCAGAGATGAAGATATTTGCAGAGGGCAGGGTAGCGTGGAGAGCTGCGTCAAACGAGTTTTTAGGCTGAAGACCTCAACATCAATCAAGAGGCGAACAAAAAGTGTCCGTTTGAAGGCGTTGCTTGGCGCATTTGTATTGTAGTACGAGATGTATTGTAATACCGAGATGTAAACAAGAGTCTAGTGCTTTGTGTCTTTCTATCTTTTTGGTATTTGTTTTAATTATAGGTGTACTACATGTACCACCTGCTCGCTATCATTACGTTCAGAGTCAGGAACGTGAAGAGGAGCTGCATCGAATCCGCGCGGCAGGTAACGACCGTGGCTGGTGCGACGACCAATCAGCATATGGCGGAATACTTCGTTAAATAAATAAAATTAAAAACTTTGAATACAGCCAAGTCCGTCTTGGATGAGGCGAATAATAAGTTACGCAGCTTTTGCTAACCGCCGTTTGCGCCAATTTTTGGTTTTCTGTGTGATCATTTTAGAGAATCTTTGGTGTCTTTGTCCTTCGAACCGATCGCTGCTCGCATCATCCACTCTGTCCAGGGCAGAAACCTCAAATTGCTGAGTCCAAGTCCCAAGCTTACTTTTCTCTTTAAACACCTCTTTTTTTTCAAAATCATAAACACATGGCTATTTAAATTGTCGTAGTTAGAAGTTGCAATGTGAATAGAATATATCCTCCCGTTTTCTTTTCCCGCACGGAGATGGGTAGAACATCAATCATCCCTAACACCTGTAGTTTCAGAAGAAGATTGCGCTAAACCTACAAGACGTAAGTTAATGAGCATAGGTACGTCTTCAATTTCATGTCACACTGCAACTGCACAGTATGAGCGTCGTTTGTAATGTGGCAACCGTCTACATGTGAATGAAGCTGGCTGACACAGAGGGTCCTGGAAATCGCTACGGCAGCCCGCATTGTAAATCTGGGAACTGGGTTGGCTATCTGCCTTATCTGCAGGCGTGAACGAGGCGATCGATAATACGGAGACGAGGGATACCAATGACAGCCAAGAGTAACACAACCTGCATGCTTTGGGCAGGTGATTATTAACAACTGTTGAATATTTTATAGATTGAATTTTAACCTGCAGATGTTTTATTAAAACCTATATTATGTAGCAATTTTGGTCAGTGACCATCATTACAGGATAAAAGTATGGGTATTGATACAAATTTGCAGTAGCTGTTCATAAGCTATTTTTTATGACATTACATATGGCACATTTTAATCTGAACATATCATTGGACTATCGCTGTTGTCAGCAAGTTATAATTTTATATTATGCACTTCCATTATCAGTTTTGAAAATTTTATCCTGGGATGATGGTAAATGACCGGAAATGGTAGATAATAAATGATTTAATAAAACAGCTGATGATTAAAATGCATTTTATAAAACAACCTATATGTGCCAACAGTAATTGTAAGAATTCTCTAAACCAGCGATAGGTGACAGTGAAACATAACAATAACACGAAGCAAATTGAGATTGGTTCTCTGAAAATGACCCGTAGGACAGATATGTAGGACAAATACATATTCAAAGGGTTAATATACTAGGATGGTCGCATAAGTACCCGCCGTGATCGAGAGATGCCAGTCATTGTGGAAAAATATATCTGGATAAGAAAGTAGGTATACGATCTATGAAGCATATGTTTCATATTTGAAGACGCCGCGTTGTATATTATTTGTTTGGCAGCCATCAATAGTAAATGCTGTGAGTGAACTTGTGCAAATGGAGAAAATTGGTCGTCGTTATGTGATACATATAAAGGCCTATATTTGAAAAAGCCTCAGCGCAACCAATATTAAAGCTGATCTAGATTCTACTTTGGGAAAGTCGGCTCCTTCGTTTATGGGGTAGCTGAGTGTAAAGAAGGCCGTACGAGCAGTGGTCGACCAAATGAGGCGACGAGTCCATAAATGGAGAAGAAAATCCGCAAAGCGGTACTGCGTTGACTAAAAGTTTCGCTGCTTTCATAACATTGGATGAAACATGGGTCCACCACTTCACTCCTGAGACAAAAGAATCATCAAACAAAAGGGCACAATCTGGAGAACTGACTCCAGAGAGGCGAAGGCCGTTTCATCTCCAGGTAAGGTCACGGCGTCGGTTTTTTGGGATATGTGACTGCCTTGAAAAAGGAAAAAAAGTGTCAATGGCAAGTGTTGTGCGAACTCAGTGCAACGTTTGGGCGAAGAAATGAAACGGCCACATTTGACCAAGAAGAAGGTGTTGTTTCTTCATGACAATACACCAACTCACAAGACCGTTATTGCAATGGCCAAAATTCAAGAATTAGAGACTGAATTGCTACTTCGTACACGCTATTCACCAGATTTAGCAGTCTCGGATTATTTTCTGTTCCCAAACAGGAAAAGATTGTTCGGTGCTCGAAGATTAAAAAAAAAAAAATGAAGACATGATTTTGGCAGTTAGTGACTACATTATGAATCAAAGACACAAGGTAACTGTGAGATATTTTGCAAATTTATTGGTTTGCGAACCGGTTTTCGACTGTTACGCCATCATCAGGTAAATATCACTAGTTTAAGGTTTGAAAGATCTTAGGGTGATAGTTATATAACTATCAAGGGAAACTAGCGCTGTGGTTTATAAGTAACCTACGAGAAATTATTACAATTCAAGTTGTGGTGTAAATTCCTGACACTGTGACAATATAATAAGTTATGACGTTATCCTGAGAAGTATAAAGTGAAACGATAGAAATTGGCTGAAAAATATTGATAAAAATATATTTTTTCAGTCAATTTCTATTGTTTCACTTTGTATTTCTTAGGATAACGTCATAGTTTATTATATTGTCACATATTTTATCAATGTCAGGAATTTACAGCACAACTTGTATTATAATAATTTCCTCTGGTTAGTTATAAACGAAAGCACTAGTTTCCCTTGATAGTTATATTTCTGTTAACTTAAGATCTTTGAAACTTAAACTTGTAATGCATATAATCTTCACGTATTTGCCGCCGGATAACGTTGTGTAAATCCCACAATATTTCTTCGGCGCAACTGTCCGACATCTTCAGGTACTTGCACCTTGATGATGGCCAAGTACGACTGACGGTATCTGCATATGGGCGTCACTGTATATAGAACACGCTAGCGAAGACGGCGCAGACGCGGAAATTACGCAAAGTGCTGCCGCCTGAAGATGTCGGACGGTTGTTCCGAAGAAATATTGTGGGATTTACACAACGTTATCCGGCGGTAAACCTGTGAAGACTATATGCAACATGTTCCATTATGTTTCGTGTGTGCAGCCGCAAGAATTCTCCTTCTTCTAATATTTCGGCTGTATAACGTTCAGCCATTTTCAGAGTGAGCCGAAAGACTGACGCTCCAGTGTTCGCTTCGGCCCTTTATACTCGCGTACCGCGCGACTGCGCATGGGGCCACATATACATATGCGCCACAGACGTTGGTCGGCGGCAAAGACGTGCATAATGCACTGGAGCGTCATCCCCCCCCCTCCTTCCCATTCTCCCCCCCCCCCTTCCCCTGCAGGGCCAGTACAGTGCTGTGTTTTTAAGTGTTCAGTGCTTCGTGTGTATAGTGTTTCGTCGCCCAGTGTTTTTTAACGTTGCGTACACCAGTGTTCAGTGTTTTTTTTACCTCAATGTCTCGTCGTCTGCAGTGAGTGTTTTTTAACCACCGTGGCAATGTCTTGTTTTAACAACCATGTATGTTCTGTCCGTTGTCATATTGTCTTTTAACTTTCTCCCAAATTTTTATCTTGAAATTGTAAAAACGCCTTTTATCACCTTAATTTTATAATTCTGTTTTGTCCATTATTTACTGTTCGCTCGGCTGTAGAGCAGCCTCATTGACTGCTGCCAGCCTGCCTTAGGGCATTAAAAGTTCAATAAAGGAAAAAAAAAAAAAAAAAGAAAGAAAAAAACACTGGAGCGTCAGTCTTTCGGCTCACTTTGAAGATGGCTGAATGTTATACAGCCGAAATATTAGAAGAAGAAGAAGGAGAATTCTTGCAACTGCACACCCGAATCTTAATGGAACAGTCTTTGCGCCGCCAAAACCTGAAGATTAATATGCAACATATCCGCCGAAAAAGATTGAAGAATTAAACTTGTAATGTTTACCTGATGATGGTGTAACAGCCGAAAACCGGTTCGGAAACCAATAAATTTGCAGAATATCTCACAGTTGTCTTGTGTGTTTCAATCATAATGTACGGAATATTCTATCAAGAACCGACGAGACAGTCAGTGAATATTAGTTAATCACTATTTTGAGCACCTACACAGTTCTCATTATAAAAAGGGGTTCGAAAATATTGAGCATTGTTGGGAAAAGTGTATAGAACTGAAAAGAGATTAAGTCTTATTGAATCCATCATTGGTGGTAGAAACGGGACAGCGGCTGGTCAAGAGTCAGATGGAACTGAGGTACCAACAGCCGTAAGTATAATAAAATATTTATCCTATCACTACCAGTTTTGGCATTCCACTATGCCATCTTCAGGTCCCTACATCGGAGCATAATATCCAAAAGTAGGGATACTAAAACTGGATTCGTGGACTTCTGTCTCTTAGTGGGAAACAACAACTGACAGTTGCTGTTGTTGTTTCCCACTATGATACAGAAGTCCACGAATCCAGTTTTAGTATCCCTAATTTTGGATATTATACTCCGATGTAGGGACCTGAAGATGGCATAGTGGAATGCCGAAACTGGCAGTGATAGAATAAATATTTTATTATATATACAGCTGTTGGTATCTCAGTTCATTCAGAAATTATGTTTTAAAATAAATACACTTTTTTCCAAAAATTTTTGTGTTTTCTTTGTTAGGTCGAGTGCTTATGTGGCCACCCTCGTATTTTAACAGGTGCATTGAAGGATTCTATCGCAACACCGCACTCAAGCTCCACACACATTGCCAAGCATGCTCGCAAACAAATAGTTGGCGGGCTGCGTGTCAAGCTGGCGGCTAGGCGTGAGGTGGGCAGGTGTGTGCGCTACCTGTGGTCGCGGCTTGCGCGGCCGGATGGAGACGAGCGGCAGCTGTATGGCGGCCAGCAGGCTGCCCCGCTTGGCCCTGCCGCCGCCCTCCGCCTCGCCCTCCGCTGCCTCCTGCGTCGATGGCGCCTCTGCCTGTCCATAGGCGGTGCGTCACACCTCCACTAAACATCGCTTTCGCTCTCCCAACTCCCCACAAGAGTGAAAATTATTCAGATTTATAGTTCACCACGATCACCTTATGGTACTTACCTGGCAAATCAACCCCGTCACACAGCGACACATTACAGTAAAAAATAAATAATAAAATATAAATAAAAAATAAAAAAAATTAACGAACACAATCTTCCTGCGCGTATAAATACTTGTGACAAAACTCTAACTATGTACACGATTGGTGAACCTGGCAGTGCAACGCAATTGCTAAATACATTTCCGGAAAATGAAAAAAAGAACACTATGAATTTGTGAAGCCAGCAGAGGGACATTTCATTGACACATTTTTAAGGATGCATATAACACACGATCAAAAAGACTGTCATACACATATAAATACAGTCACAAGAGATTGCGCAATGTACCGTGTGTACCCTCCTGCAGCAATGCAAGCTGTAATTACCCCGTGGAGATGATCGTAGAGGTGCTTGATGTACTCTTGCGGAATGGTCTGCCAAGCAGTTTCTACCTTGGGCCAGATTTCGTGCCGGTCGTGCAGTCCGCACAAGATGAGGTTTCATCCGGTCCCAAACATGCTTGATGGAGGGAGAGATCTGGGAATCTTGGTGCCCAGGATAGTTGACGTACATCTTGAAGACCACATTGGGTAGTACAAGATACATGTAGACGTGCATTATCCTGTTGGGAAGGCATATCGCGTTGTTGGTGTATGAACGGTAGCAAGACGAGTTGAATAATGGTCGGTTTCAATGTAACCTGCACTGTTCAATGTTCCCTCGACGATCACCAGAGCAGAACGGCCAGTGTAGAATACGGCTCCCCACAACATGGTGCCTTACAGCGTCTTTCATTCATGCCCCAACATCGTTCAGACAGTCTCCAGCGTTGTCGCTATATGCGTTGCCGCTAAATGGAGACGTATCGTTTTGATTGATGAGAGTCGCTTCGACCTCGGTGCCAATAACGGTCTTACGCGTGTACGGCGTCTTGCAGGGGAGCGCGAAAATATGGTGTATACGACAGAAGCACGCGGGCCTGACACCAGGGATCATGGTGTTGGGAGCCATAAACTGGTTGTTTTCCTCTGCTGTTGTGAGGATTCAGGGTTTTAGGTTAGTGCCATCTTTGGTACGTTTTGGCCGAACGATAGTTATCGTTGGCGTGCAGCGAGAGCTGCTGGCAACAATGCTTAGGTTGGAATGTTCTTTGTTTGTTGGCCGGTGTGCGGCAGTCTCCCGCCGACCGCAGAGCGAGGCGGTAGCATGTCGGCAGTGAGTTCGTAACCTACGTTTAGTGGTGGCTAAAGTTTTTGCCATTCCGTCGTATCGCATACGGGTTGCAGTTGCATATTGAAATGTTTCAGTGTGGACTTGTAGACATTCATCGTAGTGGCACGCAGTTATTTAATCAGTGTACTTAAAGGGAAGAGTTTTTAACATTTGTCATTCCATAATAAAGGAAGTTAACAAAGTTTACTGTTATGGATCAACCTAGTAATTGTCCGCATCCCATACCCTCAAATCATTGGAACAATTATTAAATGATTAAGCATAAAATAGAATGTAACGGCAACTTTGCCCATCGAGGATTAGGTGGACGCAACGGAGACGTTACATGTTTGTCGAGGGAACATTGAAAAGTGCTCGGTACACTGAATCCATCATTCAACCCATCTTGCTACCATTAATCCACCAACAAGGAGGTATGGCTTTCCAGCAGGACAATGCACGTCCACAGGTAACCTGTACCACCCAACTTGCTCATCAAGGTGTACGTCAACTACTCTGGCTAGAACGCACCCCAGATCTGTTCCCCAGTGAACATGTTCGGGACCGTGTGAAACGTCATCTTGGGCAGCCTGAACAACTGGCATGAACTCTGGTCCAAATGAGGTATTAGTTGGAAACTGCATGGCAGGCCATTCCGTAAGACTACAGTAGTTTGTGGAATGTAAGAGATACTTCTTCACCTGCTACATCAATATATGTTCAACGGTAGCATTTCTCGTGCCTTTAACCCTTTATAGGATGGTGGTCGATATATTGCCCACGTACCATAAATGCGAAACAGTGTACGTTTTAAAGTTGCTCTTTGCCTTCCTTGCTTTCGAAATTACAAATTTACCACTGGAATTTGTAATATTTCATAGTGTTTAATAATGTTTTATTCTTTCAATATCGTAATGTGTTCAATTTTTGTAATTCAGTAAATTAGTTAGGGAATTATATCTTCTTTACATTGCAAATGCCATTTTTTAGTTCTCAATTCCAGAAATAAGAAGGTGGTCTTTGAAATGACCACCATCCACAGTTCTCTAAGCCCCCGCCCAAAATGGTTAGTGGTCTGTATATCAGTCAGCTATTTCTTCTTTCCACATCTAAGTTAAATCAACATAAAATAATTATGTTACTTTCCTATATATGAAATGGGATGCAATAACAAAAATTATCTTTCAAATTGTCAGAAAAATGTTTTGTCCTAAAAAGAGTTAAACTGGGAACATGTAGCGTTACAAAGCTAGTCATAAATACTACTTCCTCATTTCCATTAAAATCGACTACTAGAAAGAAATCAAAACACATGCGGCTGTGCAAACAATTTTTGTATAAAGTTACATATACAGGCAAAGAATATATTTGGGACAAAGAATATTTTTGGATAGTAGGCATTTGTCGAAATGCCTTGCTATCATAGTCAAAAATTGATTGAACCCAAAGCACACATTTCCATACTGCAGCAGCCGATTTCAACATAATATATATATTTCTCTTCCTCTTGATGGTATTTTTCTTCTAGTTATAAAATCTTCTACACACTGCATTTCTCTAACCATTCCTGCTTACCAAATTTGCACTTCTGTCAGCCTCATTTTTGGTCGTCTATACTTCTTTTTGCCAACTTCATTTGCTGTACTGTGATATTTCCTCCGGTCAATAATTCGGTTCAGTAACTTCTCTGGTATCCAAGGACTTCTTCGAGGCCTTGCCTCTCTACCTATTTGATACTCTTATTTCATCTCTCAAAGCTACCCATTCTTCTTCTACTTTCTCCCATTTCACTCAATACGTAAAGCTCCTTCTCAAAGTCTCAGATTACTTCAATTTATCTATGTTTCATCACCTTATTTTTCACCATTTTTGCTATTTATTTAATATACAGTTCATAACCAACAAGTTATGGTCAGTCTATATCTGCCTATGGATATGCCTTGCGGTTTAAACCCTGGTTTGGAAACCTATTCCTTACGCAATCTGAAACCCTCCGATGTCTCCTGGACTCTTCTATGCACAGAACCTTCTTTCCTGATTTTGAAACTAAATTGAGCTCTGTGCCAAACTCTACAAGGCGACTTCTTCTTTTATTCCGTTTATTTCGTTGCATGTTCTTGTATGTAACATATAATATATAAGTGGAAACATCGGTTGGAAAACTCTCCAAACTTTCGTGACCTATTTACTTTAGTTTCTTACTCGACTCTCTAACATATATAAACTAAAGTAAATAATTCAAATAAGTTTGGAGAGTTTTCCAACCGAAATTTCCCCTTATATATGTTACATACAAGCATATGCAATGAAACGGAATAAAAGAAGTCGCCTCGTAGAATTTGGTTTCATGCAGCTACACTGCTGACCACTGCAGATGCGGGGCACGCGTTTGCGCATCTCGTTGGAGAGACTAAACAGTTTCAACTAGGTCCAACTTTGGTGACATTATTTGCCCGATTTCTGAGGTTAGGTGTGTCTGCACTCTGTAAACAAAGTGCAACATGAAATGGCGAATTGAAGGAATTGTTGGTTTTTGGACATCTAGGCTATTTTCTTGTAGGCGTCCTAAAACATTGATGACTATTTCTGAGCCGGAGAACAAAATAAATTACATCAGAAACCTTCACACATATGAATTAAGAAAAAGGCGGGCAAGTGAAACATCTGGTTGTGAAACAGCCCATGTTTAGAAAGCAAAAATTACTCGATTTCATTTGGCTTATTCTTTCTCAAGGAAAGTTGTGTATAGCAGGAAACGCTATATAAAATGGGTCGAAAGGCGCAGTAAGGAACACATGCAATGAGGACAGTTTGTTATTGCTGAAGAAGTACTGGCTGGTGAAGAGGGACTGTCACAGTCAGAAGAAATAACATTGCACTATGGCACAATAAATTAGGTTCGGTTTAATTGTAATGCCCTAAGGAAAATGTATGTATCTATGATAATAATTATTATAATATACCAATAATTACACAGTGTGTGATTTTCAGTTATGGAGACGACAGTGAGAATTCTTCTTAAAATCCCTGTCACATAGAATGAGAAGAATAATCTTTTGTGTTGACCATGAAATAAATAATTAATGCTGATCCTTCCTTCTCTGTTGGCGGGTTCTGATAAGTATCCTTGTTCGGTCAGGAAATTTATTATCGCTGCGAACATTGACACACTACGCCGCCGCTGTCATGAGTAAAACGTAACCTTCACCTACATGTATTCAGCAAGCCCTATGTAGATGGGGCACCATAAAATTTCTGAACAAATTTGCTAATTATGGTTTTCGGAACACGATACAGGTACTTGCCCAGTAATGTAATTTTATTTGTAATTTCAGTTGTGGTGACAATGCTAGACGCATAACTTGTTTCTGTATTGCACTACTAACTCTGTTTAAAAGAAAGGTAAACTAAGAAATCGGGGCTGAATTCCCGAGCGGCGAGTCAAGCGTCTCACCGCTGCTTCCCGCTCCACTATGTGTTGCCCCATTGAACTGCGTGTATTAGACTTGCGCAAAATAGTTTCCGATCGGGAGCGCTCACTTTCAAAAAATGTTCAAATGTTTGTATAGTTTATGGGACTTAACTACGGGGTCATCAGTCCCTAAACTTACAAACTACTTATGAACTACTTACGAACTTACTGAGGGGATTCGAACCCCCGACCGTAGTGGCCATGCAGACCGTGACTGGAGCGCCTCAGTCTCCTCGGCCACCGCGGCCGTCGCGCTCACTTTAGTTCGCTGCTCTTCCGCGAACTAGTTCGTTCTTTTAGTTCGTCCGCTCCCAGTGACGGCTGAGCGGCGTGGTCTGCGCATGCAGGTGGAGAGAGAAGTTCTCCCACCTAGCTGCTTCATGCGCTTGCTGCTCGAGCCGCTAACGATATCACGCAAACCAAAAGAAACAGTTTGTGGGTAATTTCTCGCGTTTAAGTTTGGAGTTATCTCTATATCTTGGCATTATGGAATTTATTAGTCAGATATTGTAGAGTGCAGAATACTTCCAAACAATTATTTTGTAGCACTGAACTATGTAATCTAGCAGGCAGACGCTCACCTCGAAATGGCTCTCATCAGCAGAAGGCAAACATGTGATTTTTAATTCTGCTGCGCGCCCTCTCGCTATTGCCTGTCGGTCTTCGGAAAAGAATCCAACGAACTAAGAAACGAGATATGGTTGGCATAGTAGTTCGCGACCGGTAACGCATTTTTTAGTTCGCGACCGATTGCACACATTTTAGTTCGCGACCGATAGCGCATATCTTTATTCGCGACCGGGAGCTCTCCTTTTTGTTCGCAGCTCGGCAGCGAAGTAGGTCGCTCTTTTTAGTTCGTCCGCTCATTTCGGCTTTTGCTACCGCTACTAAGAGAGCTCTTTCTTTTGTTATGACAGCTTTTTTTATATAATGATCAGTGTTCCCCAAGCCTGTGCTATTACCCGTATTTTTGGGCAATTAGACATCAAATACTTAAGCAAATAGACCAGTTATTTACACGAATGGGTGATACAATTATATTCAACTACTGTGCATACAGAGTAATCGCAGTATTTTATTTTAAAATGGATTTATTTATTTATTTAATAGGTCACTGAAGGAAGATGACCTATAAATCACGCGTTGCTGCGCGCTCTCGCGTCCTCTCGCTGTTCCCCGCCCGTCTTCGGAAAAGGAGCGGACGAACTAAGAGGCGAGGGATCTGCTAACTAGTTCGCGTAGTTTGCCTGTTGGAGCGCTCTTCCGAACTAGTTCGTTCGTGAACTACACAAGACTGTTGACTCGCAGCTTGACTCTTGACTCGCCGCTCCGCTATGTTTTCACCCCTGACCCAGCCTCCGCAGAGCGCCGTTGTGAAGTGGTAGCATTTTAGTGGTTGTGTCGCGGCGCGGCGCGCACTGACCTTCTTCTTGGAGAAGGGGTTGGGCAGCAGCTTGGGCCTCCTGGGGGTGTCGCCCTCCCCGCCGACGGAGCCGTCGGCCTGCGGCGGCTGCCCACCCTCCTGCTGCAGCAGGTCCTTGGCCTCCTCGCCGTCCAGCTCGCCCTCCTGCGCAAAACACCAAAACGTCTCGCTCAGGCACACACGCTATACCTACTCTGTGTGTAACACCTCTTCTAAGCAATGACTACAACATAAACAAATCAGTTTTTGGGTTATTTAAACTCTATTAAAAGTAATATGACATTTTAATAAATATAATCACCTTTACTGCTGCTTATAACTTTATTTAATTGTCCACTACAACTGTTTCTCCGAATTTGGCATTGTCAAGTGGTCTGCAATAGTTAAATAAATTTTGTGAAAATATTTTTTTCCATAAAATGGGGAGCATATTATACAGTGTTAAATTTATTACTTACTGTCTATTTGTTGCCAATATAAACACAGCATTTGTACCTCTATATGATTTTAATAGGTACTTTCTTAGAAAGTCGTTTTTTAAATAATTTTTAAAATAACGACTTTCTTGTTTGACTGCTATTTTGATGCTATGTTTTTACAAAGATGTTCTATTGCATTATATCTTTGGTAAAGATCTAGCTTCTCTGAGGTGATTAATTTCGAATTTTGTTATATCTTTGTTACAAATGTTTTATACGTTTGATTTTGTAGTGTCTCCGATTATGAAAAAGTAGGTTCGTTCAAAGAGCTGCAGGATTGCAGCTTCCTGCAGCAGCAAAGCAGACTCTACCGCGCATGCGCGGTACCGATGACGTCAGTCAGGCTGCAGGAGGAAATTTTCCCTGCAGCTCATGCAGCCAGCAAGCTGCAGGACGCTGTAGCCGGGAGCTTCCTTGAACAGCCTGTAGGCTGCAGGAAGCTGCAGGATTGCTCTTTGAACACGAATTTCCGTACTGCGCATGCGCGGTTGCAGCCCTGCAGCTCTTTGAACGAACCCAGTGTGTCTCTTTGGCTTCTGAGGTATTGCTTGCCATTTGGAGTTTTGTAATATCTTTGAGTATGAAAATGCTTTTTGTGTGAGATATTGTATGTTAATCGAAAATTTGCGTTATCTTTGACTGTAGAACATTACATCTCTGAATTTATCCGTTGTCAAGCCCAATTAGATCGATAAAATTTTGTAAATAAATTTTGTGTTTGAAATCTGTGTGTTCATTGAGAATTTCGTTAGGTGAAGCTTCCACGTGTATGTATATTTCTAATTCTTCGAGAATGTGCATTTCAGTGCCTTTTGAAATTTTTTAAAATATTTTTAAAGCTCCTTCGATGTTAGTGGTGATGTGGTTTTCAATTTTCAAATGCTGGTAGAAAGAAGATGGATTTGCTTCTGTCATTCTTGTATGTTCGCTGAACCTCGTTCTAAAACTTCGTCCCGTCTGACCTATATTAAAATATTAAAAGTACTGTGTTGCCCATCCAAAATACAGCATCATGAAGGACTGGAGGTTGTTGTTGTAATAGTTGTTGTTGTTGCTGTAGTCTTCAGTCAGCAGACTGGTTTGATGCAGCTCTCCACGCTACCCTATCCTGTGCAAGCCTCAACATCTCAGAATACGAACGACAACCTACATCCTTTTGAATCTGCTTACTGTATTCGTCCCTCGGTCTTCCCTTACGATTTTTATCCCACACACTTCCACCTAATGTTAAGTTGACGATTCCTTGCTGTCTCAGAATGTGTCCCACGATCCTATCCCTTCTCTTAGACAGGATACAGGATATTTATAATACAGGTACGTTTAAGAGCGAGGCTTTATTGTGACAGATTTGTGTTAACAAGTGGCCGCAACAAATTTCGCTGAATTCGCTGCCCATAATTTACATTAATGCTTCCACAACGTGTACATGATGTATCTTGGTAAAGACTGTAGGCTGGAAATTAATTTCTCATACATATATTCTGGAATTTGAAGTTTGATGAAGGAAGGTGAGTTCAGTGTTTAGTCGCCATTGAGGTAATTACTTTAGCTCGGGTCGTCGCCGACACAGGAGGCACTACTTGCACAATAAAACAACCATCCAGGTGTTCCGTAATGTCAAAACATACGCCTAAGAAAAGTGAAATGTATTTTGCATCAAAAACACGCGTCTCCTTGTTGATCATCAATTCTCAATTCAATAGAACAATGACTATTTTATAATAAATACACCGCGTTAACAATGAATAAACGAAAGGCCTGAAAACTTATCAGGTAAATTTACAAGATAAATAAGTAACATTGAGAAATTCGATGCCGCGGTGGAGTGGACGAGCGTTCTAAGGAGCCTTGCTGCGGAGTACTCAGTTGCTCGCCTTCGGAGGTTCGAGTCCTCCCTCGGGCATTTTGTGTTGCCCTTAGGTTAGTTTAATGGGGGTGGGGGGGTGGCGTTGATGAAAAACACACACTATTTCAACAATGCACCATTCACTGTTTTGAAAATATGGCAATGAATTTTTGTATCACGGTTTACATGAAAGTAACACTTTCAGATATAAAATCCTTTGATTATATATATTCAACTTTTTTCTTAATGAAATTTGAAGTTTTATTTCCATAAAATAATGTATGACCCTTTTTTCTCAGAAAGTACTCAAGAGATTTCTACAAAAATGAATCTGTTTCATCTCTTTATATGTTGTAACTTCTCTCATGAGGGTTTTGGAATTGGTCAAATAGGAGAATTTTCATATTTTTTTAATTATAATTCCACAAGTATAATTTTAAATTAATGCAAAATTCCAAGCACTTTGTCCCGAATCTCAGCTTGCAATCAGAATTTCAAAATTTGCTCTTGAGGCAACGTTTATTACGTTTACAGAAATATGTGTACAAAATTTCATAATTCTAGCGTTCATAGAATCTGCGGAAAAAGGTACATAAACTTTACAAAAAGAATATATATATATATATATATAGAAAAACCTTCCGGAAACGGAATTAAAATTCAACCTAACTTTATCCTTTATGACATTTCTTCAGAAGGCACCACATTTGTATTCTGGGTCGTCTTTCTCTCCAGGGCTTCTCTTCTGGTTTCTTATTGTCTGTCTTCTTTCCTTTACCAGGTTTTCAATTGACTTTTCAGTTGCAGAGAAACGCTGTAAATCTATTTTCCTCAGGATATCTTGAGTATAATCTTCAAGCCCATTCCTTCTAATACCTTCATCTTCCCGACGTTCCCATCATTAAATACAAATGCATCATAAGTTGCTATTCTGACAACTATAGCAGATGCAAATGTGTTTTTAGGGCATCGTTTCCATATGAGTGAATTTAGAGACTCATCTGGATTCTGGGTTTTGCCATGAACACACGTTTTGAGAAGGGCAGGATCGGCCAGAAACCTGGAATTGGGTTTGACAAGACCAAGGATACAATGTGGAAGCCTCTCCTTGTGAACGTAAAGGATGTTATCCCTCTGAAGTTGTAGATATTTACACCAACTAATGTGGCACAGATGCTGAATAGTGTGTTCATCTGTTCATAACCCCATACTGCACTTTTCACTTCATTTACACTGGATTGCTTCTGATAGCTTTGCCATAATACTCTTGAAGAGAGTCTATCATCTTTGTGAGTCTGTTGTGCCCACCAACTGCTTCGTCATAAACGATGCAGCTAATTTGTTATTGTTTATAAGATACGGAACAAAGTCAAAGATAATCTATAAAACCAAAGAGTATATATCAAGGCCTAACAGATGTATCTCGCACATGTTTGGTTGAAAGTAAAACACAGAATCGTAGTTCACTGAGCTGGTATTGAAGTGCTGCTTTAAAACGTTGTCGGGGCAGAAAGGCCGCGACGCACTTTTAATTAATTTTCAGGCACTTCGGATGCGACTTCAACATTGATAGTTTGGGAACTTATTGTCCATGAGCTGTACTAACAAATAAAAACTAAATCGAAAATTGATAATTTTGGCCCCCCTTAAGTACTTTGTAAGCCTAGGGACTGATGCCGTCTCTAATAACAGCACTGTCGACGGGACGTTAAACCCTAAGCTTCCTTCCTTCATAGGGACTGATGCCAGCAGTAGATAAGTCCCATATGTTTACAAAACATTTGAACATTTGAGCCGCGGTGGAGTAGCCGAGCGGTCTAAGGCGCCTCGTTGCGGAGCGCGCGGTTGCTCGCCGTCGGAGGTTCGAGTCCTCCCTGGGGCGTGTGTGTGTGTGTGTGTGTGTGTGTGTGTGTGTGTGTGTGTGTTGTCTTTAGCTTAGTTTACTTTAGTTTAAGTAGTTTGTAATCTACGGACTGATGACCACGCAGTTTGGTCCGATAGATTTACAAACATTTCAACATTTGAGAAATTCGATTGTTTACTAATTGACTTTACAGTGGGATATTGCTCAACGAGCATACATTGCTTCTGAGCTTTACCTGCAATGCGAAACCTCGTTATGCAAAATATATTTTTCTGTGGGATTTCATGTAATAATAGCATGTGTTCTGTTCACAAAAATGAACTAAAATTTATCTCATGATGTACTATATTATAATTATTTTTCTTTACAAGAAAGATGTATCAACAGAATAAAATTAAATCCTTTGCCTTTGAAATTACACTCACAGTTGTGTTATGGTTCGGCGGCGGGTTGGGAAGTCGCCAAGATATTTTTTATTGGAAGGGGTTCGTGTATTCAAAAAGATTGGGAAATACTGGAGTACACGGTTGCGAGGCGTCCTTCACGTCTGCAGTCACCCTGATCGATTTGCTTCGATTTATAGTGGGAACGAGAGGAGCAAGTACATTTCACCGATAGCTGGAGTTGCGTTACAGTATTGTTGTTGACTTTGATCCCGGGTGCCGACGTAGTTTAAATGCTAATCATTTCTGCAGAACATTTTCATATACATGTCCTGTGAATATAAACGTCGACGCTATGGAGTGGCCGAGCGTTCTAAGGCGCCTAGCTGCGGAGCGCGCAGTTGCTTGTCGGAGGTTCGAGTCCTCCCTCGCGCATGGATGTATGTGTTGTCCATTGTGTAGATTTTACTGAAGAGCAAAATATTGGCACCCACATGTAGAATTTTGTATAAGTTGGTAACTTTCAACTCCCATATTTTCTACCCCGTTATCGCTATCAACCCTCAACCACCATAGTACACAGTGGGAGACTGATACTTACTGCTACATACAAACACTATTCGTTTGCGATGTGTGGTTTTGGCTGCAGAGTGAAATATAGGCACAAACACCTCATATAAGATAAAAAAAAGAGGTCTGAGAGACCCTTCCATAATAATTGTGTTCCTGTTAATATACATAGCAGTTAAGGGCTAGCCATCAATGTTGTTATTGAATATGGGATCGTAGAGGAGGCTTTGCTGCAGACTGAAAGTTGAAAGGCATAATCAGTCTTAAATGGTGATGATGATGTGATACACTGCGGTATTCATACAGGAGAGAACTTTGTTATGTTTTCAAGCTCGGATAAAATTTCTTCGACTAATTCGTTTTTCATTATTACAGTGATCGTACTTCAATTCTGAAAAACTTTATGTCATTGGCCATTAGATTATTTCACATCGGCCGGTTGTTACACTATCCAATTTATTGGACAAAGATGATTTGTCCAATATATTGGACGTAGTGTAAATGGACACTTTTGTCAAATCTCGCCTTTCGTCCAATTTCTTTGATCAAATCTAGCGCCTGGCCTTAGATTTGATGAAAGAAAGCGTTCGTCGTGTTTGCTGCAGCGAGAAATGTGACCACTTGGAGCGCTAGCATCATTGCAGCCGTTTTACGTCTGTATTCTGTAATGAAAGACATGACTGATGGCTGCTAAGTTTTCTGAGTGTGTTTGTTGGCTACATAATTGATAGAAATGTACGACGCAGATGAATTTCTCAGTAATTTACAACTGGAGTACGATATAAGAAATAAATTGCGTGTTGATTGGGTAGCTGGGATATGTCACACGTCTTGCCATAGGCGTCCTCATCTGCCTCTGGATTTAATGAGGTTGCATTCTAAAGAGGGGACATAGAAGAGGAGGCGGCAGACACAGTATACACGTAGAGAAATAAAAGTTTTTTTTGTAGTTTTCGATTCTTGCATTTTTGTAGTCCAGATGCCGCTGGTTAAAAAGTGTTTATCTGCATCGTTCAAAAATGTTCAAATGTTTGTAGAACTTATGGGACTTAACTACAGGGTCATCGGTCCCTAAGCTTACAAACTACTTATGACGGCACAAATATCCATGCCCGATGGGGGATTCGAACCCCCGACCGTAGTGGCCGTGCAGACCGTGACTGGAACGCCTCAGTCCCCTCGGTCACTGCGGCTGGCTATCTGCATCGTAAATTTGCATCAAATGTGTAGTTGATGAAACAATAAATACCTAAATAAATAGTGTTCCTGATGACAATATTTTACTAAACAGTATGGACATTATAATTTCTCTTTAAGTGATTTACGCTTTGCGTGCTATTTTTGTCAATGCGCACTACAGTATCTGTTTGCCTACTGTAAATTGGAACCGGCCGAGGAGACTAAGGCGCTCCAGTCACGGTCTGCACGGCCACTACGGTCGGGGGTTCGAATTCCCCCTCGGGCATGGATATTTGTGTCAAAAATTCAAATGTTCAAATGTTTGTAAAGCTTATGGGACTTAACTACGGGGTCATCAGTCCCTAGATATTTGTGTCGTCCTAGTTCGTAAGTAGTTCATAAGTAGTTTGTAAGTTTAGGGACTGATGACCCCGTAGTTAAGTCCCATAGACTATACAAACATTTGAACATTTTTTGTAAATTGGAATATTATTTTCGTCAATGTGCACTGCAGAATAGTAGTGCCAGCTGTATACTAAAGTAGCTTTCTGCTGTTGCAAGAAATCGGTGCCTAACGTTAGCTCTCTCTGTCTTTTGAGTATATAGCTTTTCTGAGGTGAATTTTCTGCTTTGTAATATGAGGAACAGAAAAACCTATTTCATTTTCATATATTTAAATTGTACTATATCGTCCATTCGCATATAATTTTAATATATGTGCCTTTGTGTCCTCGACTCGCCCTTCCCGTTACAAATTTTGTTGTATGTTTATTATCTCACGATGATTTCCATGGTTTCTAGTAAATTTACAATTTTTATTTCGTTCTTTACTTTCTTGTAAACACGCACCTGCCGAACATAACGATGAGTTACTGTCTGGCATTCTGTAGAAACTTTTGATTAAATATTGGATGATAGCGAAATACCAGTGCGCCTCGGTTGCACAGTGGTAGAGTGCCAAACTACAAATCCATAGGTCGCGGGTTTGATCCCCACCAGGTCCTAGGATTTTTTATCTGTCAGTTTCCACTTCTTTCACCTCTGGCAGTGTTGCTCATGTGAAAAATAATGAGTAGCACCGTGGTTCGGAACCCACGTTAAACTGTAGGTCCCCCTTTAACTGGCTGGGTAAGTCAGTTCGAAGGTCGGAGGAAGGCAACGGCATACCACCTCTAAACAGGACCATGCCTAGTAAAGCACCGTGGTGTTCAAACCAATCTTGGGATTGTTGACTGCTTTACCTTTTTTTTTTTTTTTTTTTTTTTTTTTTAGCCCTTTCGGCGTCACGTCAAAGATATTTGTCAAAGAAGTAGGACCAATATTTCATCCAATTTCCTTGCCCAATAAGTTTGATAGTGTAATACCGGCCATCTTTGGACATGACCGAGCAAAATTACACAAACATTGTGGTATGAGCGTTCGTTTTTCAGAAGCATAGCAGCCTGGGGAACTAGCAAACTGGGGGAGAAAAATTAGTTGGAACAGGCGGAGTGCGCGACATAATGAATAAATAAATGGCTGGCGCACCTGGCGGTGTGGTGTGGGGTGAGGTGTGCCATGTCACGCTACCTGCGCCGGCCAGCTGCGTGTTCCTGCGGAAGCGCTGACGTCACGCGGCGTGGGAACCCCTTCACGCGTGCCCGCTCCCCCGCCCCCCCTCCGGCATGGCGCTCATTCACAGCGACCCCCCGTGCCCGGAACACCTCCCCCCCCCCCCCCCCTGCCGGGCGACAGGCTGCAAGAAAACAACGTTGACAGCTTCCGCCGAGAAGGGATGCAGCCTGTCAAGATTATCCGCCGAACCCCAGTGTTTTAAGGCACCGGCCACAACAAAGGGATACACGCGGCTGTTGGTGGCAAAGCGCGTTACTCCTCCTATCGTCTCTGAAGGACAATACACTGCCCAGTAAGTAGCCGTTATCTCGGTCAAGTATTGTGCCGTTGACGGACGCACAAACGTGGCGGTGGCGTTGCAATCAAACCGCAGCAAGAACACCGTATCTGTATTAATAAAAATGAATTGCCGCATGTATGAGAGCGTGTCACTAGAGAATGGCTTCACCGACTTGGATTATCTTTTCTTTGTTCTGTTCGTAACTCTCAGCACAAGGTTTGTACGAAAGAAAATTTTTGGAAAATCTACCGGAAATATATCAGAATTTGACAAAAACTGAAAGTACGCTTCCAACTAGGATCATTTTCTAGCTTCTCCAACAATCAGCTTATTCATTCGCGCCGGCCGCGGTGGCCGAGGGGACTGAGGCGCTCCAGTCACGGTCTGCACGGTCACTACGGTCGGGGGTTCGAATCCCCCCTCGGGCATGGATATTTCTGCTGTCCTTAGTCTTAGTTAGTTCATAAGTAGTTTGTAAGTTTAGGGACTGATAACCCCGTAGTTAAGACCCATAGACTATATAAACATTTGAACATTTTTTTTTTATTCATTCGCTAATAGGGGAGAGGGGGGAGTCAGATGAGTTGACGAGGAGTCTAAGATGACGAATTTTGTATTTCTTCGTTAACAGCTGGTGCTACGTGCGCTGTGGTATCGCTTCCTTCAAATGTTCAAATGTTTTTAGAGCTTATGGGACTTAACTACGAGGTCATCAGTCCCTAAACTTACAAACTACTTATGAACCAGCTAGTACTAAGGACGGCACAAATATCCATGCCCGTGGGGGGATTCGAACCACCGACCGTAGTGGACGTGCAGACTGTGACTGGCGCACCGCAGTCCCCTCGGCCACCGCGGCCGGCATCGCTTCCTTAGCACGTTCTGCAGGCATGCCTGTTTGACTAGAACCGCTTCGTCATTTAGTTTTGTTGACAACAGAGGCTAGACAGTGGACCCTGTTTTCGTAACAAGTAATAAGGTTCATGTAAGCAATACTTTTATTTTAATGAATAATAGTTTATTCTTCTGAAGCCTTATGGATTTTCTGATGCTTTAATAATAGTTTAATGAATTTAAACTGCGATGTTGTCCATGTTACAGTTTGCATCTAAAATGTCGACTGTGATTAAGATGACGAATTATGCAAAGTCTAAGATGGCGGCCGCGGTGGAGTAGCCGAGCGGTCTAAGGTGCCTCGCTGCGGAGTGCGCGGTTGCTCGCCGTGGAGGTTCGAGTCCTGCCTGGGGCATGGGTGTGTGTGTTATCCTTAGGTTGGTTACCCCCAGGGGGCTCACGATTCTTTCATGAGTACGTGCGTGGCGAGCACGGGGCTCCGAGCTAATGCAGTCTTCCTTCCTTCTTTAATTCCCGGACTGCATTTCCTTTCCCCCCTCCCCTCCTTTCCTATCCTCACTCCTTCCCCTCCCCACCGGGGGACTGATAACATCAGTAGTTTAGTCACCCTATTCCAACCAATCAACCCAACCAAGATGGAGAGTTCGTCATCAAGGGTTTTATGGACACAGAAACCGAGCCATTAAATTCTCAGAAGACCGCGCCATCACTAACAACAGACAACAACATCAATGAAATTCCACTCAAAACAGATGCTTTACCTGAGATATCAGCAACCCCACCTGCATAATTTGATGCACTACCGGGGCTTCCATCACTTTGCAACTTCCTCTATTTTACCTCCGTTACCCCAAATAGAATCTCTACCAGGGCCTTCATTTAACCCTAAATCTACTTCTAAATCTCCATTACCCCATGCAGAACTTTGTGCATTACCAATGCCCTAATCAACCTCTAACTCCAGATCTACCTCTGCTTTTCGTGTGTTACCTCAAGTTGCACCTTAAGGAGATCCAAGAAAACTAAAAAATAAGTTGTCATCTCTACACATAACAAGCACATCCGTGAAAATAGCTGTGGTAGAAAAGAGACAAAGCTAATGCATTGAACTGGCAGTGACTTCAAAGTATGTACTTTCAAACAATATATTTTCTTGCATAAATGGTAATAAATACTCATCAAAATATATTGGAAAACTCAATTTTAATGGCTAATTTGCACTGTTTTAATACGTTGTACATCAGGGCAAAACCTTCGGACGTTTTATTCGTGTTTTACGTGACATAAAACATCACCTGTACAATACTAAATTTCTCCAAAACTTAGCAATATGGCGGAGGCAGGTTTCACTTTTTCAGTGTAAGGGCGTCTCCCTGTATTCTAACCTTCTTGGATAACACCATCTTCCTTTATTCTAACCTCCTTGGCATATTTGTTCCCTCCGTTACAGCACAGGGGAAAGTCGGGTAAGATGACATTAAGGCATATTAATACTTTATTTACGGAAATGACAAGGCCGTTTGTGTGGCTTTTTACTGGGAAAGAAATATCTAAATTTTAAAATTTATTACACGGACTGTAAAGGACGGTGTTCTGGACACAAAAAATATATATATATATTTATTTTTTATTTATTTATTCCTTTTTTTATCCGCGCCTTATTTTAGCGAAAAAAAATATTGAAATCGGCCAAGCCATTTGTGATCCAGCGTTGGTGGTTTCGTACACTTTGCAAGCGTGCTAATCTGTAGAAATGAAGGTATTGTGGCAGTCTGAACGTTCTGCGATATGGTGGGAAACCAGCCGCATCCGAACCACGGTTGGTTTCAGTCGGCCCCGCGGAGTACATAAGTAGGAGATGAAGAGATATCTTCAGTAAAAGAATATTGTGAAATACGCGGATACAAACGTAAACATATGGAAGGGCGTGAACATAAAATGAAATATTCTCATACTTTCTTGGCTTGAAGTGTCCGGAAAAGAATGCGATTCATATCAGTGCGATATTACAAAAGACGAGGTGGTCTACGAGCTCAATAAATTCAGCCCGCGGCTTCAGAAGGTTTGGCCTGGCCTCTTCTACGTGGTCATTGTCCTGTACTGGGAAGCATATTCTCACCCGGTTAGGGCTAGGCATCAAGGATGACTCTCTACAAAATGTGGATAGGTGATAACACGTAAGACTTACTGCAGGTTGTCGCGATGACGGCCCAGCATTACGCTTGATACATCCGACGAGAGGGAAAGCCTGCAGCCAGATACCGTCGACCACGAGAGTGCCTAGCCAATACCACCTAGAAGGCCTCATAACTGGCAGGCCGCTGCGAGGCAGTGGGCGTTCCCCAGCGGCCAGTCAATCAGCTGGCCTCTCAGTGTGACGTAGGCACGGCCAGTTGTGAGGCCTTGTCTGTAGGCGGTGTTGGTCCAGCCCAGATTAGAGACTGGGAGCCGAAAGCGAGGCGAACAGTAGCAGCTGAGGGAACTCAGGTGTAAGCTGCAGAGCAGCGAGAGTTGCCGCTTCAAGCCGCAGTCCTCCGCACACCACTGCTGAGCTGGCACATAGGAAGCCTCTCTGGAGACCCGAGGGCGCGTCTGGTGCGATGACGGAGCGGCGCCGTCCTCAGCACCTGTCACGCACCTGCAACCGTCTCCCCCATCTCTGGCACGCCTATGGCTTCGTCCTGGCCCTCACAAGGTGCAGTACGCCCAGTAAACCATACGCCCTCTTCTGCTCCTGCTTGTAAATTTTAATTATCATCTCGAAAATTAAGTTACGTAATTTCCTGTTCGCTTTTAGGTGTAAGTCACAATCAAATGGAAACCGAACACTCGCCACAGTAGCAGTATGCAAGGGTTCGAAATCAAAAGTTCATATGTTCGTAAGCCAAAGGGACCAATCTTCTGTGGTCAACGATCGGTCACTAGACTTGCAAAGTACTTAAAGTAACGTACACTAAGGACAACACACACACACACACACACACACACACACATATGCCCTGGGGAGGACTCGAAACTCCTACGCGAGCGGCCGCGCAACCCGTTATCTGGCGCTACAGACCACACGGCTGTTCCCACACGAGTGCAATGGTTCCGTTCAAAGTAATCACCTCACTTGATATTTATCTCGCTGAGAGGCGAGACGATCACTTCCTGCTTTGTAGAACGCGATCGACCGCTGACGCAGCCTCGTCCGACGCAAAATGCAAATCCACGTATATTGGACCACTTTAGACTAATAACAGTAAAAGTGGACGGTTTGCGATGGCCTTTTGACAGATCGAAATTTAATTGTAAATGACGCCTTAACCGTTAACCCGAGACGAAAATTCAATAAATGAGTTTGTTGAGGAGAAAATTCTCTGCAACTTTGTTCTGTCGTATTTCTTCGTTATCTCGTACGGCTCCAAAGATATTTGGTAATATAACGGCGATATGACACTGTCTCTGTGCCTGTCTGCAACGTGTTCCCTAGTTTTAGGTCGCGCCGCTCAACCAGTCACCACCAAATATTACGCACCTCTCTCTGGCGGTGTAACAGCACCGAGTCCTACGAGAAAGACAGGCCCCAGCGCAGTCGTCATACCACGTAAGCAAGGTAGTTCCGAGCCGGCGCGATCACTAGCCGATTGGCCGGCCGCTGGGGCACGGCCCACTGCGTCATAGCGGGCAGCCATGGCTTACGTGGCATGACAACTGCGCTGGGGCCTGTCTTTCTCGTAGAACTCGAAACGGACGCTGCTAGACGGCGGTACTATGCCCTATCACGGCTGATATGCGTCGGACTAGAAAAAAAGAAAAAAAAAAAAAAAAGGAACAATTATCTTCTTCAGAATTTAATATCGAGTAACGTTGGTTTAATTTTTCTCCGATATTTTGATTCTGAAAGTCGTTACACATGTTTAGAGACATAATTCTGCACATGAATCTACCGTCATATTCCTTTGCTGTAAGTCATGTAATGGACGGTCGAAGAATTGTTTCAAGGCATCTAGCGGCTGAGCACGCTGCAGCTCGCCGTCGGAGGTTCGAGTCATCCCTCGGGCATTGGTGTATTTGTTGTCTTCAGTAAGTAGTTGTAAGCCTAGGGGCTGATGACCAGCGTAGTTAAGTCCCATAGATTTACATAATTTGAAGATAGGTTTGAGGTTGATTTTTCAACTACGGAGGAATACATCTTAGGAAAATACCTTCTAATAAAGAAATAAAAAGTTTATGATAATTATGAATCATGATTGATGATTACTGTGCTTGAGTTTATTGTTTCCGAACGAGCCCCACTAACATGTAATTTCAGTCATAATAGAATTTCTTTGAAAAAGTCTTACAAGAAGGTCGAAAAGTAAAATAAATTTTAAAAATAAGATTATTGTCGAGTGTTTCGGCACACTAAATATTTCGGACAAACTACAATAAAAACATAAAGAATATAAAATAAACAATGTAAAAACGTTATGTATTATTGTTTTAATATATTTTTATATACAACTTTATATTATTTACTTTTTTGTATCTTTATTTTGTCCGAGATATTAGCAAAAAAAAAAGACCCTAAAGGGAAACCTAAAGTAGACCGTAAAATACATCAGAGCAACTTTCTTCTTTCTCCAGATCGCCACAGTCACACAGATCCTGACTCTATGGAGGGTACAGTATCTCCCTTACAAATCGCTGGAGCGTTGTCTTTCTCCGATTGACAGTATAGGGTCAGGCGCTATCGTACAACACTTCTGTCCCGTATCGTCACAGGGAACGAAACATCGGGCCACCGTTTCGAGCCCGAGGCCGAACGGCAAAGCCAATAATGGAAACATCCCACTTCTCCCAGCCATAGAAATCCAAAGCTATTCCCACACGTTCCGGTAGTCATGATGACATTGTTCTTCGACTGCTGGTCGAGTTCTTCGAGCATTGAGTCACAATCAGTGAGCAAGATATGAAGACACTTTGCAGCAATTGCGGCGCGGCATAAAGTAAAAATTCCCAGGATTGACGTCGGATGGAATTCTCAGGTTTCACGATGACGACCCAACATTTTCAATCAGACGTGGGCTATACACTTCAGCAATGTGTTTAAAAACACCTGCAACGGCTCTTTCACCGAATGATTTTCACATCTTTTCTGACCTGAAGAAAGACATACATGGAGGAAGTTGTCAGTGGGACAAGCTGGAGCCGTTAACTATCCGTCAGCGGCCGATCGCGTCTAGGGTAGAAGAATTGATCATCTCAGCCCCCAGAGGGATAAATGGCTCAGCGAGTGTTTTTTTTAACACAACCCTTCTACGGTCATATTATGGTGGGTGTTCGTGTCTTCATCGATCATTGGTATCTGCGTATCTGGCACACACTGAAATGTCCACACCAGAGTATACCGCTCACTAGCCAGACAAAATCGCATAGCCCGTTGGTTACTGGGGTATTGGGTCGTAATAACTGTTATGATTTTCTGCTCTTCGTAGTGAATAGCGCTACGACTAGCTGTGCTGAATTGGTGGGATAAAACGGCAACAATGTAGCATCATATAAGGAGCGATAAAAAAGTTTCCGTTTGAGGGCGTGGCCGCACACGTGCGCAACGTACCGAGACAGCGATACGTGCGTGTAACCACCGGCACCGAGGTTACCGGTAAGCGAGGAATTCGTCTCTCTGCGACGTGCGTGCAGTAAATGCGGAAACGTGAACAATGGCGACGTTATCAACAAGATGCCGTACGCCTATAGCTGATCAGCTGCAAAGATGGTCTAGGACCGAAATTGGTTATAATAAAACAGCTGACGGTTTAACATTCAAATACATGATGCGTCGGCAGGATTGGCTCAATGTCCACGGGTAGTGGCATGCGGAATCTGGATCGTACGGCCTTTGAACGAAACCTGTTTGATCGAAATATCACATTCGTTAAGCAGCGCAGATGGTTCCACTGTGCTGAAACATGTTTAAATTCCGAAGAAGGCAATAACCGGGAATCTCAAGAGAAGACGAGGCCTTGATTCTTTAAGACTGTCATGTCATAATCGAGGCGATAGTGGAAATAGCTTGACCCCCTTTAGAATTTATTTATCTGTCACTTTTCACTCCTTTGCTTAGCTGCCAACTTTGAAAAGAGCCCCCCCCCCCCCAAAAAAAAAAAAAAAAAAAAAAAAAAAAAAAAAAAAAAAAAAAATTTAAAATTATAAACCTGATTTAGACCACCGAATGCTGTATTTCTGGTACTTTCCGTACATAAATATTTTCCACGAATAAAAGCTTCTCTAAATGAAAAGAAACGGTTTAGATGTAAAACTTAAAAGATATATTTATATAATATCCAAGGAGACCTTGAAAAAACATTCCTGTAGTGTCTATCCAGTTCTACACTATTTTCTTACGTTGTCATCCACTGTGTTAAGACTTTGGTTTTTCGCAGTATTGGTGTTTAACTTGAAACACTGCTTGGACCTATTTTTGCAGTACTCACTATTATTTATTTTAATCGTCAATTTTTTTACTTTGCTTTTTTCTACTTTCCTTTTTTCTACTATCTAAATATGTAAATCCATGACGTACTTGAAACTTCTACAGGAGTGTGAACCTTATTTTGTTTTCACTTTCTCTTCGATCATCTGCATTATTTAATTTCGCCTCGTCACTTGCGTCGAGTTTGTCTTTGCAGAAACTTGACAGTTATCGAAAGAACGAAAAAAATTTCTTATTACTTGCATTTTTGAAACAACAATATAAAATCGGTAGCAGCTAACACTATATATACAAGGGTTTTGAACTCGAATAAAACCACCAAACACAGATGTCACTTCGGAATCCATGTTGAACTTTAGGTCTTCACTATAACTAGCTGCCGGCCGCAGGGGCCGAGCGGTCTGCGGCGCGCGATTCACAGTCTGCATGGCCGCTACGGTCGGGGGTTCGAATACCCCCTCGGGCATGGATGTTTGTGTCGTCTTTAGTATAAGGTAGTTCATAAGTAATTTGTAAGTTTAGGGACTGATGATCCTACAGTGGGTGTCCCTCGGTTGCACAGCTCTTCGCTAGCTCTGAGGTAAAGTTGTCGTGTGCCACCGAGAGGTGGCTTTGGTCAAGGGTTCGGGTCTCATTGGAGCTGAATTTTTACTGGTTCTAAAAGGTCTTACTGCCATGGCAAGTCGTTTGCTAGCAACGGCCCTTAGGGAAACGCATCTAATACAAAAGGCTGGAGTAGCGTTCTATAGAGCAAAATTGGGAATCGAGAAATTGTAGGATTTGGATTTAATGGCCAACCAAGTTATATGGACCGAACGAACTTTCCCATGCCTGCCATACGATTCAAGGAGACAACTGATGGTATACAGGCTCTGCGTGAAAAGGAGAAGGGTGACTGGAGGAAATTGAGCATTGAAGAGAAAAAAGCTCTCTACAGGGCAAGCTTTTGTGAGACATTTGGAGAAATGCAGGCACCTGCGGGAGAGTGGAAATCTACTATTGGGATTTCTCTCATTGCTCTCTCTCATTCATTATGGGTTTACATGGCAATGAAAGTTTGGGTATACAAATCTCTTACATCAACATGTACTGAAGAGCGACGTCATGCCCAGCTTAGGCGAATGAACGTTCCATATGGGTGAAGTTTCCTGTGTGAAAAAAAAAAAAAAAAAAAAAAAAAAAAAAAAAAAAAAAAAAAAAAAAAAAAAAAAAAAAAAAGAATAAACACTACCAGGTCTTAGGATTTTTATCTGTCACTTTCCACTTTCACTCCTGGCAGTATTGCTCATGTGAAAAAATACCGAGTAGCAGCGTGGTTCGGAACCCACGTTGAACTGTAGGTCCCCCTATAACTGGCTGGGTGTCAGTTTCAAGGTAGGAGGAAGGCAACGGCATACCACCTCCAAACAGGACCATGCCTGGAAAAGCACTGTGGTGTTCAAACCAATCTTCGAATTGTTAACTGATTTATAATTTTCTTTTGTTTGTTACAACTGTGACAGTTACTGACAGGGAAATATCATAGATTTCGTAAGAATCTACAGATTCTGAAATATAATTTGATGAAACTGACCATGCAGTGAGTGAACCTGTAGAGGAATGTGTTGTGCCCGTGGAGGCGGACAGTGGTAAAGTCAGATCAGACCGAATTAGGTGAAAGATATGAAATTCATTATTGAAAACAGTTTTATATGAAATATTCAGATTCTGCATCCTGATTATGCAGTAATACATCTCTCAAAAGTTTGTTTTAATGTAATTCAAGAACTATTAATGAATATTATTTATTCTTTAAATTTTTTTATGATAGGCACAAAATACACCCTTCCCTTGGTAATACACGTTACTGAAAATGGCTGGGTATTGCGAGGGTTAAGGTGTCCATGAACTACAATTCTACGTGTCGCCTGCATCATTTTTAGTAGATTAGTGCTGCCCCATGATTTTTCAGCCAGTCGTTACCGAGAGCGTTGATCCAAGATAATCTACAAGAGGCTATGAACTACGATAAGGTACGTCATAACATGTGAAAAAAACACGTTATAAAGTCAACAATGGACTTGGGTTTAAAATAGCATATCAGTATATTGGCAAAAAAGGTCATTAACGCATATATCATTTACAGGTTTGTTAAAAAATGAAAAGAGTTGAAAGTTTTTGTTTTCTTTTTCAGAATGAGAAAAATGTTACATGTGTTGTTTCTGTAATAACAGATTCAATTTTTTAGGCTGTTGTCTAACCACTCTTGCACATTTCATGTATTGTACCAAGCAGTGGCGGCTCGTGCTTGGTGCTTCTTTTCAGTGCCGAAACTTGATAGCGGCGCTCACCACTGCTCGGCGCGTCGGAGACAATTTGGCGCACCTCTGCGAATGGCACCGGGGGAAAGCGCTCCGCTTTGGCACCGCCCCTTTAGATTTTTTGAAACATTTTCGATAAAAGATCTGCAGAACGTCTTACCTCGGCTTGTTTGCGCTTGTTTCAACTCCAGCTTAGGTGTCGGCCTACCAAGCTTCAATGAATATTACGATGAAAAGATTGATTGGTTTGGTGTCAAGGGACCAAACTACACTGGTCATCGGTCCCTGTTTCCATTCAGAGAGCGAGAGGTTAAAACCAATAACAGTGTAAAATGCTAAAACAGTGTGAGGACCACAATGATACCAGAGCTGTTAATTGTCCTAAAATAATAGGAGAGGAAGATTAAAAACGAATTATCAGAGTTTAGCTGCAGCATCACAATAATAAAAGGACGATCTAGCTAATCAGGTACGCGTGAAGTTCTCTTGCCTGAAGCTAAGAGGAAAGAGAAAAGGATAAAAGAATGTACACTGTACTTACATAGAATGATAAAATCCACTTGCACGAATAAAATTTAATACTCCATCAGCCGTTGGGGCGTTGTCAGCAAGCACCAAGGGCAACGAGTCAGGGATGTTAACATTCCGTCTCAAGGCTGACAGTTCAGGACAATCAAGCATTATGTGTGCCACTGTCAATTGTGAACCGCGACGACACTGTGGAGGGTCCTCTCGCCGAAGGAGGTGGCCGTGCGTAAGCCAGGTGTGGCCAATGCGGAGCCGGAAAGGACGACAGATTCTCTGCGAGAGGCTCGCATAGATGACCTCCATACATTGTCCTTGACGGCCCGTTACTTGTTTGGCACAGTCAAATTTTTCCATTCGGAGTTCCAGATCCCAGACACTTTCCGGCGTAAAACTAATCGAAAATCTGCGGCTGGGGTGCCAATCTCCAGTAGTGGTTTACCGGTAGCCTGTCGACCAGTTCGTTTTCTGCAATTCCGACGTGTCCTGGCGTCCAAACGAAAGCACCTGACCGGTGCAGGGCGTAGAGTGACTCCTGGATAGCCACGACCAAAGGATGGCGAGGATAACTCTCGTCTATGGCTTGTAAGCCGTTCAGGGAGTCACTACAGAGGAGGAACGGAGATGTTCAAGGGCGCGGTAGATAGCCACCATCTCTGCAGCGTAAACACTGCCGCCATCTGGTAAGGACTGAAGTTTGGCATGATCTCCATGAGCATATGCTAAACCAACATTACCATCGACCTGAATAGCGGTTGGAGAGGCCAGGATTTCACATCGGACAGAAGGGAACGGCCGAGAACAGCAATCGTTTCCACGATGAAAAGACAAGCCACCTTCGGGACCTGCAAGCAGCAGCCCCTCCTAACCATACGTAAGCGCAAAGGCTGCTCGCTCCCACCAATTTGGAAATAGTTAAAATTTGTTACAACGAAGAGTATAAATGTCATTTACACTCAAAATCGCGACACATTCGCAAAAACCTCCAAAGATACGTGGCAAGTAACAATACAAAAGTCGTAGTTTTCCCGTATCTCTTAAAAAGAAGATTGGGTTTAAAAATACAAAAACTGCTTTCAGGTGGTCTCGAAGACACCACATTTGACACCGCAGTGCGATTCCGCTAACCACACGGCTATTCTTGCTTAATTATTATTAATGATCGGATCTTCTGAAGGCTTTTACAGTTGCTTCTTTAATTTATAGTTACAAGATATTTTACCAAATATGTCGTGTTCATGATGAATTTTCAATGCGCTAAAAACAAATATGAAGGGCAGATGTTACCTTTAGTTGCGCAGTAGCTTCATTGTACTGCTTCCGGACCATTCGTGCGTGCGTAACCGCAGGAGTTGGTGTCACTACCAACTCCATCGACAAAAGCGGCGTTTTCCTTCGCCCCTCCCTGCGTTGGGAGCGCCCATATGCTGCCCTCCAGGGGATTCAGGAGAGAATCTGAACCACTGCCGCGCATGCGCACTATAACGCTGCGTCTACTGTCGCCTGTATTAGGCGGCCGCGCTACGAGCCGTATATCTACATCTACATTCATACTCCGCAAGCCACCCGATGGTGTGTGGCGGAGGGTACCCCGAGTACCACTGTCGGTTCTCTCTCCTATTCCAGTCACGTATTGTCAGAAAGAAAGATTGTCGGTGTGCCTCTGTGGGGGCTCTAATCTCTCTGATTTTATCTTCATGGTCTCTTCGCGAGATATTCGTTGGAGGGAGCAATATACTGCTAGACTCATCGGTAAGTTCTCGAAACTTCGACAAAAACCCGTACCGAGCGATAGAGCGTCTCTCCTGCAGAGTCTTCCAATGGAGTTTATCGATCATCTCCGTAACGCTTTCACGATTACCGAATGATCCTGTAACAAAGCGCGCTGCTCTCCATTGGATCTTTTCTACTTCATATATCAACCCCACCTGGTACGAATCCCACACCGATGAGTAGTATCGTAGCTGTGGGCGAACAAGTGTACTGTAACCCACTTCCTTTGTTTTCGGACTGCATTTCCTTAGAATTCTCCCAATGAATCTAAGTCTGGCATCTACTATCTCCGCGACGTAAAACGTTTCTCATGCGATAATAATACTTTGAATGTGCATATAAAATGATCTGATAGAAGAACGAAACGAAGCATGATAGTTTAAAAACACTTTTTATTTACTTTTTTTCACGACGAGCTTTTTTTTCCGGGGGTTCACTGAACCAGTGAACACATAAGACGCGCCGGCAGTGGTCACAAGTTATCGACAGACTCTTACGGAAATTTCGCAAGCGGAGCAGCATGGAGAGGCGCCCCGCGACCGCCCCGCCACCGGCAGCCATTGTTCTGGCAGCGGCGTCGGCGGTCCCCTCGCGCGGCGCTCAATAACCTGTAATAGCCGAGCAGCGGAGCAGCCGACAGCTGGGCCACGCACCGCCGCTGGCTGACACTGCGGTTGCCTTCCCATAGGCCCCTACACACGATCCGATTTATCGTCCGACCCAACAATGAACCAACCAAATTCCGAACAGCCTACCCACGTACCGACCAACTGCACGCAGCGATTGCAGCGCCTCCGTGTTCCGGTGTCTGTTTGTCGAACTGTTTTTGTTTTCGCGTCTTCGCTGTTCAGACCAAAGACCGAAGATAGGATAGACTGCGCGTGTCCCTATCTCTGATGCGTTGTGGTCAGTGATCTCAATGATTAACACTGGATACACAACTGTAATGTTTTGAATCTGTGAAAATTGTGACACTATTTTTGTTAGGTTGGCAACTCCGTACGTATAGGCCGTGTTGTATTCTGCATCCTTTGTGAATAAGATATGAATGATTATTTACTTTAATAAATACATTATACTAAAGTTCGAGTCGTTTATGCTTGAAGAGAACTCAAAGGAAATGAAGTAGAGTTCAAATCCATAGATGAACTATATTTTTAATCAGTTCCTATCAGATTCAATTTAATGAATAAATTGCACTGTTGTAGACGCTACTTCTCGTGTTCATTTCTCTATTTGCCTCTTGTTTATAATGATTTCCGTTTGAGCCCACCGACTGGACATTACTGCATGAAAAATAACGCTTATATCAGACACCTCGAATTAATCGTTTTTACACCTTCATTTATCTTTCTACAGTAGAACAATTTATCCTTTTAACGCAATATGGTAGAAACACTACTTCTGAATAAAAATATAACTGACGTACCCGTTTTAAAAAACCCATGCCGTTTTCTGCCGTTTCGTTTCATGAGTATATGGTTTATTGCAAGCCTCAGCTATTTTGTGAATAGTATTAAAATTTTCATAGGTAGCTGCCGTTGATTTGCGTTACTTTGTTCGGAAAGCAACTAGAACAAAAGATTACAGATATAAAGTTAAATTCGGTGTACGCAAATACTACTAACAACTAGATAGAGTCAGATATACATTCACAAATATGGCGTCGAGCGTCACGCTTTCGTAATACACAGTACTGACTCCAGATTATGTTTGAGCTCACTGGTTGTGGTTTGAAACCAACATCTAACATTGGCCCGACTCACGTAACTGAGTATTCGTCATTATGAACAACAGTTATTCTCATTTACAGGTGAAATCATGCGTTGATTTTAACACTAAAACTGCCTCCCGTATTCCTATTACACATGGAGTAGTAAAGGCAATGTAATTTCATTTTAATACTAATGCAATGATTGTATTGTTTATATGTGCGCAGGTGACAAGTACCGTATTGGCAGTTATTTTTAGAAGCAACAGAATTACATATCCTCGTTGTTCGCGTTGCGCTATGAATCTTATAATTTTTGCACCTTATGAATGCGAGTATCGATGCGATGATTATTCAGGCTGCTCTTGAGCGAGTTTATATGCCAGCAAGTAAGTTATTTCTGGTGAAAATCAGTTTTCAGTAACTTTATACAATGCTAAAAATTCATGCAGACTATTCATTATACCTATAAAATCGCTTCTTGCCGACTGCATCGATGATGTTTCATCACTATTATTTGATGTAAACAGCAAATATTTGGCTTGTTTCACGTTTTGGCATCACCGACTGTGGCAAAAGTCTTAACATATAAACGATTGTATTCTGTTAAAATCGAGCATTATGTATGCAATCAGATTTCAGCTCTTATAAAAGCACAACAAAACATATCTCATGTATTGTTGAGGAATCGTAAGAAAACTGGAGCTGCTTGTCAAACTGACATTTCGTGTTCTACTCGTGTGTCAAACTAAAATAATCAGAGTACAACGAAAAGAAGTCTTTCGTTTAAATCTGCAATTGTATTGCACGTAAAAAGAATTATCAACGCGTTTCATCTATGCACATGTAAAAACTGTAGGCATCGATTTAACATTTACAATTGCGAAGAACTAACGCCAACTGTATTAACAAATTTGTAATAAGAATACGGAAAGACGATTTATTGTTAAAATCTAATCTTAATTTCCACTACAAAACATAAGCACTGCAACTCTCAGCTGCATTTCACATCACTCGTAATGATGAAAGCGGTTTCCTGTCCCGAGTCACGTGACTTAGATGTTGGTTTCAGTATAATGACGTCAGACGCAGTCTATTAAATCTTTGGTCTATGGTTCAGGCAGCAGACGATCGCAGGCAGGAAGTTAGTCGGGTAGAGCTACACACGCACAATTTGTTGGGTGGAGTGGGGGGGGGGGGGGGGGGGAGGAAGTCGGTCGGATGTCGGACGACCAGGCCCGACCAACCATCCGGCAAGCACAGTTGGTCGGCAAGCGCCTCGACACGTCCAATTTATCGGACCACCGATAAATTTGTCCCGACAAATTGGAACGTGTGTAGGAGCCTTGTCTATCTGCCAGCAGGTCGCGTCTTACAGTTCAGCCTGCCACCGGCAACAGAAACTGTCTACGGCTCACAACTTTAACACAATTACCCAGGTTCTGAAGTATTGTCATCGCCAGAATGAACTACAATTCGTTCGACGTCTTCCTGCAGTTACTACTCAATGGAAACAACAACATACGACATCCGAGATAGTACCAGCGAGTTGCTGCAGAAGGGGTTCGTGTTGGTAATGTGTGTACTCTACCAAACGAATTACAAAAGCAGTTGGCTTCAGATAGTGTAGTGAGCAGGCAGTGCAATGCAACAACGCGACTTATCTCAAGCTATGGCATGGAGAGCCATAGGAAGGTAGGATGCAGGACAAGCAGAGAGGACAGTGGCTGAAGGTATTGGAGTGTCTCAAAGTCTGATTTTCAGGACCTGGGTGAGATTTCAGATAACAGGAACCGTTTAAAGAAGGCAAGGGCAAGGTCATCCACAGGTAACATCAGCAAGAGATGACCGTTACCTCCGGTAAACAGCCCGTCGAGAACCAATTCAGCTGCAACGTACCTCCTAAGCAGCAACAGGACGCGCAATATCAACACAAACAGTCCGATATCGCCTTCGGGAATGTGGTCTCTACGCATGGAGGTCTATGATGTGGGTCCCACTAAAAAGACGACACAGTTTAGCCCGAAGAAACTGGGCGGAGGGACATCGGGATTGGAGTCGTATCGAATGGTGACGGGTTCTGTTAAAAAATGAGTCAAGATTTTGTGTTCAGCCGGACAATCGTTTTCCTCACAGAAATCATGGAACACTGAACAATCCTACTCATGTATGGAGAAACAGGAGAACATGCTACACATAACAGAATTTTCATGTGTGTCATCGGTATAGCCTAGGCGCTATGTTGCGAAAAGGGTTTATGCACAGTGGCCAAATTGCGTTACATATGGTGTGAGGTTCCGTTACATCATATCTTTGCAACAGCCGTGGCGGAGTGGCCGAGCGCATTGAGGCACTATGCTTTGATGCGCGAGACCGTTCCCCATCGGGGTTCGAATCCCCCTCGGGCATGGATATTTGTGCTGTCTTTAGTATAAGTTAGTTCATAAGTAGTTTGAAATTTTAGGGACTGATGACCCCGCAGTTAAAACCCATAAGCTTAACAAACATTTGAACTTTTTTTTCTTTGCATCATGTGCCGTTACAGAAAAGTGAAATCGCAGGAATGTTATTTTGGATCATGTCCGTCTGTTCTGAGTTGCGGTGGTTCCCAATTGTTAATTTATGGACGATAATGTTTGCCAATGTCCGTGGAATTTAGTCATCGTGGTACTTAAATTAATCATTTATTACCTCAGACAGTAAGCAGTATCGCCAAACCCATTTTTCATTTGTTATGAAAGTTCTATTACTGTCTGCAGGTTTTGCACCAATCTGTTAAAGGCAATGCCACACAAAAACATACATTTTGGTTAAAATGGAACAGAAGTGATTGGCATCTAATACAATCATACAACACAGCGAAAATTGCATAAAATAACATTGTAGCCTAACGTATTCGCTTTCAAGTTTTTTCCTTCTTTCTCTTCTGTAATCGCCTTCGTGGTCGACCACCCAAAGGATAGTTTAATTGTTTCAAGGTGCTGTAAAGTTGAGATATTATCCTTATTTTCTTCGGCAACTATAAATAAATGCTGCTCCATTGCGTGTCATGACTGAGTACCGGGAAAACACGTGACGCGTCAGCCGGCTGAGGCACGCGAAGTACGTGCGCTTACGGCCGTCGCTACAAGGGGAAGTCTTCACGCCTTACCCCGGGACGTTCCGAGAATTGTAAAACGAAGGGTTTTTTACTATTTAACAAAAACTCTTTTTACACATAATCTGACTGATAATAGAGGAGTCTGATTAGAACTGAAGACAGATCTTTCATCAGTTGCAACAGCACAGCATATCGGCAAAGGTAGTCGTTATGTGTTAGGTATAGACAGCGGCAGAAGGGGGACGTGTTGTTAAAGAACGTATAAACCAATAAAAGTAGAATTGTTCTGTACTGCTTAGATCAAATGACTGGAAAAAGGCTGGCGGTGATAAACGTCAACTCTAAAGCTTCGATAAGTACACCACACCGACCCTCAACATCTGATCTTGGGGATGGTCCGCATGTACCGTAAACAAGAGGGTTAGAACTTAAATGGTGACACTATTTATTGAAAACTGATACAAAAGCGTTACATGTTTGCACCGGTTACTGTCCTTCGAAGTAGTCACCAGCGTAATGTTCAAATGTTTGTTAAGCTTATGGGACTTAACTACGGGGTCATCAGTCCCTAAACTTACAAACTACTTATGAACTACTTACGAACTAGGACGGCACAAATATCCACGCCCGAGGGGGGATTCGAACCCCCGACCGTAGTGGCCGTGCTGACCGTGACTGGAGCGCCTCAGTCACCTCGGCCACCGCGGCCGGCACCAGCGTAATGGAAGGCCTAGTATACCGTTAGGAGAGCCTGTTCTGTTGATGGTGAGAATGGAGCGGTCTACTGCCTTTCGAACATCTGAAAGAGTTGTCAAGCGAATGCTACGAAGTGGTTCTTTCATTTTCGGAATCAAAGTCGCAAGGACTTAAGTCCGTGAAGTATGATGGATGGTACAGTACTTCCAAGTCATATCGACCGAACAGAGCAGCCGCAGCTTGCGCTGTATGCGTCCGCGCATTGTCGTGCAAAATTATGGGTGGGTTGCGCAGAAAGGGTTGCCGCTTCTTTCGAAAAGCTAGTCGCAGGTGATGCTCCAAAAACTAACAGTGATACGGTCTTCACAATCGTACACGAGGATCACCATACCTTTCACCATACTAGGGCTCTAATGCACTTTCGACTTTCGCGACGACCCATAATGACGCCATTCGCTGGATAGGCGTTTCAGTTTTGGCCCAATTTCAGAAAAGTCGCAGAGTGACAAACGTTCAAATGTTTGTTAAGCTTATGGAAGTTAACTTCGAGGTCATCTGCCCCTAACAGAGTGACACTTCCGTAGGTTTACTAGTCAGTGCTATTCAGAGAATTACAGTACGATACGATGGGGCGGGCCAGTAGCTTCACAGAACTCACTGATACGCACCTTATCCTATATCATGGTCTGCGAGATCACGTGACCTGAATCCCCTTGATTATTTCCTGTGGGGATATCTAAAGTCAATTGTGTATGAGGCTCCAGTAAATCCGGAGATGCAATTAATTGCCAGGATAGCTGTCGTGGTGTGAAGCAAACCGTGGTTAATTCTCAGGGTCCGTCAGAGTCTTTTTCACCGATGTCATGCTTGCATTGCAGTTGATGGCCGTCATTTTCATCACATTCTGTAAGATGCAGTGCAGATGGTACGGTAATTGTGTCAGTCACAGTACTTACTGTTATCTGTAAAAAATGTAAATAAACAGGTACAAAATAACACGACTGTATTCGTATTATCCCTGGTTCCCCAACAGAAATTGTTTAGTGGAACATCCTGGATGTCCTATTAAGGTTTTGCACGATCTTAAGGAAACATGCTGTAAATCAAATTTCCTGTTTATCCTTTTCTCTTGTTTTTCTGTTAGGTTTTACATAGCACGCACATTCTGTGCGATTCTGACATAACAGATCTTGGAACGTTTTCCACTCGTGCAATGTCTAATAGTAAACCCGAGCAAGGTGGCGCAGTGGTAACACACTGGACTCGCATTCGGGAGGAAGGTGGTTCAAATCCACCTCCGCCCATCCAGATTTAGGTTTTCCGTGATTTCCCTAAATCCCTCCAGGCAAAATGCCGGGATGGTTCCTTAGAAAAGGCACGGGCTATTTCCTTCCCCATTCCTTACTCAAACAATCCGAGCGTAAGTTCTGCCTCTAATGACCACGCTGTCGACGGGGCGTTAATCACTAATCTCCCTTCCTTCTAACAGTAGCAGGAACCTTCAGTGTATGAAAATGCATCAATTTTGCAGGATTGGAGAGATAGTCTCGTTGCGCACCGGTCTGGACTTCAAGAAGACCTTTCACGTGTGACGAGAGCTCAAGGAACGCCCTCACGCGCTCATACAATCAGAGCTGTGACTCACTGTGGAGATTAAGCGACGGTGATCAGACACAAAGGGGAGACCACAATGAGGCGCAACCAGCCACCAGCCTCGCTCCCAACAGCCCTCTCCTGCGTTCACGCATCGGACACAGGTGGTCGTGCGGTACATCCATCACCATCGATCGTATTTCACTACCCCAACACGAGATGTTTTGCTACTCGCCCTGCAAGCGTGATTATTAACTTGTTGATTTTGTGGTATTTATATACTTCGGACCATCCAAAATGCAACACCAAGAAGAAATGGCGACATAACGGAACAACTTGTTTGGGAGATAACACGTTGTACAAGGATCAGAACCATTTTTCCAGGTACATATGAAAGGCAACGAATTTAATTTTCTTTAGTTGATACAATTTTGTTTAAAAATGTACTGTATTAGGTATTATAGAATAATTTTTGCTTTATTCGGCAAAGGAACACATCCCATTTTTTCTGTGATTTGCGATAGAAAAATGTATTTTGCATACCAAGAGTTTCGTATTTGAGTTTAGACTTAGAAGTGCATTATGCCAGTTACGCAAGGTTTCGTTGAGTTTTCAATTTGTAAAGAAGTAATTTTTTTTTTTAATTTTTCAAAATTTAATACTACATTTTATTCATTTACCTATCGATTATGTCCTGAAAACATTTTTCAGGTTTTGTGTTCACTCATTGAGAACATGGTGTATTTATATCCAACGTCTATGTCAACATGATATATTTAAATGTAACATCTATGTTGTATTTAAGTCAGAAATCATCTGAACTAAATTTCACTTTTATTAGGTCTGTGTCATTGTACAACCTTTGACAATAAAGTTCGGCGAATGCTGCTGTAAACATTAACATAGATGAACTATGAACTTACTGACGTTCGCAATAGTTGCCCGCCATAAATATGCACCCCTGAACTCTGCGATACATGTCACGGAAACTTTGCACGAAGTCTGCCTTTGGGATGGTGTTCAAAAGACTCGTTACGTTTCGTTGGATGTCAGGAATATCGGACATCTCTTTCCTTTCATAGCGATTTAGAGTTGCGGGAATAGGAAGACGTCTGGAGGATTGAGATCCGGCGAGTATGATGTTCAAGTTGAACCAGCATTTTTTTTTTCACCAAGAACTGTTTGATGATATTGGATGTGTGTGGCCGAGCGTTTCTGTACAACTTGAGCGTCCACCATACTTCAGACTTCTTCCTATTCCCTCGACTCAGTCTCGCTTTTGAAGGAAAGATATTTGACGATATTACTGACATCCAACAAGATGTGACCATGTTTTTGAACACCAACCCGATGGAAAACTTCGTGCAAAGTTTCCAGGACTTGTATCGCACAACTCAGCAGAACATAGTCACGGGGGGTGACTATTTTGAAGGACAGTAAGGTTACTGTAGTTCATGGTTCATCTACGTTAATGTTACACGACTGTTCACTGGACTTGAGTGTCGCAGGTTATATTACGGAACCGCTAGTATCTAGAAACGCACTGGGCCGGTTGTTTTATAGTTCAACTACTTCCAGCTGCTAGTGCGACCCCCCGAGCAAGACTTGCTCCTACCCTCTTCCCTGGGGGTCGCGACCCACAAGTTGATAAACACTGCTCTACTTTATGCTAGGGTTGGAACTTAAGTAGTGGCAACACTGCTGTGGAGACACTACGCAGTAGAATCTACTATTGTCGGGAATGGAAAAAATTGTTGAGATACCTGTCTTACCTTCGAGCAAATGGACTCGCCCGTACCACGTCATTGGAGTGCAGACAATGGAGGGAAACACAGTCACTTGTGAGCGAACGGTGTTACTATGTTTTCGAAACGGGAACAAAGGAGTAGGATCAAGATTGAATGTGCCAGAGGTCGTACAGTACCACAGTGTCATCAAGGTTTTCAAGAGGCATGTAGGTAATAGCTTTGCCGTACAGAACAGTGGCACGATGGATAAAAGCCTTAGTGAAGTTAGCAAACTGTGTCAGAAATGCATCAGGCATATCGTTCTAGCGTCTCTGAAGAAGACGTGCATGCTGTTGCCGCGTTAGTGGACAGTGATCGACGCTAGCGATTCGTGAATTCGCCCACGAATTCGGATTAGCGCATATAATTGTGCTTTGCATCTTGAAGGAACGATGGGGCATGCAAAAAATTGCAGCACAATGGGTTCTGCATGAATGGACGGAAAAGTAGAAATAGATGCATTACGACATTGCGCAGATGCACTTGCAGTGCTATGAGCGCAAAGGAGAGGCTTTATTATGCCGTATCGTATCACTGGATGAGTCATGGGCCACATCATACGAGCCAAAAATGAAACGCCAATCCAATGAGTGGCGTCATTATGGGTCACCACCAAAGTCTAAAGTGCATCACAGCCCCATTATGGTGGAAGTTATAGTGATATTCGTGTACGACTGGGATGGTGTTATCCTAACGCATTACATTTCTCCACAGCAGTCTGTCAATGCACAGTATTAGAGTGCATGCCGGATAACTTGGCCGGTAGATGTGCAGACGGATGTGCAAGCGTGGGGATAGCGGTAGTGGTGGGGGTAGCGGCCGGAGCAGTAAACGAGCGCTGGAAGGCTCACTGGCAGGCCCTCCCCTTCTGAATGAAGGAATAACGTCGCCCAGCGCGTCGGAAGAAAACTTGCCTCTGCACATCGCCCATCTTATCCTGCGTGGACTCTACTGTTCGTTTTTGTAGGATGACCTGCAACCAGCTTTGAGAAAGAAGCGGCAACGCTTTCTGTGGAATCCGCACATCATTATGCACAACAGTGTGCAGGAGCATACAGCGTAAGCTGTGGCATCTCTGATGGGGACTGCGAAGGACTGTAACATTCTCCATACTTTCTGGACTTATGTGCTTGTGACTTTCATTTGTTTCCAAAGATGAAGGAACCACTTTGTGGCATTCGCTTCAGAACTGTTCCAGAGATTCTACAGGCAGGAGACCGCTCCATTTGCACCATCAACAGAACAGGCTCTGCTAACGGTATACTACGCCTTACACTTCACTGGCATTGGGTTCTACACGACACTGGTGACTACTTTGAAGGGCAGTAACAGGTGAAAACATGTAACGCTTTTGTATCGGTTGTGAATAAATAGTTGTCAGTATTTTAAGTTGCAACACTCGTATAAAGATAATATGTAAGAGAAAGAAGAAGATGCTGACCTTGGTCTTCTCGCGGGAGCGGCTGCGCAGGAAGCCGGGGATGCGGATGCCGCCGATGGGGATCTTCTTCTTGCCGGCGGACGGCGGCTCCTGGTCGGACTCCTCGAGCGCGCGGCGCATCTTCTGCACGCCGCCCACCTCAGGCTGCTGGCCGTCGGCGTCGGCGTCGCGCTCGCGGTTCTCCGCGTTGAGCATCTGCTCGCGCTCCTCGTCCTCGATCTCCTTCTTGTCCTCGCTCTTCTTCTGCTCCTCCTCCTCGTTCGTCTTCTCCTCCTGCTCCTGCGGCTTCTGCTCTGCCGGCGGCGCCTCGGAACTCATCGTGCCGCCTGCAACATACAATACAGTCACCGTTAACGCCTCGCTCACGACTCTTTATCGCGTGTGCGCTCACCTGTAGTACCAACTTGTCATGAACCGCTCACTGTGATTTCTCATGGAGTAGTGACTGGTGCTATGTACCCGCTCGGTTATCCGTGTGGTCTAACACACCTATTTCCGAGACGGGGAGACGTTCGATTAACGGAAGGGGTCGGAGTGCCGGCCAGCCTGGATGTGGTTTTTAGGCGGTTTTCCACATCCCCCTAGGTGAATACCGGGATGGTCCCCAAGTCCCGCCTCAGTTACACGATTCGCAAACATTTCATAACACTTTACTCTTTTACACATATAACACTACACACAGACATTTGGGGTACACATTTCCTCCCGGGGGTTAGGGGGTGGCGCCAGGAACGGCATCCGGCCACCCCGTCAGTACTAACAAACGCCAAATCCCGATAAACAAAGCCGACCCTGCATTTGCGGGAAAAGGGCTGACGAGAAAGAAAGTGACTGGTGCTATGCATATTAATAACTACACTTCCGAGAAAAATTAGTACGCCTGGATGATGCCATGACAGAAGATGTCATCTATGGGAGACAGATGTCCTGATAATAGTTTCAATATCGTCCGTCAACAGATAGCGTAATGACATAGCTGCCAGAGCGCCGTGCGTACCGTTCAATAAGGAATGTTTACACTCACAAGGCAAGGCTAAGTCAGTGCAATATCAACGTATGGAAGACTGCTAACGAAGATACGAGCATATGGAATAGGTCCATAAATTTGTGACTGGCTGGATTTCCTGAGTAATAGAATGCAGTCACTACGTCCGGGAGACGAAAACAAATTTTCGTAAACCGTTTTTCGCTGTCGTGTTTACATGGCATAGCCTGAATCGGATTTCGTAGCCCACTTAATATGGCGACTGAAAAACAGCTGATTCAGTTCCTAATTTAGTCCGCACAATGGCTATTTTTCTTTATTTCAATACATAGATTAATGTTCACTCTAATATTTATACTTTTATTAACAAGAAAACACAATATGACAAGCCAAGATAGCTTCAAAAACGGTTGCGTTTACATGGGCACGAAATCGATTGTGGAACTGGAAAACCGCTTTAGAGAAGAAGATTTCCAGTATCGATTTTGGAGTGTTTACATGACCAACCAAAAGCGGAATTGGAAAATCCGGTTTTGGGAGCCCGTGTAAACGGAGTGAGTATGTTGTTGTTGTTGTTGTTGTTATTTAAAGGGGACCAAACTACTGGGTCATCAGTCCCCTGTTCCCAACAAAGAATGTCCATTTAATTGTAAACAACCATATGAATACTCAAGAGTACATGTTGTTGTCGACGGCGAGTGTTCATCAGAGACGAGTGTATCGGCAGGCGTGCCCCAGGGGAGTGTGATAGGACCGCTATTATTTTCTATCTATATAAATGATCTGATGGAAAGACTAACTTATAATTTGCGGTTGTTTGATGATATTGCTGTGGTGTGTGGGAGGGTATCGTCTTTAATCGACTGTAATAGCATACAGGATGACTCAGACAAAATTTCTTTTTGCTGTGAAGAATGGCAGCTAGCTCTCAATCTAGAAAAATGTAAGGTGATGCGCATGAAACGAAAAACAATGCCACAATACAGAATTAGTAGTGAGCTTCTTGATGGAGTCGCGTCGTTCAAGTATCTAGGCATAACATTGCAGAACGATATGAAATAAAAAGAACATGTAAGGACAACTGTGAGTATGGCGGACAGCCGACTGCGGTTTTAGGGAGAATTTTGGTGAAGAAGTACTTCATCTGTAAATGAGATCGCGTATAAAACGCTTGTACGCCCACGTATTCAGTATTGCTCAAGTGTTTGGGACCCGCAGTAGATCAGTTTAAAGGAAGGCAGCGAAGCAGTTCAGAGGCGAGCAGCTAGGTTCGTTACTGATAGTTTTGAGCAATGTGCGAAAGTCACGGAAATGCTCAGGCAACTGAAATGGGGATCGCTGGAGGAATGACAACGTTCTTTTCGAGAAATTCTGTTGAGGAAATTTAAAGGGCTGGAATTTGAAGCTGAGTGTAGAACGATCTTCCTGCTGCCTACTTACATTTCGCCTAAAGATCACAAAGACAAGAGAAATTAGGGCTCGTATAGAGGTATAAAGGCATTCTTTTTTCCCTAGTTATATTTGGAACACGAAATGCCTAGTAGTGGTAGAGTGTACCATCCGCCACGCACCTTGCGGTGGACTGCGGAGTATATACATTGATGTAGATATAGATGATCCCTTGACGGAAGGTGTCAGTTGTGGGACGGTAGTTATTATGATAATGGTTTTAACATCGTCCGCCATGAGATATCTGGCATATCTGACAAATAACCATCTGTGTCTGCACCAATCAATAAGAAATTTTACAGTCACTAGGCAAGTCTAAGTCAGTGCGATATCAACGTATGGAGCAAACAGACGCCAATACCACGCAAAGGCACTCGTGCTTCCTACAACCAGATGATCGAGTTTCAAAGGATAACAACAATAAATCAATGTACATAGACAAATTTAGGTCGATGTGTATCAAAGATGTAAATCTGAAGGAGAAGCTACGAATTACAATTTGTGCCTCGGCCAGGAATTGAACCTGCGACTTCTTGCTTGCTAGGCAGAAGCATCATATATATACATCAATATAAAACGTAAAACAGACAGAAATTAATTACATTCATATAAAATACAAAACTATAAACCACAAACGAAAACATTATATACATTTGACCCAAAAGCGGGCTATGTCTACAGCATTTGGTGTTGCTGTTTAACTAAAATTAACTACAAAAAAATGTTCAAATGTTTGTAAATCTATCGGACCAAACTGCGTGGTCCTCAGTCCGTAGAGCTTACAAACTACTTAAACCTAGGTAAACTAACCTAAGGACAACACACACACCCATGCCCCAGGGAGGACTCGAACCTCCACGGCGAGCAACCGCGCGCTCCGCAGCGAGACGCTTTAGACCGCTCGGCTACTCCACGGCGGCCCAAATGAACGATAGCTCTTGCAGTTGTTTCGCTTCTTTATGCAAGCCAAAGACCTTCTTTGATGCAATCATAGTTCACCAAACGATTTCGGTTATACACGTCGATGTAGCTACAAAAAGTACACAATTTAGCTCGACAGATCTTGCAGTTGTTTAGATTTTTTTTACGCAAGCGTAGTTTATCACGAAATTTCCGTTTCACTCGTCGCTGTTGGAATTGTTCACTTTGATCAAGCAAGCTTTGTGTACTACGCTAAGCGAAGTAGCAGTCAACAATCCAAAGATTGGTTTGAACATCACAGTGCTTTACTAGGCATGGTCCTGTTTCGAGGTGGTATGCCGTTGCCTTCCTCCGACCATCGAACTGACTTACCCAGCCAGTTATAGGGGGACCTACAGTTTAACGTGGGTTCCGAACCACGGTGCTACTCGGTATTTTTCACATCAGCAACAGTGCCAGAGGTGAAAGAAGTGGAAAGTGACAGATAAAAAATCCTAGGTCCTCGCGCGGATCGAACCCGGGACCTTTCGATTTCCAGTCCGGCACTTTACCACTGTGCTATGGAGATGCTAATGAATTACCTCTACGTTCATCGACACAGGTAAGTACCGTTTACTATTATAACTTATAATGATCTATGTAACTTTTAAGTCCCTGTTTCTTTACAGTGCGTGCAATATTATTATAATCATCTCTTAAACATCCCGATCTGCGACTGATCAGGATAGAGTGCGAATTATACGCAGCCGGTCGCGGTGGCCGAGGGGACTGAGGCACTCCAGTCACGGTCTGCGCGGCCACTACAAAAAGAATGTTCTAATGTTTGTAAAGCTTACGGGACTTAACTACGGGGTCATCAGTCCCTAAACTTACAAACTACTTATCAACTACCTTATACTAAGGACGGCACAAATATCCATGCCCGAGGGGGGATTCAAACCCCCGACCGTAATGGCCGTGCAGATCGTGACTGCAGAGCCTCAGTCCCCATTCTCTCTCTCTCTCTCTCTCTCTCTCTCTCTCTCTCTCTCTCTCTCTCTCTCTCTCTTTTCCCCCCCTTCTTCTTTGCTCTGTGGATACTTGTCCTTGCGGACGCTGATCGTGATTGTTCGTTTTGGTTCTACGTGTTCTTTGGCTCAGCTTTTTTATTACAGAGGGCGTTCAGCCCTCTGACCGGGCGCGCTGAGCCACGGCGCCCGGCGTCCCCTCGGCCACCGCGGCCGTCACGGCCACTACGGTCGGGGGTTCGAATCCCCACTCGGGCATGGATATTTGTGACGTCCTTAGTATTAGTTAGTTCATAAGCAGTTTGTAAGTTTAGGGACTGATGACCCCGTAGTTAAGTCCCATAAGCTATACAAACATTTGAATTATTCGCATGGGTCAACTAGTGATTACTTGTTTCGCGTTTCGTTCGTCGGCTGAGTGTAGGAAACGTTTGTCAGTGGGTGGGGACTGGAGGGCGGGTCGTGTCTGTCGTCGGCGCACAGCGCTGCCCGGAAGGCGGCTGCTTTTGAGCTGTCACTGCCGACTGGACGTGACGTCGTAAAGCGGCCGAGGCGACGCGACGCGCAGCGCCAAAATAGACATTCCGGGAGTGCGCACAGTTCAGCACCCTGCAGGCGGCCGCTGCTCGCCGCCGACTCACAGTGCTGGCGACCGTCGCCCACTTGCAGCTAAGCCAACTCCTCAAAGTAACGCACTCAAAAAAAGGTTTGTAAGGCTTGAGGGACTCAACTGCAGGGTCACCAGTCCCTAAACTTACAAACTACTTATGAACTAGATAAGACTAAGGACGGCACAAATATCCATGCCCGAGGGGGGATTCGAACCCCCGACCGTAGTTAGAAAAATGTATTTCACCATTTACCCATTGTGAAAATGTAAGTCTGTACAAGTGTGAATATTAAAATGTGCACCACAAGTCAAAACAAAGTATGCTTTTATGTTATTGTGAAGTGTAAGTTTAATTAATATTAAACTGATAAATAAAAGAGTTTACTTAAAATAACAAAACTTTTGCCGGACGGGAATGTGAAGCGTCATATTACAGATGGCGCGACCGCTCGCATTGGAGGTTCGAGTCCTCCGTCGGGCATGGATATGTGCGTTGTCCTTAGTATAAGTCACTTTAAGTACTTTGTAAGTCTAGAAACAGATGACCAGCGTAATTCGATCTCTTAGGACTACAATCTTTTCGATATACTTTTATAAACTTTTGTTGTTTCAGTCAGTGGTATATTAAGATACTTAATGTAGATACATATGTAGATATTTGAGCGCCGTCAGCTTCGATATATTGATTTTCTAATCTTGTCTTCAACTGCAGATTTTCTCTCTTAACGTGCAGATTGTTTTAGGTTTTTATTTTTTAATATTCGGTCCATAACTAAAACGAATATTGAAAATGAAAGATTATTGCCCGTGGAAGTCATCAGATGGCTCCCTCCAACCAGGTCCAGGAGGGACGCACCCCTGTAAATGGATTTTATATTGCACGAGGATTGGCATCCCCTCTTCCGCGACTCAGTTATCGACTGGACCTTTAACTACCTCCTCTGCTGCATGGAGTGGTAAACAAAAATCGCAATAATAATAATAATAATAACAATAATAATAAAATATAAAGTCGGTCTTCCGAATGTGCGTGGTCGTTTGTTATTTGCAATGTCAAAACCGAGAGACGAAACGTATGTAGTCAAATGCAGAATTTCTAAAAAGTATTTAATAAATGTATTTAATGTATTATTTATGATATTTGTCACGAAGAAGGTACAAACAAAAGATGAGGTTTGGTGGTTCATTTTCAGAAATTGGGCAAAACAAATACTGTTTGTTCAAATGAAGGTATTGTGTCACACGATTATCACAGAAGATACACTAGGAACACCAATATATGAAACTCCGAACCAGTTGCGCAAAATATTGCAAACAGCTTTCGTTTATCCATCATTTTCTGTCATTTCAGTTGTGTACTTCAGATCTGAATAGTAAACTAGCGAGGAACGCCGAAGCGAGTGTTCTGTTTTTATATTCCCCATCAGTTCATGACATGCAAGTTACGATGTCGTATTACAGACTTAAATTTCTGTAGCAGTAGTCGCATTTAGACAGTACCCACACACAAACTTAAAACACCCTCGCTTCATGAAACGAGATGCTGATCAGCAGGAGACTGACCTCGTATCAGCACCCACGACCATCGACTGAAACCAAGAGAACAGAGATCGAACACAATCGTATTCTGTTAGTAACCAGCGTGTGCGGTAAGGAGAACGATAGAGGATATTTTGAAAATCAACTGACTTCTAGATATGACGTCTCACTACCACGTATTAAAAAGATATTATATCATGACTAGTTTTGGCAATATTATGTTGTCATTATCAAACGATCAGAAACTAACACTTCATGAAACACCTGTTTTTAAAAGCATCCGAAGGGGTGATCTTGATCGGCTGAAGACGTCTCTATTAACTTTCGAACTGCGCATATTCTTGTGTCTAGGTGAAAACATCTGATGCATTCGCAGCCTTGCTTCATCTTTATATACCTTTCAAAAGGCTGTAGATCGCGTCTTAACCTGGGCAAAAGAATATACCCATTTAAAATATTAATAGATACATCTTCAGCCGATCTGTGGCCGCCCCTCCGTATGTTTTAAAAATGTTTTTCACGAATATGAAGTATTAGGTCCTGGTCATTTGACAATGGGAAAGTTGTTCAAATTCAAATGTTTGTAAATCTAAGGTACTTAAAACTGCTGTGGTTATCAGCCCTTAGTTCAACTAATTTAAGCAAATGACAACATACGCACACACACACACACACTGTAGGATGGTTGGCTCATGGCCATAGGTATTGAGTTGCTACGAAATTTCATAGCTTATAGATCACGTCATAGGTGGAATGGGTGGGAAAAGATAACACATGGTTTAACAAATCGCATTCCCGTGAGAAATTGCTCCAATACTGCCTATAGGTATTGTGATTCGCTCCCCCACACATCTGTATGAGATCCCCATTATGATTTTTTTAAATTGTAAATAGTATATAAACTATTGTATAGAACTTAACGTGATTTTGCATAATTAATGTGTTTACATGAAACTTTATTTTGTTATGTTTTATTCGTGTAATTATGCTCTAGTTAACAAAAGCAGTTGAATGTATAAGTTCTAGAAAATGCGCTTCGCGCCAAAATTGATGGTAGGCGGGACCAGCACTGGCTAGTTGCAGTCAGTCCAGCACAGATGTCTCTCACGTAAACAAAAAGGTTCAAATGTCTGTAAATCTATCGAACTAAACTGCGTGGTCATCAGTCCGTAGCTTACAAACTACTTAAACCTACGTAAACTGACCTACGGACAAACACACACACACCAATTCCCCAGTCGCGTTAACAGCTATGACGATCGCGCTCTTAAATAATTGTATGTCAGCAGTTCAAACTTTATATTTTTCAATTACTATAATTAGGATTCAAGTTTACGAAGATCATGGACAGTATTACATACGTCGCTTGTTGTTTCACTACATATAAATAAATATTATGAAATAACTGGTGTCCCTTCTTATTTGAAAAATACCCACAGTTTTAAAAGTTCAACAGCACTTCACTTCAACATACAAGGATCAACAACTTGTGCGTTGCTTCTGCGTGGAGACAACAACAGGAAAGAAGAAGCCAGGTTTGTGAACACAAACTTTAACTGCGCGCACTGACGATGCATGTAGTTCTACGGCCCACTATGTGTAGTGCTACGTAATTAAATCTTGCGACATTGGCACCAGTGTGGTGGTAACACCTCCGAGGGAAAGTGTTATAAAAAGTGTTAGACGGATAACTTAAAAAAAAAAAACTTTCAAATTACCTTTATCAGACACTCTATCCACCTAATATCTCCGATCACGCTGCAACATGTCAAATTCAAATGTTTGTTAAGCTTATGGGACTTAACTGCGAGGTCATCCGTCCGTAAACTTACAAAGTACCTGTGAACTACCTTATACTAAAGACAGCACAAACATCCATGTCCGAGGGAGGATTCGAACACCCGACGGGGAACGACCTTGCGCATTGGAGCATAGCGCCTCAATGCGCTTGGCCACTCCGCTGCGGCACCGCTGCAACAAACACAAACGCACGCACACACACACACACACACACACACACACACACACACACACACACACACACTCACTTGAGGGTGGGAGGACTCGAACCTCCGACGACGAGGAACGGTGCGCTCCATAGCAAGACGTTTTAGAACTCTCGGCCACTGCAATCTGTCATGATATAACAAATAACATTTTACAACTGTGATCTTGGCTTTGGGACTTCATAACTTGATGTCAGTTGATTTCCAATCGCAAAACGACATATTGAACATAGCTCTTTATTTATTTTTTTCTCAATGCTATCGGTTTCAATCAGTTTACCATTATCGAGCATTAGCCTGAAGTAGATGAAAGTTATCAAAGCATTAGTCAACCATATAAAACATTAACAAAATAGTACAGTAAGTTACATGTGACATACGTACAGAGATTAGCTAATAGCTAAAGATACCGTAACACAAAAATTCAAAATTGTAAAATAAGTATTTGTTGTCATTGCTCTACGATCGATATTGCCACAGTGGCTGCCTGCTACAAACTGAAGCATACATTGATGAATGTGCAATAAAATTATTTTAAAAACCAAAGACAACGAACATGCTTATATTAAATCTCATTGCTCAAAGATTATAGGGCGTTCAGTTATGCTATGTCTTTGATCTTCATTTGGATCTATGATTGATGTAAATAATGTGATTGCTGTTCAAATGTTTGTTAAGCTTATGGGACTTAACTACGGGGTCATCAGTCCCTAAACTTACAAACTACTTATGAACTACTTACGAACTAGGACGGCACAAATATCCATGCCCGAGGGGGGATTCGAACCCCCGACCGTAGTGGCCGTGCTGACCGTGACTGGAGCGCCTCAGTCACCTCGGCCACCGCGGCCGGCAATGTGATTGCTATCTTTATCAACAAGTGCTATACAACATAATGAAGTGGAAGTATGATATGTACATATTCAAAACTATGGAGCTGTGATGTTAATGTACTCCACAATTTGTAGCTATACATTACATCAATAAATAAAACATCGAGTGACATTATTTAGGTTATGTGACGAAAAACGTAATTTCAGATAATGAAGTAAAGAAAAACGTAATTTCAGATAAAGAAGTAAAGAAAAACGTAATTACAAAACCTTTTGAGTTAATTGTCAAACAGTACAGAGTATGAAACTAAAAGTGACATGGCAGTGTTATTTCTATTATCTGAAGTGAAAAACTTGATTGCGGATCTTTGTTTTATTGAGTGTAAACATAGCATAGTTATAGCATATTAAGTTAATTGTCCAACAGTGAAAATAAAACGTGAGAACCAAGGTAACATTCTGATGCTTTTTTTTTTTTTTTTTTTTTTTTTTTTTTTTTTTTTTTTTTTTTTTTGGCTATTGTCTGATATAAATGCATGAAGAGATAACATTGACAACAGATTCTTGTTTTGGTGTTAACATAACAAAGTTACAGCTGTATGAAATTAAGGTAATTTTTATTACACCAATCAAATAATAAACCTATCTTTTTAAAGATATTCTATATATATACATGTGTCGTCTGTTCCAACGTCACTTCTGATCCTGCAGTTGTTATTATTTAGTATTCAGAGAATATATGACATCAACTGCGATTGGGCAAAGCTGAAAATGTGTACCCTGCCGGGATTCGAACCCGGGTCTCCTGCTTTCTAGGCAGTTGCTCTTACGGGAATTAGTTTCATAACTACGAGTTAGAGTACTGTGGGCAGGGCGAAGCTGGGAATTTGTATCTGACGGGAGGCGTGCTTAGGTAGTCCTTGCAGGTGCGGTGATCACCGTGTCCCCAGTGGTGTAGGGGTCAGCGCAACTGCCTAGAAAGCAGGAGGCCCGGGTTCGAATTCCGGCAGGGTACACATTTTCAGCTTTGCCCAATCGCAGTTGATGTCATATATTCTATGAATATTAAAGATATTCATTTGAAATTTGTCATTATGATTAAAATTTATATATATATACAAACACATTAACGAAAAAGATTATGTCAGCCTATAAACACAATTGTCAAATGGGATGTAGCTTAGAAATAATGAGTACTTAGATATTGGGCTCAATAGAAAATATATTGAGTTCTGGATATGTGGGAAGTGGGGTACTGTGGGGAGGGGTGGCGGATGTGGTGGGTATGTAAAATTGTGATGAGTGTGGTGGAGCTTGGTGAACCAACTACCATGAAATTAAGAAGCGGGTGCGAGACAATGATTAGGGAAAGAAACATTGTAAAGACGTACACCGCGGCCGAGATGGTATACACTGCCTTTCCAATAGACCGAGACGGTATGCACTACCTTTCCAATAGACCGAGACGTGAAAGCACCGCGGGTCAGCCTACCTGTAGGGGGGGGCTGGCTGCCAGCCGGCTGGTATAGCTTGTGTTTGTTTGGACGCGTGCCGGCAGACGACGACCCCAGCTGACGCGGCACAACGCACATCTGTTTGTGTCTGGGCGCGCCGCCCGCGTTTATTTACCTCTCGCTCCGTGATGTTGTTCCCCGACGACGGCCTCTCTACATAATGCGCCTTTATTTGGTTACAGCGTTTCGATACAAAACACAGCTCTGGCGTTTTAACGACGACGTGACCGACGATTCTCGATCGGGTAATCTGTATGCAAATGTATTCATACTTCCTCGGTACACAAAAACGCCAATAACGACAGTTCGGTGACACAGTCTGTTTCCAAAATTGTTATGCTGTATTGGACAAAATAAGAACACCATGCAGTATCCTTCATCTTGTTGCAAGTTGGAAAAATTCAGTTAGGTGTTAAAACTCAGGCGCGACCACAGTGCACAACTGACGTAGGAAGTCCTCGACGTTACTTTGCAGTAGGCTATATTGTGCGTTTGTTCTGCGGCGGTCACCACAAATGATCGGTGAAATCTGTGATCTTCCAGACTTCCAAAATGGCCATCTTGACCGTGCGCAGCTAGTGTGATCGTTTTTGATGAAAATGGCTGCACTGTTTACATTTTCACTAGTGACAGAGTCCTCTGTAATGACAGCGTACACACAACGACGTAAAACTTTATTCTTGAATTAAAAAAAGTCTTAGTTGCAAAACTTTTTATTGAATGACGCGTTTCGCCCGGTTAGGACAACTTCAGATATCTTGTCTGATGTCCCTGTATCAAAGAGAAGGTCTTCAACTCAGGCATCTTCAGATGTCTTGTCTGATGCCCCTGTACCGTAGAGTAGGTCTTAACTCATTTACACGACATGCGTCGGAATTGGTGCTGGTACTGCCTGGGGCAGCATTCACATGTGTACGTGTAAATGAGTTGAACACCTCCTCTACGGTACAGGGACATCAGACAAGATATCTGAAGATGCCCTAACCGGGCGAAACGCTACAATAACAATTTTTGCAACCAAGACAATCTTTTATTCAAGATTTTGACGAAACACAGTTGCTGTACCACACCACGCAAATGTGGAATGGAAAGACTTTTAAAACTTTATTGGCGAAGAAGGCTTGTGGGCGAAACCCGAAATTAACTTGCAACTACCGACGAGTCTGGCCAAAATTAAAATAAATATAATTTAAAAAAATTAACCGTCGACGAGCATTTAGAACGATTGTAGGCAAACAAAAGCAAAACCGACTACAAAACTCAACATTCGCTTCAGTAATACTGGTTCCATAAAAATAGTATGGCTGAAGCCTAAAATTCTTGGAATGATTGCAGTCGCTAAGGTTATCCTATTCTTTTCCTGAGTTCCTAATTGCAAATAAACTTGTAGTTAGCCGTTTCAGGACTAATTAAAGTAGCATCTAAAATAACCTATTTCGAGGTAAATGCATATTTTTGCCTATTTCAGTTTTATAATCCTAAAACCATGTTTCTTCTATTTTCAAAAGTCTTGCTACGAAAAATCGAAGGTTGAAGCACGTCTGTGCCGTCAACGTTACGTAAAAATTATGTGGACTCTACTTACACGGACGCACTGCAAAGAATCCAATACGTAAATCAAAACGTAATTTACTTTATGTTTGTTTCGTTTAATGAATTCTTTTCAGGAGCTATTTTAAAATTTGTTTGGACTAAATAAGGTAATGAAAGTGCCCATTTTAGGCGCCTAAAATTCTGTTTTTACGACCTAAAAATCCGAGTCTATTAATAACAGAAATCAACGCAAAGCTGCAAAGGACGTGGTGCTATGATCATAAAACCTGGATACTTGATGACTGACAATATGTGGAATGGTCCGATGACTAATCGTTTATATTCCTTCCCACAAAAAACGGGATTGTGTATCGATAAAACACACACACACACACACACACAAAAAAAAAAAAAAAAAAAAAAAAAAAAAAAAAAAAAAAAAAAAAAAAAAGCTTACTGTACAGTATGCATGCTCCCTACAGTCATGCATCGGGAGGTTCCGCCGTGATTTAGGCATCTATACCGTGGTATTCCATTGTTTCCATGATTATCTTCACTGGGCAGATAAATGAATGCTTCTCTCACCATCCTCGACAAGAAACAGCTTACCACGACTAACATATTGCTAAGAAACACTGCCGTATTAAAAAATGATGATGCGCCCACAAACACATCCAAAACGTTCATGCGTGCTTTGTTAAAAATTCGAAAAACGTTTACACTAGACAGCAATACAGCAATATTCAGATGTCACAACGTGAAGACGAAATATGCGCACCAACATGGGTGAAGAAGTACAAGAATGCATAAGAATATATTGGAAACTGAAAAGGCACTTCACGAATCTGTTACTCGAAGAGTTGCAGGTCCTCTCAAAGCGAGTGGTGGGCGAAATCCTCACAGATAAATAAATATTGTGTCTATGTTAGGTGTTTATTTTTTCCACTCCTGTATATTATGTTTTAATGCTCTGTAATTTTTTAGCTTTTAGCCCACAAAACAGTGAGTTCGATCTGCGGACGTACAACCACTCTATGAATTTTAAACTCTTTGGTGGTCCCTTAAGCTATACAGACATTAAACTCTTTGGTGGTCCCCGTTCCCAATCAGTGAGCTGACTTGGCTGCCCCATTCTGCTTCTGCACTGACACCGTACTCGCCCGTCTCGTTTTATGTTGATGGGTCCGCCTGTCGTGACGGCCGTATAACATACGCTTAATACCTGGCAGTGATTAGTACGCTCTGCATACATATTATCGCTAGCGTTGATTAATCTCTTGTATGAACTTGCATGTTTACGTTTATGACTCGGATTGCTGCCTGGACATTTTATGTTAGCTTGTGACGACTTCTGCTGCACAGTGTTTTTTGGCTAGCCGTTCACTTTGTAAACAGTGACATAATCTGCCTCGTGAACCCCGTGCTTGTTCGTCCGGGCAGCACGTTACGAGAGATGACGAACTGTGTTCTGCCTGCGCAGTCTACAACACATTTGTAGGCTGCCAGAATACTTTTTATCAGATAATATATGTAAACATATTTTTACTGCCCTCATTTCGCTTATGGAACAGGAAAAAAACCGAATACATTCCATGGATGTTTGACATCTAAACTGTTTCCACATCTACTTGTACATTCTGATCCTACTCTCGAATGGCGAGCAGGAAAAGCGAACGTCCAGATCTTTCCATTTGGCCTCTGATTTATTTTATTTTCTCATTTAGAGGAGAAAATTTTTGATCGTAATTTCGTAAATACATCTCGGCACAACATATATAGTGATGATACAAAACAAGCTGCCCTTCTATGTGCTCCGTCAATCATTTCCAGTAAGAATCCCATGCCGCACAGTAACACTGCACAAGGGTAATGTAAAGCAGTCCGTTTAGTACGTTTGATAAACCTAAATGTTCTGACAACAAAGCTCAGTATTTTGTTCAACTTTCCGCGATACTGTCTATTTGATTTTCGTAATTACAGTTTTTCATAATTACAATTCAAAAAGTTCAAATGCTTCTACTTCTACATGGATACTCTGCAAGTCACTTTGAAGTGCATGGCAGAGGGGTTCATCGAACCACTTTGATGATATTTGTCTGTAGTTTCATTCTGTAATAGTTCGCGGGAAAAAGGAATACCTAAATCTTTCTGTTTTCCATCTAATTTGCCTTATTTTATTATAATGATCGTGTCTCGCTATGTAGGTTTTTACTAACAATATATGTTTGCAATTGGGAGAGCTAGTAGGTGAAAGATATTTCGCAAAAACGATCTCGCCGCAACAAATAACGCCTTTTTTTATGATTTCCACCCCAACTCGGGCATCATTTCCGTGACACTCTCTCACCTATATCGCAATAATACAAAACGAGCTGCCCTTCTCTGAATATTATCTAAATCGTCCGTCAGTCCCACCGGGTGTGGATCCAACAACGCACAGCAATACTACAGAATAGAACTAAACTGCTATGATCATCAGCCCCTAGTCTCAGAAAGTACTTAAATTTTCACTGAAGACAATACATACACACACATGCCCGAGGGAAGACTCGAACACTACGGTCGGGGGTTCGAATCGCCCCTCGGGCATGGATATTTGTGCCGTCCTTAGTGTTAGCTAGTTCATAAGTAGTTTGTAAGTTTAGGGACTGATGACCCCGTAGTTAAGTCCCATAAGCTATACAAACATTTGAACATTTTGAAGACACGAACCTCCGGCGGGAGCAGCCACCCCGTCCGTAGCATGACACCTTAGAGCACGCGGTCATTCCGCGCGGCTCATTATAATTCCTAGATAATTGAGATCCTTGACATCTGTGCGGTTTATCGTGCAACCAAAATTAGAGGTATTTTTTATTTAAAAAAAATTAGTTCTCATGTTATAACCCCTTTCTCCATTCAGCGTCAAATGAAACTTTTAGTACGATGGAGATTCTTGTCTAGTTTATTTCGCAGTCAGTACTTTTACTAGACCGTAAATGACAACTTCAGCTTCACACATATTAAGATCGTTGGTCAGTTTATTTCCTGGACAAATTATATTAGGAACAACGGAAGTACTATGATACTTCCTAGGAGAAAGACAGACAATACCTCCCTCTCACTCGGCGATTGTCATTTTATAAGACGCCACTTTTGATCCTGCATTTATTATCTATTCATATTCACGGAATTTATGACATTAACTGCGAATGGGTAAAGTTGAAAATGTGTACCCAACCGGGATTCGAACCCGGGTCTTCTGCTTTGCGTGCGTGCTTGAGTAATTCCGTGGAAGTGTGTGCTGATCGCTGTGTCCCCAGTGGTGTAGGGGTCAGCACCAAATGCCTAGAAAGCAGGAGACCCCGGTTCGAATCCCGGTTGAGTACACATTTTCTACTTTACCCATTTCGTGAATAGGAGTCTCACTTTGTTACTACGAACTGTGTCCTTTCAGACGGCATGTCACGGATCTGCTCACACTGCTGACACGGTATTCCACAGGCACGCAATTTGATTGAAAGTCGTTTTTCAGGAACGGTCTATAAAGCGATCTGAAATTTTTAAAATGTAGATGTAAGTACAGCTGGTGAGATTATTACATTACAGGAAAGGGAATATAGGCGCACGGCATCAGACCATTCGAAAAGCCGATCTTTTCGCCTTCGATTTCGCCGCAACCTAATTACAGCGCCGCTAACGAGGTTCAACGGCAGCCGATGCGTCGCAGCGGAACGTGCGCGCCCCCGCCCGCGCACTCCGGCCGGCGGGTTTCCGTGGCAACGGTTGCCAGGCGACGGCTCCCCTCGCAGAGCCGCCGCCCGCGGCACAAAACGAGCTCAAAGAAGCCGCCGCCGCCGCCGCTGCAGATTCGGGGAAAACGGCGCGGTCGGCCGCCACCGAAGACGCTATCTCTGTGGAGCGGCGTTCTCAAGGCGGCGCCCACGCTCGCCGCAGAGGTCCCTGACGCAGCGCTCGCTTCTGCGCGCCTCTCAACTCGCTGGCCGGAAGTGTGGCCGCAGCTGACCCTTTGTATTTGTGGCTCCGCTGACTGTGGTCGTAGAACGTGTCACGCTTGGAGTATTTGAAACTGGAGGAACAACACCGTGGATAGGAAAGGAGGCAGGCGCGATGTAGATCGGTGATTGGGGTGCGGACTGACAGATAACTATGAATGTTATTAAGTATAACGTCGCGAGCGGTGCAAATACCTCAAGAAATACAGTTTTTTAAATGTCTTCGTGTTGACTATAATGATAATTATTTTAATCCACAATCACGATTTCTGGCGATTTATTAATCCCATAATATTCCAATACAGCATTAGTAGTGAGCTTCTTGATGCAGTCGCGTCGTTCAAATATCTAGGCGTAACATTGCAGAGCGATATGAAATGGAACGAACGTGTAAGGATAGTTGTGAGTAAGGCGGACAGCCGACTTCGGTTTACTGGGAGAATTTTGGGAAGATGTACTTCATCTGTAAAGGAGACCACGTATAAAACGCTTTTACGACAATCACTCTTTCCTCTCCCCAGAGTGCCATTCCTATGCTTGCTAACTTTTCTGAACAAACAAATTTCGGATCTTCGGCTAAGATCTCTGCCAAGTCTTCCGTTCTTAAAAAAATTGTCGCACTGAAAAGTGTTGTTGTTGTTGTGCTCTTCAGTCAGCAGACTGGTTTGATGCAGCTCTCCACGCTACCCTGTCCTGTGCAAGTCTCTTCATCTCAGAATACGTTCGGCAACCTACATCTACATCCTTTTCAATCTGCTTACTGTATTCCTCCTTCGGTCTCCCTCTACGAGTTTTACCCCACACGCTTCCTTCTAATGCTAAATTGACAATTCCTTGATGTCTCAGAATGTCTCCAACCAATCTAACCCTTCTCTTAGTCAGGATATGCCAGAAACTCCTTTTCTCTCCGATTAGGTTAACCACCTCCTCATTACTTACGTGATCTACCCATCTAATTTTCATCATTCGTCTGTAGCACCACGTTTCAAAAGCTTCTGTCATCTTTTTATCTGAACTGATTATTGTCCTCGAGACAAATACTTTCGAAAAGGACTTCCTTACATTTAAATTAATACTGGGTGTTAACAAGTTTCACTTCTTTAGAAATGCTTTTCTTCCCAAAGCCATTCTTCCTTTTTTACCTTCTTTACTTCGGCCATCAGAAGTTATCTTCTTACCCAAATAAAAAAATTCATCTACTACTTTTATTGTCCTATTACCTAATCTAATTCCTCCAACATCGCCTGATTTTCTGACATTCCATTCCATTATCTTCGTTTTACTCTTGTTAATGTTCATCTTATATCTTCCTTTCAAGACACTGTCCATTCCATTTAATTGTTCTTCCACATCTTTTGCGGTCTCTGACAGAATTACTATGTCATCGGCAAACCGCAATGTTTTTTATTTCTTCTCCCTGCACTTTAATGCCCTCTCCAAATTTCTCCTTCCATTCCTTCACTGCCTGCTCAATGTACAGATTGAACAACATTGGGGAAAGGCTGCAACCCTGTCTTACTCCCTTCCCAACCTCTGCGTCCCTTTCTTGCCCTTCGACTCTAATAACCGCTGTCTGGTTTTTGTATATAGTTCGCTCCCTGTATTTTACCCCTGCTACCTTCATAATTTGGAAGAGTGTATTCCAGTCGACATTGTCAAAAGCTTTCTCCAAATTGACAAACGCCAAAAATGCAGGTTTGCCCTTCCTTAGCCTACGTTCTAAGATAAGTCATTAAGTGAGTATTGCCTCCCGTGTTCGTACATTTCTTCTAAATACAAACTGATCTTCCCCGAGGTCGGATTCCACAAGTTTTTCCACTCGTCTGTAAATAATTCGTGTTAGTGTTTTGCAAGCATGACTTCTTAAACGGATAGTTCTGTAATTTTCAGGTCTAAGGCGCCTCATTGCGGAGCGCGCGGTTGCTCGCCGTCGGAGTTTCGAGTCCTCCCCGGGGCATGGATGAGTGTGTGTTGTCAGTCGTTTAATTTACCTAGGTTTAAGTAGTTTGTAAGTTACGGACTGAGGACCACGCAGTTTGGTCCGTTAGATTTACAAACATGTGATAAAAATTACACACACACATGTGTGTGTGTAATTTTCACGCTTGTCTGCACTTTCTTTCTTTGGAATTGGAATTACGATATTCTTCTTCAAGTCGGAGGGTATTTCCCCCGTCTCATACATCTTGCATACCAGGTGATACAATTTTTTTCACGAGTGGCTCTCCTGAAGAGTGACTACTACAAAAGGACTACGATAGCACGTTTCGTGACCGCTGCTTGACTTTAACCTCTTCAGTCTATAAGTGCACATATGTACACCTTGGTTCGTAAACTGTTTTGTCTGTCTGTGGCGTATTTTGGGTGCTCAGACCGCGAGTACACAATCGTGTACCTTTTTGCTTTCACATGACGGCACTTGCATAGCCCTTGCAGCATTACTTCTGGAGCTACACAAATCAAAAGTTTGATGTTAGTGAAGCTAGCAGCCCGGCAGACAGAATGACAGAATGTAACAAGTAAATAATACATTAAGCTTTATGTATTTATCTTTGTTGTAGTGAGTGATGACTGAAGTTTGAAGAATCATATGAAATACAGCAAATGTGAATTATTTCAATTTTCCTGGGGAATAAATGCCGATGTTTTCATAGTACAAATGTTGTTCAAATGCTTGTATAGACTATGGAACTTAACTACGGGGTCATCAGTCCCTAAACTTACAAACTACTTATGAACTACTTACGAACTAGGACGGCACAAATATCCATGCCCGAGGGGGGCTTCAAACCCCCGACCGTAGTGACTGTGCAGTCCGTGACTGGAGCGCCTTAGTCCCCTCGGCCACCGTGGCCGGCTTTCATAGTACACATTTGTGTACCTTGGTTCTTAATGTGCACTTTTACAATAGCTCTGTACTTCATAACGGACCATATTTTGGCAGCTTATGTGCTAAGTGATAAAGATATATCACGCATACTAAATGGAAGTGTTGCAGAATATTCAAATTCTGTATCTGAGGATGATTTATTTGCTGTAATGAATCGTCAGCGTACGAATTCTGACTCCCACGCGATGCTCCTAAATAATTTCAGTCTGAAAACATTGAAGATTTCAAGAATGATGATATTTAAAAAATCCATAAGAGGTTTGACGTGAAGAGCTATTTGGTTGGTATTGCTATACTTTGAAAAAATGTATTTTTGTTTCTTTCTTTATTTGTAAGAAAATGTGTAAATTTTCACATCAAATTTTAAGAACAATGTAGGTTTGGTGCCTATCCATGGTTTGTTCGTTACTTTTTGCATGCCTGACATTGGCGCATCTCTGGAGAGGAAAGTGATTCCAGTGGACCCAAAGGAGACTTGGATTCTTTCACCGAATTCTTTCCAGTTGAATTCCGAGAGGTTGTGACAGTCGAATTCCGAGAGGTTGTGACGTATTAGACAAACCTCAAATCTGTTCAGACTAGTTCACTTAGTTTCAAACCAACCGCATCAGAAATTTTGCATTATGTTGGGGATAAAGTTGTCATGCGGACTCATACAAAACCATCTGGCAGTAACAAATACTTGTAAATATGTGCTGTAAAATTTCTTATTGTAAATAAAATATGTAGGTTGTACAAACACAACATACTGTAATTAATATTACCCTTAAATATAGTATGTTCCCTTAAGAAAATTTAGGAAATATGTTTACGATTAAGACCCAAGGTACACAATTGTGTACCATTCACGTTCGAAACATTAAAAATTTTCCAAATTGCGAAAGAAAAGAATATGGTGCCTAAGCAACCTAATGAACAAAAAAATACTGACATTTTCAAAATTTTAAATTAAACTTGAGTATTTTTGTTTCTTTATATAATATAAATATAAAAATACAGTAAATGAAACAGGCAAAATGGAGTACAGACGACTAAAAAATGAGATTGACAGGATGTGCAAAATGGCTAAGCAGGAGTGGCTAGAAGCCAAATGCAAATCTGTAGAAGAATGTATAAGAAGGGGAAAAGTAGATACCGCCTACAGGAAAATAAAAGAGACATTTGGGGACAAGAAAAGCAACTCTACGAATATCAAGAACTCAGATGGGAAACCAGTTCTCACCAAAGAAGGGAAAGCCGAAAGGTGGAAAGAGTACATAGAGCAGCTCTACAAAGGAAATGAACTTAGAGACGATGTTGTAGGAAGGGAAGAGGAAGTAGATCAAGATGAAATAGGAGATACTATACTGAGAGATGAATTTGACAGAGCCCTGAAAGACCTAGGAACAAGGCCCCAGGAGTAGATGACATACCCTCAGAGCTACTAAAGTCTCTGGAGAGACAGCCATGACAAAACTATTTGAAGTGGTGTGTAGGATGTATGAGACAGGCGAAATACCCTCTGACTTTAAGAAAAATGTAATAATCCCCATTCCAAAGAAATCAGGTGCAGACAGGTGTGAAAATTACAGAACCATCAGTTTGATAAGTCATGGTTGCAAAATTTTAACAATAGGATGGAAAAAACTGGTAGAAGCCGACCTCGGGGAAGATCAGTTTGGATTCAGGAGGAATATAGGAACCCGGGAGGCAATACTCACTTTACGTCTTATCTTAGAAGATAGATTAAGGAAAGGCAAACCTACATTTTTAGCTTTTGTAGATTTGGAGAAAGCATTTGACAATGTTGACTGGAATACACTCTTTCAAATTCTGAAGTCAGCAGGGGTAAAGTATAGGGAAAGGAGAGTTATTTATAACTTGTACAAAAGCCAGACTGCAGTTATTAGACTCGAAGGGCATGAAAGGGAAGCATCAGTTGGGAAGGGAGTAAGACAGGGTTGTAGCCTTTCTCCGATGTTATTCAATATGTACATCGAGCAGGCGGTGAAGGAAAGCAAGGAAAAATTTGGAATAGGGATTAAAGTACAGGGGGAAGAAATAAAAACATTGCCTTTTGCTGATGACATTGCAATTCTGTCAGAGACAGCAAAGGACCTGGAAGAGAGGGTTGAATGGAATGGACAGTGTGTTGAAGAAAGCGTATTAAATGAACATTAACAAGAGCAAAACAAAAATAATGGAATGCGGTCTCAGAAAATCAGGCGATGCTGAAGGAATTAGATTAGGCAACGAAACAATGAAGGTGGTAGATGAGTTTTGTTACATGTGATGGTCGCAGTACAGAGGATATAAAATGCAGAATGGCAATGGGAACAAAAGCATTTTTGAAAAAGAGAAATTTGTTAACATCGAATATTAATTTAAGTGTAAGGAAGTCTTTTCTGAAGGCATTTGTGTGGAGTGATGCCTTGTATGGGAGTGAAACATGGACGATAAGCAGTGCGGACAGGATGAGAATACAAGCTTTTGAAATGTGGTGTTCCAGAAGAATGCTGAAGATTAGGTGGGTAGATCGCATAACCAATGAAGAAGTACTGAACAGAATTGGTGAGAAACGGAATTTTTGGCATACCCTGGCTAAAAGAAGGGATCGCTTGGTAGGACACATTCTTAGACATTGGGGAATCGTAAATTTATCATTGGAGGGAAGTGTGTGGGGTAAAAATCGCAGAGGGAGACCAAGAGACGCGTATAGTAAGCAGATTCAAGTGGATGTGGGTTGCCGTTCTTATGAGGAGATGAAAAGGCTTGCTCAGGATAGAGTAGGGTGGAGAGCTGCATCAAATCAGTCTCCGGACTGAAGACCATAACAACAACAACAAATTAAACTTGGCACTGGGACTGAAGAGGGTAAAGCTCTGTGACTTCCCACAACAGAGTAATCGAACGCGGAGACTGGTGGGGCAGGAACCTGTCCGCGGTATTTCCTGTTGCGGCGGAGGGTCCGAGTTTCCGGGCGTGGGCGGTCGCCGCGGGCGGTTAGCGTGACTCGCCGGAAGGCTGCGGCCGGCACAGCGCGACACGGCGGCCGGAAGCTGCGGCAGCAACCACACCTGCCTGCCTGACAACAGACCCCCACCCCCACCCACGACTTACCCCGCTACGCCGGGCAGCGCGGCGCTCACTGCAGCCGACCGTACTTCCTTCACCTACAAATGTCCACAGCCGAAAGGGGCAGCAGCACATGGACACGCGCACATTATTTAAAACTCTATCGCATCGAGCTAGAACAGAGGTACTGTATTCAAACATTATGAATTATCTCGAACAGAACGATCTATTGACAAAAGGTCAACAAGGATTTAGAAAATATCGTTCATGCGAAACACAACTAGCTCTTTATTCATACGAAGTTATGGGTTCTACCGACGAGGGATCGCAAATCGATTCCGTATTTCTTGATTTCCAGAAGGCTTTTGACACCGTACCTCACAAACGGCTTTTAATCAAATTGCGTGGTAATGGTATATCGCCCCAAATTTGCGATTAGATAGAGGATTTCCTGTCAGAGAGGACACAGTTCGTAGTAATCGTTGGCAAGGCATCGACTAAAACAGAGGTGATATCGGGCGTTCCACAGGGTAGTGTTATTGGTCCACTACTATTCCTTATTTACATAAAAGATATAGGGGAAAATCTAAGTAGCTCTCTTAGGTTGTTTGCAAATGAGCCGTCATTTACCAACTAGTAAAATCATCTGAAGACCAAAACCAACTGCAGAACGATCTGAATAAGATATCAGTATGGTGTAAAAATTGACAGTTGACTCTAAAGAATGGGAAGTTTGAAGTCGTCCACATTAGTACGAAAAGAAATCCGTTAATTTTTGTTTACAAGATAAATCAATCAAAAGTGAAGGCCGTAAACTCCACTAAATACCTAGGAATTACTATTACTTCAGACTTAAATTGGAAAGAACACGTAGATAACGTCGTGGGAAAGGCGAACCAGAGACTGCGTTTTATTGGCAGAACCCTAAAAACATGCAACAGAACTACAAAAGAATCTGCATACACTACGCTTGTCCGTCCATTTTTGGAGTATTGCTGCCCAGTGTGGGATCCTTATCAGGTGGGCTTGACGGAGGACATCGAAAGAGTCCAAAGAAGGGCAGCTCGTTTCGTATTGTCACGCTACAGGGGAGACAGCGTTACGAAAATGATACAAGATCTGCGATGGGAATCATTCTATGGAAATGATACAAAATCTGGGATGGGAATCATTACAAGAACGGCGCTTATCGCTGTGGCGTGGGCTACTTACGAAACTCAAATCGCCAACATTCTCCTCCTAATGCGAAAATATATTGTTAACTCCTAGTTACATAGGTAGAAATGATCATCAGAATAAAATACGACAAATCAGAGCTCGAACGGAGAGATTCAGATGTCGTTTCTTCCCGCGCGCTATTCCAGAGTGGAATGGGAGATGAATAGTATAATGGTGGTTCGATGAACCCTCTGCCAGGCTTTTTAATGTGATTTGCAGAGTATCCCATGTAGATATACACTCAAAGAATAGTGGTGGCTTATCACGATACTACAATGCCAGGAGGGAAAATAATAATAAAAAAATAAATAAATAAATAAATTAAAAAAAAAAAACAGTACACCTGGAAAAACGTTGTCGATTTTGATCTGATGGCGCCTGGGCGATAGTACATGTATACTGATAATGGTTTCAACTTCGTCCGCCAACAGATTGAAATGACACAGCTACTAGAGTGCCATCTTTATGTATTCTTCAGTAGGAAATGTTGACAGCCATAAGTCTAGGTGTGATAATGTGTGAAACCAACAGGTGGCATGCCTCGGAAGATGCACTCGTGATTCATACAGCCAACTGGTCGAGTTTCGAAAGGGAGCGAACTGTGGCATACCCAGTGGCAGGACACTCATTTGGGACACACACGGGAGGCCTTGCGTCAGTTGTGCAATGATCCTCGTCGCAATGACCACATCAGTATTCTCACACTTATAGACGAGTTCTTTTAGATCGCCAGTGGTAGACATGTCACTTACTTTCGTCTTATTTGTATCTGTTTATAAAACAGGATGACCTGTCATTGACATCTGGTGCTATAGGTGTCCAAACGGATGTTGAAGACCTGTCGGTGAAAGCTGCTTATGCCTCTGAAACTGAAGATATTGAGAAAGTGGAAAATTCGACAGTAAATAATACCATTAATCGCCTGATTAGTATTTATGAGTCCTGTGTAGCAAGAAACGGTAGAACTGGGAAACCAGTGGGACTGATTAATACTGCATACTTGCTGAGCATTATTATTGTAAGTGATCACAGTGTGAGTAATGCGCCACTTTTATGCTGATTACGGCTCATTAATCAGTGTAACAGCACCCCAAGTCAGTGCCTCCCTTGGGCATTTCGACACAAAAACTAGCTGCCACAAATGCAATGAAATAGCACAGTTTTAATACACAGTATGGAAATGTTGTTGTTACTACAATAATATTGTTCCATAACATTAAAAAAATGCGTTTTTTGTTGGGTTTAGTTTTCTTGTACCACTTGTTTCTTTTGTCATGGATGTTTGTAACTGTCCGAGCAGTGTACACTCTTGGCAGCATGGAGGTGTGTATCGTTATCCTGCAAAACTGTTTCTTGCGATGCTGCAAAAGTTTCCCCGGGTCGTCGTTATACTTTTCCCATTAAGTCCCGATGTCTGCCCAAGCGATTTCTATATTTCTGATGCCCTCAAGAAAGAAACTCCGTCGATTTGCTTCGGAAGAAGAGGTATACACTTGGGTACAAATATGGTTTCCTAGGCAACTGCAAACTTTTGCCCATGAAGACATTGACAGTCTTGTTTTGCAGTGGTATAAATGTATTAACCGTTATGACGATTACTTTTGGAAAAACCTCTACAAACGACTTCCCAAGGGGGAAATAGTTCAGATTATTAATATGTCTGAAGGAAACAGCTGATTACATAGGCAACTAATGTATTCATATAGGAGATGTGAATAAAAACTAATGTAAATATACAGTATTTATGCCCCATTAATGATACTCAACAAAGGTTTGTGATTGGAAAAATTCAATATGTATTTCTTTGTTTCCAAATGATAGACGTAACGTGAGAAAACTGCGTCAATGCATGTGTTGTTACTGGTTGTCGAGATTGAAGGATCATTGTTACGTTAGAGGTTGAATGTTTCACGCATGAAGTTGATAAACTGCGATCCATTAGTACATTGAGAGAGCTGAGGAAGAGCGCCAAGAATTACGTCCAGGACAACTGAGTATGAGATGCTTGCCTACAAAGCAATGAAAGAGCGAAAGAAATGGAATAAAGTTGAAAGAACAAAAAACACAAACTAAAATGAAAAATGAATACAGAGCAACGACAATGTCAAGAGGAACTACAAGCCTATTATCACGATACCTCAGAATCAGCAAAATATTCATGTGCGATACTATCACTACCGACTTAGAATATGCTAGGCGTATCTACGACAACTCGTTTTGTGACGTTATTTTCGTCATTGGTTACGGTCGCTCTAATTTTTTTTCTGGTCCCAGTGCATAGACATCACCGTGTCAGTGATTAACAGTTCAATTATTTTTCAATCTTTGTCCTTTTCATCTGACTGTCTCTGATAGTAAAAAAGATGGAAATGGAACAGTGTGGGACATATCTTTAGAAAGGAGAGAAGTACAAAAAATCGTAGAAAGTGTGAAAGTGAAGAGGAAGCAATGGTGTAAAAGTTTCCACATCCCGGACGATGAACGCGATAGCAATACTCACACATCAGCACTAAGAAGGAAGAGCAGGACTGTCAGAACACGTGACCTGAAGTACTTGACACACTGCGGAAGTATGACGAGAATGACAGTACATATTTCACAACTATCCCGTTTGTCATGGTATTAGCTTGTCTGAAAGTAGAACGCTGCCTACTACGTCTTGTGCTGGTATAGGATCACCCCAACACATTCAACGGACACTGATAGGTAATGGAACCTGACATGTACAACTTCTTTTTATCCGTTATTTAGCCCTTTCCACCCTGAACACCTTTTTATTGAAAATGGTGAATAAAGTTGAATTCTCTGTTTACTTGGGCATAGCAGACACTGGGAAAAATAATTTAAAAAAAAAACCTCTTCCATAAAAAATCTAGCGGGAAAATAATTATCACAATCGTGAGGATCAGATTTTATTTCCCCAGATAATTATTCTCTGACTTCCTGCTATTTGTTTGTTATAATTAGTAACCTGAGGAACAGTTATGAATAAAAATTAGTCTTACATTTATTTATTAGGTATTATAAAAAAGTTACATATTCATTGGCAAAAAAATTTAATAACCACAAAAATTTTATTTCTTTTTTAAAACAAAGTTCATGATTTGCTGGTAGAACTTCCGGGTTATAAGGCCGTGCTCCAGAAAACTTTTCAGTTTTTCCTAACGTTTTGTCCAGATCTGCGCCGGGCATCTTCAGAGGTCTTCTTACTTCCGTTGAGTCTTGCCGACTTATGAGTCGGTGAGTCGGGTGTCTGAGAGCGATATATACACTGTGGAAAGTGGGCGTGGCCAAGCTGTCACGTTATCGGCAGAGATAGTCCTTGTCAGAGATAAAACATCACTATCGATTGCAATCGGTCAAAGATAATACCTGTCGATCTTTTAAAGCTACTGTCCATATGTCGCTAATTATCATAGCGTCTTCTTTCCTGTTAAAATTTTCCTTATGTTTATATATTTCAAAAGCTTTCCTGTATTGTCGTGGATAATAATTCAAAAACTGAAAAGTTTTATGGGTCACGGCCCTATAACCCAGACGTTCTACCAGCAACTATGACATACGGTCGTGAAAACCTTCATTGCATGATCAAAGTTCATGAGCTCTTGTCCCTAAGGATTTCCCTGTCTTTGCAACACTATACAGATTTGTATATTTCGCTGCCTCTACACAAAAATGTTCATTGAAGTATTCAATAGAAATATTTAGCAGGAGTTCCAGTAGATGCTCTAGAATTAATAAGAAGTTATTTTCTTAAGAAAATGGGATTGATACATGAAACAGGTAACCCATATCGCACCTCTTTCTCATTGACCTCTCTACAGCACTGTAATTAATTTTTGGTGGATGACAATTCTGAACAAAATTTGATCTCCGAAAAAGCAGTCTGACACCTTCTGTATGTGTGAACGCCTGTGCTCTTCAAGAACTTTTTCAGCACTCAGATCATTGTCAGATGAATCGTCTGCCTGCTGACTATTTGAAGGAGAAGTAACAAACTCGTAGTCTTCATCTGACTAAATGTCACTCAAATCCGAACCTCTAATAGAGAACGAATTTGATTGCATACAATAACTTGAATGTGCATATAAACTTTTCCGTTCAAAACTGTATGAAAAGCAGTCATAGAGGGAGGCCAATGACACAATCAACAACACTCAGTCGAGGATGTAGTTACTCAGTCAACACCTAACCCGCACTATAGTGGTAAATTTAACGCACAATTATTGTGCAAAGATATGAAATCTCTATACTTATAAGACGCATTTGTTGTCTGTCTGTTCTCTTACAACTCCAGATCCAGACAACCAATAACGTGAAATTTGGTAGACGTACAGAAAATTACATGGGTAAGGTTCTTAAATAGGTTTCGTTCCATTTTTTGTAAAACCAACTGGAAAATGTGAGAAAAAGTGAAAGAGAGTTTTCAATGTGTCCGTGTAAATCTATATCTTCGCTCTGATCCTGATGAAATTTTGCACAATTGACCTTCAAAACAAGAGGAAGGGCACTGTCAACATAAAATTTCGTTCAGTGCATGGTGGAGGGGACTGATGGATTTCGATAAAATACACAGTTTTGCTCGGATCTTGATGAAATTTTGTATAGTTGACCAAGAAAACAAGATGAGGGTTACTGTCTACATAAAATTTCGTTCGGTGCACGGGGGAGAGTACTTTACTTACAGACTTCGATTGCAATCTCTCTCTATATATAAGACGCATTTATTGGAAAACCTTATTTTAAACCCGGGCAAAGCCAGGTACTTGCAAGCTAGTTACTAATAATTATCAATATCACAACGCTGTACACACTATTACAAATAACCAGATCCAGCAAATCGCCGAAACAATTCAGTTTAACATAATTATGAGCTACTAACCTGGCGCTGACATAATGCTCACTTCTCGACCAAGTTAAGTAACACGTGCTGCAATCTATTGGCGCCGAATGATAACATAAACATGAGAAACGCATAGCGCACAATCTGCACGATAATTGTAGGCCGGTTGGAAGCAAGGTAAGAGATTCAGTTTGTCGTAAATAAATAAATTAAAACCGAACCCGCACGATTGAAATGTGTGAGCGGTTAAGGCAGTCGAAGCCATCGGCACAGATTCTAACAGGCTCCAAATTTTCCGCATTCTTCTGAAGCCGCTGGAGCAGGCAGTATGGAATGTGTAAACAGCGTCTCCTCAGATGTCTCTTCCTGAAGCGGCTCGCGGTTCTGCGGTCGGAAACCTCAACACGGATTGTTTTCGTGCTCCCGTTACCGCCCAGCTAGGCGTAGTCTGACTCACCTTGGAAATGCTTTTCTGCTACACAAATAATTCTTCACGCGGATGCTTCGATTGCTGTCGGGATCAAATGCAATTAGATGGGCAGAGCATTTTTCAGTGATGATATAACAGGGTGGAATTTTTGGCCGTTAGAACCCAGCTGGTCGTGTTCGGCCTGCACAGTTCAAGTCAACCCATTGCGGCGACATGCGCCTCGATGATGATGAGGACAGAGGAGAAAATAACCGACTCGACCGGGAATCGAATCCGGACGCTTGCGTGGTAACACATCCCGTTGTCCACTGGACTTCGGAGACAATGAAATTTGCAGTGGGACTTCGTTAGACAAAAGGCTAGGTTATCGAAGGTGACAGGCAGAAGCAACACAAAACATGATACTGGCACTGTTAAAAGTTTCTCTGACTTAAAGCTGTTGTGAAGCGTTGTTGATTGACAGAAATCGGCACCACGATACCTTCATTGTTTTATTCTCACAGTCTAATTTCTTCAGTTTGTGAGGATACTAACAGAATTCACCATCCTTGCTGATCGACGTCCATGTTAGAAACATCGCTGACGACAACAATTTACGGTGTGGAACGCGCAGCTACTCAGAAGTCGGCAAGAGTAGTGCCAGAAATATGGCACGAGATGGACAGAGGGCTACTAGTTGTCTAGGCGATTTTATGAAGTTGCTCATCATTGGCAAATATTTGAAGTAATTGAATGGAAACCGTGTTTACACGAATCATATCTGTCATTAATAAATGATTTTTTTATGAAGGGCAACCACAGCTAAAATATTTATACATATAACCCAGTCGACTTCAGTCTGGCGGCCGATAAACAGGGCGATTTGTCAGCTCAGTTGTTCCCGCACTTCTACCCAGCACGGAAATGCAATTTTTGACCACCTTGATGGAGCTGATGGACCTCATCACACTGACGACAATCTGGCCACCCATCACGTCGCCTAGTGACAAACAGGCCAAACAATTTTTACCAATTATTGTTAATCTAAGTAATGCCAAAATGCTGCTTTACTTTATAGATGTTAAAAACTGTTTATTATTATAGCACTAGGCCTATTAGTTTTAACATCTATAAAGTAAAGCAGCATTTTGGCATTACTTAGATTAACAGTATGTCCTTAAAAGACATAGACAATGCTGCAGGCCCAAATGAAATGAAATTTTTACCAAAACTGAATGCCGAATTTTCAATACTTTCACCTAAAATGACACGAACCGCACGGTAGACTGTTTTTATATTTCACGAAAAGAGGGAAGATGCTTGCGATAGGTCCTCAACATTAATCCCTGTTATGCACCACAATTAAAATTATCATCTAATGAATATGTTAAATGGCGTAACAAATGTGAACCTTGCGAAGTAATTTTGGTACGCAGAGTAATAAAATACGGAGTTACAGTTGTCAAGGCAAGTATAGCGTACAACTCGAACCAACAGATGGCACTGCTAACGGTGTCCCCTGACAAACAAATGTAAATTCGATGGAGTTTCTGCTATTATCTTTATAAGCTATATAGCAGTTTCGTGTGGCTCAGTGGCCTGGTGCAAATCCTCCGAGGCCTCTTCGGCGACTTGCGTGTCCCTATCCTACCCCAGTTACCAGCCGGGTTCACATGTTTGTTAAGCTTAAATTAAGTGCGGGGTCATCAGTCTCTAAACTTACAAACTACTAATGAACTAAATTACGATAAAGACTGCACAAAGATACATTCCCGGGGAGATTCGAACTCCCGACGGGGAACAGCCTCGCGCATTGTAGCATAGCGCCTCAATGCGCTCGGCCGTTTCGCCGCGGCTATCCAACCCGGGAAAGGGGTCCTACAGTTTACCGTGGAATCCGAACCACGTGTCGGTTTTGGTGACTACTCATGTAATTGAGACCACTAAGCCCGACTAGAGTCTCTGACTGCTACCTTTCGTTCGGTAGTCGTCCTTTACGATGTTTGGGCTAGTAATGCTATTTTTAATTTCTACACAATTTCGTAACGGTGAGGTGCGTTCAGTATAGACGCCTTTTCTGGCGAAACTCTCAACCGAGAGGTGGCGAGAATGCGTTAAGCCCGCCTCAGACGACGCTGTAATTGCTGCTGGAATCCGTGTTTGTCTTCCCAGCAGGCTGTGAAGCGCGGCGTTGTGCTGGGAACTGCGATGGCTTTTGTGCGAAGTTGGCTGCACACGATGCTTCGTTCATCTTATGGATCGGTAGATGACGAGCGAGACTTGACTGTGTCAACATAGACTCTGTTATAGTGGAGGTAGCAAAATGCAGTGGACGAGAAACCAGCGTGTTTTTATTTATTGAAGAAAGAAAGGTGAGAATGCTAACCGTAGATTGTAGAGTCGTTTGTGGTTATCTGACCATGATAATTTGCAAAGTGTTTTCACGATATTATTTAACGAACTTGCACGAGTCACCATAATAAATTCCCTGGAAGAAAAGGATTTGTTAATAATCATGATTTTGCAAACGAACGTCTTTATGCATTATATCATGATACGTTTTGAATTTTGACATGTTGTATGAAAAGTTTTCCGTTAAACTTTTTATTTTATAACAGATATCTTGTCTGATAATAGGCTGCTGCCAACACAAAAGTTGTCAACGTGACGCTTGGAGCACAGCAACAAAGTAGTATCAGTACACTCTAGCGGCAAGCTTGGAAAACATACGCTCACGTGACGAAATGCGCCTTCCTCATTCGCTAACTTTAAAATCCACCACAGACAGCAAGCCGGAAAATAGGACATGTCCTATCTCTGAAATCCAGCACGCAAGCTCTCAGCGGAGTCAGCAATGACGTCATTTTCCATCTCAACTGCCATCGGTGCTGCCATTGCAGCTCCCAGCATGCAATCCAGTAGCAAATCAAGCATCGTCTGAGGCGGGCTTTAAAGAGGCGCGGCTGGAGAGAGAGAGAGAGAGAAAGAGAAAGACAGAGAGAGAGAGAGAGAGAGAGAGAGAGAGAGAGAGAGCGGGACCGGACGGCCCTGGGAGCAGACAGGCAGGCAAGCAGGCAGGCGGCGAGGCGCTGCTGCGTGACGGCCGCAGCGGCGGCGTCATCGTCAGCGGCGTGTGCCGGGCGCGCGCACAAAAAGCGGGGCGCACGCGGGCGGCGGCCGCGCGGAGGGCCGGAAGCAGCAGGCAGCAGGCAGCAGGCGAGAGGAGAGCAGAGGCCGGCCTCAAACACGCCGACAGCGGCGGGCGGGGCGGCAGCGGTAGCGACAGCGGCAGCGGCGGTCTTTATCCCGGCCACGGGCGGCACGCCACGCGCGCTCCGCAGCCAAGATCGCCTCGTCTGCGTCCCAAACGGGAAACTACAAACTACCCTTTGAGCACCGACATTCCGACCCCAACACAGCTCACATCTGCCTATACATTTCCCCAATGTTGTTCAATCTGTAGAATGGGCTGCAAGGACACATCTGCAGAGGGATTTAAAGTCCAGAAAGAAGAAGTAAGAAACTTTGCGGTATGCCGAAACATACTAATTCTGTCAGACAGTGGCGGCGCTAGGCGTCAACGTCGTTGGCAACAACATACGACTTCCACCTGTGGGGGGGGGCTTGCAAAACATAGTTTTTTTATTTTTTATTTATTTTATTTTATTTTTTATCCCATGTTCGTCGCCACTTTTGTGTCTCGTTTCCGCCGGTTGTCCTGGGTGTCGGTGGCCGAGTAGAGGCCGAGGGGACTAACGCGCTCCAGTCACGGTCTGCAAGGCCACTACGGTCAGGGTTCGAATCCCCCCTCGGGCATGGATATTTGTGCCGTCCTAGTTCGTAAGTAGTTTGTAAGTTTAGGGACTGATGACCCCATAGACTATACAAACATTTGAACATTTTTAGAGAGACCGACACAGGAAAGTAGGATGCACGCGTGTGCAGGTACAGAGCTTTAGGCGACCAGCCAGTCGGACAGCAGAAACCAGAAACACTAAGCTACATTAGAACAAGTTGTATATTTCGTAGAAATATAATACTTAACTTTTACAAAGTTCATGTCTGCCAACTAAGTGTACTGCTGAGACACAAGTTAATAAGGTAGAGGCCTGCCTACTGATGAGTCCTAGTGCCTGTCCTAATCCCAAGTGAGCGACGCAGTTTAGTGGTGGCCACGAGCTGGATTGCAGCAGCCGCGGTGGAGTAGCCGAGCGGTCTAAAGCGTCTCGCGGCGGTGTGCGCGGTTGCTCGCCGTGGAGGTTCGAGTCCGCCCTGGGGCATGGGTGTGTGTGTTGTCCTTAGATTTGTTTACCTTAGTTTAAGTAGTTTGTAAGCTACGAACTGATGACCACGCAGTTTGATCCGATAGAGTTACAAACATTTGAACATTTTTATTCCCAGATGAAAAGGCTTGCACAGGACAGGGTAGCATGGAGAGCTGCATCAAACCAGTCTGCGGACTGAAGACCACAACAACAACAACTGCTTATACAAAGAGATGTATGCATCCCGAAAGTCAGTCTCAGTTGCAAAATTGTCTTTATTTCAATGACGCGTTTCGCCCTTTTGAGGCAACATCAGAGAATGTAAACGATATATGGTGAACTATCTGTCAGCGATGCAAAATAAATTACTTAAGATTGAAACCTATCGTCATAGTCGTTTAAAATTTAGGCGTTTTAAACGACTACGACGACAGGTTTCCATCCTAAATAGTTTATTTTGCAACGATGACAGGTACCTCACCATATATCGTTTACATTATCTGATGACGCGTCATTGAAGTAACGGAAATTTTGCAACTGAGGATGACTTTCTGGATAAATTCATAACCTGTTGCTGTACCACCAGTATGGAATGAAGCCACTTTTACAAAGACGTATCCTTTCGTTTGTAATTCTTAAAAGCCGATAGTTTAATTCCGATCTTAATGAAATGATACACACTTGATTCTCAAAACAGAAATAAGGTTTACGTAAAATTTCTTATGGTGCACGAAGGAGGGTACGTTACCATCGGACCTAGACAAAATCTACCCAACAGGAAGAGTGAAGAGAGTTGACATAAGTAGTTCACATAATTGCAAAAAACAGCTGATGCCTCAAACTGGTGAAAAATCAAAAATGGGGTGCCACAAGGGTCGGTTTTGGGCCATTTGCTGTTCTTAATGTATATTAATGACTTGACAGTCTGTTTTCATGAAGATACAGAGCTGGTTGTTTTTGCCGATGATTCAAGTATAGTTATCACACCTGACAAAAACTAACTGAAGAAATTGTAAACGACGTATTTCAGAAATTTATGAAGTGGTTCTCAGCAAATGGACTATCATTAAATTTTGATAAAACACAGTACATACAGTTCCATACAGTAAATGGAATGACATCATTAATAAATATAGACTTTGATCAGAAATCTGTAGCAAAGGTAGAAGGTTCAAAATTTTTAGGTGTATGCATTGATGAGGGGGTTAACTGAAAAAATAAATAAATAAATAAAAATAATAATAATAATAATAAAATAAAATAATGAAGATCTGCTGAAATGGTTTAGCTACTTATGCTATTAGGGTAATTGCAAGTTTTGGTGATATACATCTCAGTAAATTAGCTTACTAAGCCTAGTTTCATTCTCTGCTTTCGTATAACATCATTTTCTGGGGTAAAGCATCACTGACAAAAAAGTAGCGGTAGCCGAGCGCTCTGTGGCGCGCCAGTCACGGTCCGCACGGCCACTACGGCCGGGGGTTCGAATACCCCCTCGGACATGGATGTTTGTGCCGTCCTTAGTGTTAGCTAGTTGAAAGTAGTATGTAAGTTTAGGGACTGATGACCCCGTAGTTAAGTCCCATAATCTCTACAAACAGTTGAACATTTGACAAAAAAGTATTCATTGCACAAAAGCGTGTAATCAGAATAATTGCTGGAGCCCATCCAAGGTCATCCTGCAGAAACTTATTACAGAGCTAGGTATCTTCACAGTATATATATTCACTTATGGAATTTGTTATTACCAATCCCACCGAATTCAAAAGCAATAGCAGTGTACTTAACTACAACACTAGGAGAAAGAATGACCTTCGCTATTTAAGGTTAAATCTAGCTTTGGCACAGAAAGAGGTGAATTATGCTGCCACCTACCAAACGACATCAAATGCCTGACAGGTAGCCGACTAGCATTTAAAAATAAATTAAAAGAATTTCTGAATGGTAACTTCTTCTACACTATAGATGAATTTTTAGATATAAATTAGTAAAACTGAAAAAAAAATTTAAAAATTGTGTCATGTAATATTTAGTCTCCTTCTTTGAGTAGGTGTGTGCTCAGACAGGTTTCAACTGGACGTCCTCCACTTCGCTCTGTTCTGGGCACCCTCCTTCATTTGCCTGTAGTACCTTCCTTTCTTCCATTCCAAATCTTCTCATTCCTCTCCCTCTTCTACTTTTCCTTCCATTATTCTGAGCAGCAGACAATTCCTACGTAATATGTGCCCCAACCAAGATGTTTTCCTCTTCTGGATTGTCCTAATGAAGGTCCTTTCCTCTCCTACCCTGCTCAACACCACCTCATTTTTCATTCTGTCGGTCCACTTCACTTTTTCCATTCTTCTCCATAGCCACATTTCAAAAATTTCTAAATATTTTTGTTCTTTCTGTCTGATTGTCCACGTTGCAGACCCATATGAAATCCCACACCACACAAAACATTTGGCGAACCTTTTCCTTAGAGTAATGGGAATACTTTTGGTTGTTAGCAAATCTTTTACTTTCCTGAAAGCTTTCTTTCCCATAGAGATTCTTCGTCTTGCTTCCTCTGTGCAACTTGCAGTGGATGTTATCATGCTTCCCAAATATTGAAACGATCGCACCTGTTCAAATACTCTTCCCCGTAATGATATTTTGATTGTGTCGTCTTCTTTTCCAATTTTCATGATATTGGTCTTATCAATGTTTAATCGCATTCAAAAAATATTTACCCACCCTTACAATATTTTCCATCATTTCCTGGAGCGATTCTTCTGTTTCATTTAGTACAAAGTAATAATTTGTAAAGACACTTTCATTAACCTGACACGTTCCACATCATTACGAAGTGTCGTATTCATGATCTACAGAACACGTTCAAATCTAATCTAATCTACAATTTTATTTTCTACCAGGCAAACAAACATCTGAAACAACAATAGTACACAGCATTTACACTTTTATTGCGGCTACGAACGTGGACAGCGTAAAATGTTCCTTTGTTAATCAACGTGAAAGCTCTGTTTCGAGTCTTTTAGTGACACAAATACTCGACGAATGTAGCGTGAAAAGTTAGCCCTTAGGTGACACGACAGCCGGCAGTGAGGAAGGGTGAGGCGGGGGCATGGGCACACTTGTGTGGGACCGGCGCAATCTCTTAGGGGCTGCGCCAGGCTGGCGTCTGTAGGGGCACTGGAAACGCGTTGTCCGCGGCTTAAAAATACCGCCCCCTGGGGGCGGCGGCGGTCGCGTGACAGGCACACGCCGCCGTGACGTCAGCAGGGTGGCCTGTCCAGACACTCTGGCTAATCACCCGCGGCGGGACACCTTGTCCCGTGACGAGCGGGGCGCGTGCACTGCGGCCGCCCCTGCCGGTGTCACGACAGCTCGTATGCCTCACTTACGTCACTGCACAGGTTAGTCGCATTACAAACATACAAGGGACGCCCCTCAACTAATGCCTCCTGTTTTTACCCGCGCAAACTGTGGGAGATACATACGAGGGGCGTTTTAAAAGTACGTATTAAGTCCGGGAGATGGGATCACAAGCGCTTATCGAGGTCATGTGGACCGTGTTATGCATCACAAGACCAAACGCCATTACTTTATATTTCTGATGTGAGTCCAATTAGTGCTGTTTATTAGTTATTTACAGTGAGATGTCACTACTAAGTGAAAGAACATTAACCCTTCTTTCGTACAAAAAATTGAGAAACATTCATAAATATATTTTAAGAACATGTAAAATTTAGGTTCCATTATGTCAGTTGTGACATATGGCGCTTGGGCTAGTGATGGATAACACCGTCCATGTTTAGTTAGTGGAAAGAACGCACGCCAAGTTTCAGCCATATTGGTCTATTTCTTTCTCAAAGCTGGACTTATCAGTCTCGAGGGAGTTTCCGCGATCGTCATATGAATAAAATTCTTTAATTTCCCGATGTGAGCGCACTTAATGCTGTTTATTAGTTATTTACTGTGAGTTTTCACTACTAAGTGAAAGAACATTAACCCTTCTTTGGTACAAATTTCTTTAATTTTCGTCTCCAGATCGCATTTATTTTCTAGAACATGACCGGTTTCGGGACAGCTGCCCATCTTCAGATCTGTTAACAAGTGTTTCAATTGAATGTAAGCTACTATTTACAACGTATAATAAACAAAACGTGTATGGAAAACAAAAATATACAAAAACATAATAATTTTATGAAGTTACAGAGTAACTTGTCACATGATGAACGGAGTGTTCACAGTCGTTACTAAAATGTAGTAGCCTCCTGAGGCTCTTCCAGTCATCTGATTGGTAGATACATTTTCGTTGAAATTATTCTCAGTATATGATTATTGAATTACTACGGCAGCCCTCAGCACACTGGCGGCGGTGAATGGGACACGGCGGATGAAACCTCGGCGCCGCGGTGGAGTAGCCGAGCGGAGCGGAGCGCGCGGTTGCTCGCCGTGGAGGTTAGAGTCCTCCCTGGGGCATGGGTGTGTGTGTTGTTAGGTTAGGTTACCTAGGTTTAAGTAGTTTGTAAGCTACGGACTGATGACCACGCAGTTTGGTCCGATAGATTTAAAAAAAACGTCGGCGACGCTGCTGCTGCCTCACACACTGAAGCTTCATCCGCAGACGGGACAAAAGGCAATGTCCACAATATATTTAAAAAAAAGCCTTTGTAACAGATTCTTCTAAAATGTTTTGTTATTTATTATTTCACCATGTTAATTTTTTAACTTATTTAAATATAGACTTAAATTGTTTTTAACATGTATTCAGAACCCAATGTTATCATTTCTTAAGTACTATTATAGTTTGACAGCTAACGCATCTCAATTCTTACTGCTATGTTATACCTTGACTGCTATTTTACACCTTGACTTTAGAAATGCTTTCGTGTGTAAGTCAATAATCCACATTGAGAATAATATCAACGAAAATGTATCCACCAACCAGACGATTGGAAGCACATCATATAAAGCCTCAGGAGGCTACAATATTTTAGTAACGACTGTGAACACTCCCTTCATCACGCGACAAGTTACTCTGTAACTTCATAAAATTGTTATGTTTTTGTATATTTTTGTTTTCCATACACTTTTTGTTTATTATACGTTGTAAATAGTAGCTTACATTCAATTGAAACATTTGTTAACACATCGCAAGATGGACAGCTGTCCCCAAACCGGTCATGTTCTAGAAAATAAATGCCATCTGGAGACGGAAATTCAAGAATTCTATTTCTTTGTTTGGCATTCATGTGAATCAAGGAAGTCGAGTGACTGACAAAGAATGGATGAAAAAGAATTTAGTGTGGTGATTAAACATTATAAAAGGCAAAGCGCCTCAGGAGACTAAAGAGAAGCTTGATAAATATTATGGTGACTCTGCACCTTCGATTAGAATAGTTTATAAGTCGTTTCAAAATTTTCGGTGTGACCATAGGGGCACAAGTGACGCTTAACTTTCTTGACGCCCTGTGGAGTTTACGACTCCAGAAATCATTGTTAAAATCCATGATACGGTGATGGATGACATAACAGTTAAGGTGCGTAGATTGCTAGCGCTGTGGGCATCTCGAATGAACGTGCATATAATATTTTGCATAAACATTTGGACATGAGAAAGCTATCCGCAAGATGGGTGCCGCGATTGCTCGCACTTGACCATAAACCTAATCGTGAGAAGTGTTGCAAGGAAGGTTTGCAGCTGTTCAGGAAGAATCCACTGGAATGTAAGCGTCGTTTCGTCACTGTGGATGAAACATAGATACATTACTACACTCCTGAGACCAAAGAACAATCTAAACAATGGATTACCAAGGACGAATCTACACTAAAAAAAAGAAAAAAAGGAAAGAAAAAGAAAAGGGCGAAGACCGGTCCTTCGGCCGGAAACGTTATGGCGACTATCTTTTGGGATTCACAAGGGATAATCCTCATCGACTATCTTGAACAGGGTAAAACTATTACAGGTGCATATTATTCATCGTTATTAGACCGTTTGAAATCGAGCTGCAAGAAAAACGCTGACTATTGGCCGACACTAAAGTCCTTTTCCATCACGACAATGCACTAGCTCACACCTCAGCAGTTGTGGTCGCAAAATTGTTGGAAATAGGATTCCAACTCGTTTGACCTCCCCCCCCCCTCTATTCTCCACACTTGGCTCCCTCGGACTACTATTTGTACTCAAATTTGAAGAAAGGCGGGACGAAGATTTCATTCAAACGAGGAGGTGACTGCAGAAACGAATAGCTATTTTGAAGGCTTGGAGAATTCATATTATTCGGAAGGGATCAACAAATTAGAAATCCGGAGTTTCCACAGCTCATTTGTATAGGTATTTCGAATTGAATGTATTTGGGTCTGCAATTCTCTAATCATCAACCCATCAAAATTAAATTCACCAATAATTGCTTTAAGAGCACTAACACGCCTCTGCTTATTCCTGAAAATTCTCATCGTTAAAATCGCACAAACACCTGTGCATCGCATATAAGTTCAAAAACCTAATTATTTCTTCCGTTCGCCCCTCCCCTTTTGTTGTATTTTGTTCTGTATTGGTTATAACCTAACCTAAAAGCACGAGCAATCAGTTTCGTCAAAGTTGGAAGGTGCCGAAACTGTTTAGTTTCGCCAAAGAGTTGCGCGAACGCGTGCCTTTAAGGCCAGTTTTACACGACGACACTAGGTTTCATGAAACTGCGCTACTGGCCAGTGCGCATGCGCGGCACGCGTTCGCGTAACTCGTTGGCGAAACTAAACAGTTTCGGCACATCCCAACTTTGGCGAAAGTGATTGCGCGTGGTTTTAGGTTAGGTGATAACCAATAGGTCGGGGGTTCGAATCCCACCTCGGGCATGGATATTTGTGCCGTCCTTAGTATTAGGTAGTTCATAAGTAGTTTGTAAGTTTAGGGACTGATGACCCCGTAGTTAAGCTTAACAAACAGATGAACATTTGATAACCAATACAAAACAAAACACTACACAACATAAAGGGGGGAAAGGAAGAAATAATTAGGTTTTTGAACATATTGTGCCATTTTAAGGATGAAAATCTCAGGAATAAGCAGCTGCGTGTTAGTGCTCTTAAAGCAATTATTCGTGAATTAAATATTGACGGGTTGACGATTAGTGAATTGCAGACTAAAGTACATTCAATTCCAAATACCTATACAAACGAACTATGGCAATTGTGGATTTGGGAACACGGTACAGGTACTGTAGAGACGAATATCTACTTGACAAGAAAAGTAATGCAATTTGTAATTTCAGTTCTGGCAACAATGCTTCACGCATAACAGTATATTGTTTGTTTATTGCATTACTAACTCTGTTTAAAAGGAACGCAAACTGCTCTGGTGACATTCTGAGTTGATTAAAATAACTTATAGGGTCTTCGATCACAATTTCTTTCAGCAACGTCGCTAAGCAACCGAGATGACGTCTTTTTCTAATCCAGTCACGAGTTCAAACACGTTTCTTGTTCGTTTTTATGTGTAGTCTTATGCAGCGACTTCTCTGTATGAAGCAATAGCTCCGCCACGACTTTTACATCTACCAAAACCTTCATTCTACGGCGACTGCGGCACTCGCAAAACAACGAAACTGGAGTGTATAGTATTGGCGCCGTGTCTACAGACATACACGAAACCAGTTGCGCGCAACTCATTTCATGACACCGTGTGGACTAGCCAGGCAGTGTATGTAGTCGATGTAACTCCGGCGGGGGCAGCTCTGTTTGAGACGGGCGGCGCACGGCGCATGCGCAGTGTCGGCTCGGTGCCCGGGGTGGCCTGCTGGCCTGTAATCAGGGGGCACGTGCGCTGGCTATTCCAGGACGCTGAAGCACACGCCATATCGCCGCAGGCGACGCCGCCCTAATCTCTGCTATAACGGGACACTCGAGGGCCGCTGCCGCCCTGGCGAGCATAGCAAGGGAGGCGGCGTAGCGGCTGGCTAGGTGCACGCAGATATCGTCTCATGCACTACTCGAAAACAGGGGCTGCGCGTCACCTAGAGAGTCGCTTTGTCTGCTTAATTAATAACAGCCGACATTTGTCGGTACGAGAGTGATCTTAAATGGTTAGAATGAAACACTTCTTAAAGAAGAGTAGTTTAGATCACATTTAAAGCAAAATTACTTTATTTCACTACTAGTTGCGGCAATAATGTAGGCCTGTCACTTGATAATGGCAACAAGTACTGCCGAAACTAGTAGTGAAATAAAGTAATTTTGCTTTAAATGTGATCTAGGCTACTCTTCTTTAAGAAGTGTTTCATTCTATACTCCTGAATGTTTCTTTACACAAAAAATTTAAGAGAAAAATGTTCTGCGGTTATAAGGAGACTTTCAAGTCTCGGAAATTCAGTCTGCGATGAGACTTCTCATGTTATTAGTCATGCGTCATGCATAAGCGTGGCCAGGATATAATTTCGGCAGGGGTTTTCAATGAATGAACATTGTAATAACGCGTACTCTTAATAGAACTGCAAACAACACTAAAACTGATTCCTTAATTTCTTCTGGCGAATAACAACTTCAAAAAATTACGGGAATGCAGCCGAGTATTAAAATCGACGACGGCCGATATTTCGGCAGGAGACCAGCCTGCCATTCTCAAGACGAAAATGCAGTGAGGAAGCAATGTGCAACGATCTTTAAAACCTCGGTTTTCAATGAATACACAGGAAAGACAACACTCACCGAGCAAGCAAGCACACATCGCCGACACGACCAAAGATGAAACCGGTCAGAATATCGATAATAAACATCCGTTCTCGACGGATGAGGTCGGATTAGCTTTGTCCCTCTGTTTTTTGACAAGTGAGAGAGCAGGATCCCAAGCGGAATTTAACAGAAGCCTCCATCCCTATTCATAAGGTTGTCACCTAGTTTTATTTCTTTCGCTTCCTTGATAACACAGTCCCAGTAGTTGGAAGTGCATGCCAGAATTTCCGTTTTGTTGTATTCCATAGGGTGACCTGTGTTAAGACTGTGTTCGGGCACGGCAGATTTGCTTGCCTGTTGAAAACGTGCGTGACGTTTATTCTGAATACAACGCTCCTCAACAGTCCTAGTAGTTTGACCAACATATGACATGCCACAGCTACATGGGATGCGGTAGACAACCGCCTTGACTGTTAAGGACCGCTGTATTGAGCATAAACGTCACACACGTTTACAACAGCCAAACAAATCTGCTGTGGCCGAACACTGTCTTGATACAGGTCACCCGATGGAATACAACAAAACTGAAATTCTGGCATGCACTTCCAACTTCTGGGATGGTGTTATCAAGGAAGCGATAGAAATAAAAGAAGATGACAACCTTATGAATAGACATGGAGGCTTCTGCTTATATTCTGCTTGGGATCCTATTCTCTCACTTGTCAAAAAACAGAGGGACAAAACTAATCCGACCTCATCCGTTCGAGAACTGATGTTTATTATCGATATTCTGACCGCTTTCATCTTTGGTCGTGTCGGCGCAGTGAGCTTGCTTGCTCGGTGTGTATTCTCTTTCCTGTTTACTGATTGAAAACCGAGGTTTTAAAGATCGTTGCACATTGCTTCCTCACTGCAGTTTCGTCTTGAAAATGGCAGGGTAGTCTCCTACCGAAATATCAGCCGTCGTCGATTTTGGAACCTGACAGCATACCCGTAAGTTTTTCTAAGGCTCTAACGCTGTATATATTTTATTTCAAAGGACTGCATCCTAAGGAGTCATCTGGGTATAGATACGAAATTAGTAAACTTTCTAAAAATCTACCTATTCTCCAAAATAGGAACAAGGCAAATCTTATCAGAAAAACAGGAAAATTCGGGTCGAAACACGGATGGCAATCAGAAAGGAAGCGCGTGAAGCTTGATCGGAAAAAAACTTCAATTTTTGCTGTACGTGTACGAAGTCAATGACACAGACACTCTTTGCTACACAGGAACCCTGAGTCGACACGGTGGAGCGGCCGAGCGTTATAAGGCGCCTTGATGCGGAGCCCGCCGTTGCTCGCCGTCAGAGGTTCGAGTCCTTCCTAGAGTATGTGTGTGTGTGTGTGTGTGTGTGTGTGTGTGTGTGTGTGTGTGTGTCTTGTTCTTAGTTTAGTTTAACTTACTTTAAGTAGTTTGTAAGACTAGGGACTGATGTTCATAGCAGTTTGGTCCAATAGTTTTACAAACATTTGAACGTTTGAATCTAGTGCCCCAGTGTGGGATCCTTATCAGGTGGGTTTGACGGAGGACATTGAAAGAGTCCAAAGAAGGGCAGCTCGTTTCGTATTGTCACGATACAGGGGAGACAGCGTTACCGCAATGATACAGGATCTGGGATGGGAATCATTACAACAACGGCGCTTATCGCTGCGGCGTGGGCTACTTACGAAACTCCAATCGCCAACATTCTCCTCCGAATGCAAAAATACATTGTTGACTCCCACTTACATAGGTAGAAATGACCATCAGAATAAAATACCAGAAATCAGAGCTCGAACGGAGAGATTCAGGTGTTCCTTCTTCCCGCGCGCTATTCGAGAATTGAATGGGAGATAAATAGTGTAATGGTGGTTCGATGAACCCTCTGCCAGGAACTTAAGTGTGATTTGCAGAGTATCCCATGTATATCTAGATGTAGATGTAGATTTACATAGGACCATCAAGAAATATTTCTGACTGACGTTGTAATATATGACTGACGTTGTAATTACCGATAGTAAAACTGTCCATTATTTCAATAGTTATCACCGGAACTGTTAAAGTATTTTACCCACAGCAAGACAAGACGGCCAGTTTCTCCATGCACAAATGTTTACAGTTAGCTACAGGACCTTGTTTTTATACCCAGGTGTGCACCTCTTCGCCAGAAACATACTGATAGCCATGAACGTCTCTTTTCAGGGCTCCAAAACATGGGAATCGCACGCGTGACGGCTTCTAAATGTTCAAATGTTTGTATAGTCTAAGGGACTTAACTACGGGGTCATCAGTCCCTAAACTTACTTATGAACTACTTACGAACTAAGACGGCACAAATATCCATGCCCGAGGGGGGATTCGAACCCCCGACCGTAGTGGCCGTGCAGCAGACCGTGAGTGGAGCGTCTTAGTCCCCTCGGCCACCGCGGCCACCAGCCTTGGAAACAATGTAGGCGGTCTCTATTTTGATACAGAACGATACCAGTTTTGTTAGGTTTGTCAACATTTCGGGAGGAGTTTGAACCCCAGAAACCATCTCCTCGGTACGCCCCTGGCGTCATGGGTATAAAGTAGTGGAAATTTTAAAGCTCAGTATCCACAAAATTCCGAGAAAAAGGTTTCTAACGTTTTAAGCGCAGCACATAAACTGACAGACTTGGCAGTACAGGCTCTTCTTAGTACGGTCGAATAGCTCCCTTGCACCGCCGTCTCACTCGGCTCCTCCTATCATGCTTTCAGATGTTCCGCCGCCTTTCTTTTACTTCCGTCGCTTTTTCCTCGAAGTGAGCTCTGTCCACACAGCGATACTGCGGTCACGCTTGATGTCTACGAAGGCGAGCTATGGCTTTCTTTCTGCAGAACAGACCACGAAATGCGATTGAAGGGAAGCACCACAGCGTGAACTGAAGTGTCGTCGGGCGATCAGTGGGTGTTCCTTATCTTGCCGCTGACGTCCAGTCGACACGGTACCCCCGGTCAATGGGAAACAATCACGACTTCACAGAATCCACCTCGCAGACACAGCAATGTGTTTCGCCTGTGATGTAATGGACACGGACGAGCATCGCCTGGTATGCGGATCGTCGGAAGGCGTCTGGATGTTGCTGCAACAGATGCCGACTTTGATTACCCGTACGACCCCTCGTCACGTACATTCCCATCTGCTCCTCTTTCCAGAATCGGGATATTACCCAGAAACGAAGACGAACGCTGAAATGGATTTGTGGACATATGGTTCACTACTTGTTTGTATGTGGAGAGAAAAACGAACTTGATTTTTAGAACTTTGCCGGCCGCGGTGGCCGAGGTGACTGAGGCGCTCCAGCCACGGTCAGCACTGCCACTACGGTCGGGGGTTCGAATCCCCCCTCGGGCATGGATATTTGTGCCGTCTTAGTTCGTAAGTAGTTCATAAGTAGTTTGTAAGTTTAGGGACTGATGACCCCGTAGTTAAGTCCCATAAGCTTAACAAACATTTGAACATTTTTTTTTTTAGAACTTTCTAAACGAACTACATTGCATAGTTGTCCGCAATCCAAAATACGGGCAATATTTCTCATACTTTCTTTATAGTGTTTTCCATAACCCACCCCGGAGTTGGGGTGTTCTCACAATGAAGTAGTTGATCCTTACATTTTCTTTTGAACGTAAAAACAAGAGAATATAAATAAACACAATTTTTAGCGATCCACTGAATTTTCCTCCATTTTTACCCTTTATTTCCCCCTACTTGAAATAGGTTAGTTGCACTGGGCCTAGGATAAGATACGGCCAATGCCTGAAGTGGTGTAGTTTGTCATTTATTTTATTAAGTAAAAGCGGCGGTGGCAAGTCTTTTTTTTGTAAGTTCATACAAAAAATAAATAAATTGCTCCAATGGTAGCTCATCACTTGTCATGCGGACGATGTGTGCTCGAACCTACACTGAAGTAGAGCGGTCCACCTACTTTGCCATGTTCTGAACCAGTTGTTCTTAGTCTTTTTTCTAATGGGACGCACTAATAATCTCGAAAATTATTCGCGATTCAATGTACCAGGTGAGTTAGGAGGAAAGGTAGCCGCTGCGGAGCGCGCCGTTACTCGCCGTCGGAAGTTCGACTCCTCCCTTGGGCATGGGTATGTGTGTTGTCCTTAGGTTAGTTTAAGTTAAGCCTGGGGACTAATAACCACAGAACTTAAGTCCCTTAGATTTGGAAAAAAAAGAGAAAAAGAAAAAAAAATTGAAGAGAAATGGTACATGTTTTGAGCGAAATCATCTAGGAACGAGAAAAGTGCAAGTGGCAGAAAATTAAGATACTCTTACTGTTTGTTCAATTGTGCAAGTTTCCTCTAGTAACTGGTCAGTGTACAGATTAAATAACATCACACTCCCTTGTCGACCGCTTCTGCAACTTCATGCTCCTTTATTCTTATAAGTGTCGTTTATATTCTGTACAATCATAAATGTCCTTTCGATTTCTGTATTTTCCCCCCTTTTCCCTTTAGAATTCAGCAGATTTTATTTCAGTCAACATCGTCAAAATGTCTTTGAGAGAAGTTATAGGGTCAGTTTTTCCCCGGGTGATCCTATATTTTATAGGCACAAACGTATGCTGAAATTTGTTTGAAAGCTCCACGCAGTGCTCAAAACTTTGTAACAAAATACGCTCATGGGAAACCACTGTATCTAAAACCAAGGAAAAAGGCATAGGCGAGACGCGAAACTTTGCCTGACCTTGATTTGCGGGTTGCGTAATTGGAGGCGCCTTATTGCCATGACACAGCGGGACGTGTTTAAATGCGGAACGTGGTCGCGGTACGAAGATTAGAAAACTCAGGGAGAGAGAGAGGAGGGGAGATGATGAATGAAGAAATTTATGCCCGCTGCGTGCTACGCCGCACTTATATCGCGCTCCGGCTTTATGAATGGCAGAAGACATTCTGAGGACGCCGGCACTGAACTGTCGCCTTGGGGTTACGTTACGAAAGTGCCGAGCATTCACCTCAGTGACGCAGCGTTAATATTAATAGTTGACAGTATTTCACTCGTGACATTGTTTGGCAGGAGCAACTACGATATCCTTCGTGGAATCAATTGCAAAATCTTCACCGAGCCCGAGTCCGCCGACCACCAAAGTAAACATGCAAAAAGTGTCTGTCGTTGTCGGGGAGTAATAGCATAAGCATCATGGGTTCTTCGCCATTACTGCGAACTAATGCGCTGACTCTACCAAAATGTCTTTACGCGCCACAATCAGTACCCCGAGTAAAATACTGTGCGTTCGGAAATTTCCGTTACAATAGTACTCCCGAGTGTTAAATAAATAAATAAATAAATAAAAATGTTCTTTAGGTAGTATAAAATTTAGTATATGTTTCTTAACAAAATAGACTTTTGCTTTTTATTAATCGAAAATACATTTTATGAAATGTTTTAGGTTGTTCGTATGAATCAGGTTTGTGATGCTTTTGAAAATATCAGAACCATCTATCCCGTATTTACCCTAAGGCAAAAGCGCAACCGCCGTCCGCGGTGGCCGAGGGGACTGAGGCGCTTCAGTCACGGTCTGCACGACCAATACGGTCGGGGGTTCGAATCCACCCTCGGGCATGGAGATTTGTGCCGTCCGTAGTTGTAGGTAGTTCATAGGTAGTTTGTAAGTTTAGGGACTGATGACCCCGTAGTTAAGTCCCTTAAGCTTAACAAACATTTGAACATTTTGAACAAAAGCGCAACCATCTCTCGTCACTGTGCCTCAGGTCTGTATCAAATTGTTCAAATGTTCAAATGTTTGTAAATCTATCGGACTAAACTGCGTGGCCATCAGTCCGTAGCTTACAAACTACTTAAACCTGGGTAAACTAACCTAAGGACAAACACACACACCCATGCCCCAGGGAGGACTCGAACCTTCACGGCGAGCAACCGCGCGCTCCGCAGCGAGACGCTTTAGACCGCTCGGCTACTCCACCGCGGCCAGGACTGTATCCTGACCGTCATGGTGGTACAGGCAGAATCGGGATTTGTGTGTGAAAAGAATGTCGTTTGAATCTTGAGAATTTATATCTTTCTGCAGTGGCTACAGATCGATAGTTATGGCCCACGCAGCAAAGCTGCACGAACGCGTTGATATTTTCCGGCGTTCGATCTGTCCTTTTCCTTATGAATTGCATTGGTTACAGAACCCGTGACACGCCATTTCTGGAATACGGAAACGGCGGTTCCTGCAGAGGCGCTTCCTCCGAGCTACAACGCGCTGAACAAGACGAAACTCCTTTACAGCCTCAATACGGAGCTGCACGTTCTATACTGCACTGTAGAGCATACAGCGTGGACCCGATCAGCGGTGGTCTGTAGCGTGACTGAGAATACACTGTTTGCCGTGGTCCACCCTGTATATAGCTCGCGAAATACAATTAACTCGTGACGTCGGCGCTTACGTCAAACGCTCATGAACACGCGTTATTGATGAAATATTGTTACAGCTTCATCGCAATAGCATTTCGTTAACAGTATCACGGCATGCTGTTAATGTCCTGATGGAAGTACTAAAGCAAAGGCTATTAGATCCCGTTATGGGATAGATGCAGTATCATTACATGATAGACACAGTGTCAACCGTATTCCAACCGTGCTCTAGACATACAACGTTTTAACTACCACTCATAATTGTTTGTTCTTTTTGTTGTAGTTTCTTTTTGCATTGATATTTAGGTAGGTCATCGATAAAACACCTGTTGAAAGGTGGTGGAAGAGGAATAAAGGGTTTTCTGCCAGTATCAGAACTATTTCAAAAGTTTTCCCGTTGTCACTCTGGGTACACTGCAGGAACACGAAGCTCATTCTTCGCCTCTTTTACAGGGAGTGTACAGAATAATTTGAACACCTAACACAGACAAAACATTTATTTATTGGTAAGGAGTTTGGCCACCATTGGCTTTGAGAACATCTGCAGTACTTCGAGGAACAGATTCGTAAAGTGCCATTATAACAGAATGTTGTCCATTCTAGTACCAAAACACCTGTCAATAACATCAGATGTTGGAACTGTAAATTTGGTCCTCACTCTCTGCTCTGCAACTCTTCATAACGGTTCACCAATGGGCAGGGGAAATGGTTCATAATATTCTGATGCTGTACGAAGCACTCCTGAACTTTCCAGGTTGTGTATGTCGGTGCATTGTCATTTTCGAATATGGCAGTGTTTCTTAGCAATATGTTAGACATTAAAAGTAGTTCATTGTCGAGGATATTGAAATATTCATTCACATTTATCCGAACACTTTTGGTAATAAAATAAATAGATGACTGCCACAAAGTAGAAGCCCAGATCAACACAAACCCTCGTCCAAGCTTGACTGTAGAGACCAGGCATGCTGTATCGTAAGCTTCTTTTGGGGTTTTCGACACGTAAACCTGGCTCTTAGTAGGAAGAAATGTAAGCTATGATTCATCAGACCGTATGGCATACTTGTAGTCATGAAAAGTCCAGGTTTTATGATCGTGGGACCAATTAATTCTCAGCTTCGCGTTGGGTTCTTTATTAAGAGTTCAGCAACTGAAGCCCTCTCATGAATACTTTGGATTGTCTGTTCCAAGGGAACGAATATTACTGGTTAGTCACACATATATTCGCAAATTGCGAAATTTACGGACTTCTGCGACTTCTGAATGTCGACATTCAACCTTCTAGGCAGGTCCAGCTGACAATAACCGGTGGCCAATCACTGTGGTTGTTGTGGTCTGAAGATCTCCATTTAAATGGCCGAAAACGGTTACCAAAGACATAAAATTTGTGATCTAGACTGAATTTTACATGAATTGAAAATCATGTTATATGAAACTCAGGTTATTACTATATCCAAATGTTTCGATGGCGGAGCGAAAATTTATTAAGAAACAGTATTTCCTACAACAAAAATTAATTTCTGTAAATTAAATGGTAAATACATAAGAGGTTTGTGGTAGTGTTTAGTCTCGGTGTTCATGATACTTACGCTAAACAAGAAGCAAATAACGTATGACATCGCACTCAGAGGAACGATGAAACAATGGGATGTTACTCATATGACAATTGAGACAGTTGGAAGAGGACGTGCCTTTGCCGCGTCGCAATTCTGAAGAACAATCACTACGCATACGTTGTTGTATGTCTTAGAGTACGTTATTGGCCACAGTAGTTTATTGTTTAAAGTGGTTTTTGGACATAACTTTTCAGATTATAAAATTTTGCTATTGAGATTGATTTTATTCAGTCTGGAATATATATATTACGTAGATACCGGGTGATAAAAAGTCAGTATAAATTTGAAAACTTAATAAATCACGAAATAATGTAAATAGAGAGGTAAAAATTGACACAAATGCTTGCAATGACATGGCGTTTTATTAGAACAGAAAAAGAAAAAAAGTATTGGTAGACGCGTGAAAGATCTCTTACGCGCGTCGTTTGGTAATGATCGTGTGCTGAGCCGCCACTTTCGTTACGCTTGACCTCCCAGGTCCCCAGACTTCAGTCTGTGCGATTATTGGCTTTGGGGTTACCTGAAGTCGCAAGTGTATCGTGATCGACCGACATCTCTAGGGATGCTAAAAGACAACGTCCGACGCCATTCATTCACCGTAACTCCGGACATGCTTTATAGTGCTGTTCACAACATTATTCCTCGACTACAGCTATTGTTGAGGAATGATGGTCAACATATTGAGCATTCCTGTAAATAACATCATCTTTGCTTTGTCTTAATTTGTTATGCTAATTATTGCTTTTCTGATCAGTAGAAGTGGCATCTGTCGGACATTTTTTTGAACTTTTTTTCTGTTCCAATAAAACCCAATATCATTCCAAGCATGTGTGTCAATTTTTACATCTCTATCTACATTATTCCGTGATTTATTAAGTTTTCAAATTTATACTGACTACTTGATCACGCGGTATAAGGAGCGTAGAGTTATATTGAACGTATACAAAAACCAGACAGCAATTATTAGAGTCGAAGGTCATGAAAGGATTGCAGTTGTTGGGAAGGGGTAAGACAGGATTGTAGCCTTTTACCAATGTTGTTCGTTGAGCGGGCGATGAAGGAAGGCAAGGAGAAATTTTGAGAGGGAATTAAAGTCTAGGGAGAGGGAATAAAAACCTTGCGCTTTGCTGACGACATAGTAATTCTGTCAGGGACAGCAAAAGACCTGGAAGAGCAATTAAACGGAATGGACAATGTCTTTAAAGGAAGATATAAGATGAACATTAATGACAGTAAAACTATAACAATGGAGTGGAATGTCAGAAAAACAGGCGATGCTGAAGGATTTCGGTAAAGAGACAAGGTTTTTTTTTTATTGTTTGTCTAATAAGACTCCATGTCATTCCAAGCATGTGTGTCAATTTTTATCCCTCTATCTACGTAATTCCGTAATGTACGTTTTCAAATTTATACTCACTTTTTGATCACCCCCTATTTAATAGTCGTCCGGCGACGCACCTAAATAGACCACACGGGCCACTAGTGGGTTGTGGCCCACAGTTTGGGAACCACTGATCTGAACGATAAGAGGATTTACTAATTTTTTATTCCGGCAGTGTAGAAAGCATGGCGCTAGCAGCGGCACCGGGGCTCCTCTTAAACTAACTATGCATCGACGTAGTACCCTTGCGTCACCGCGTCAATACGGGATAGAGGGAAGTAAAAAGCAGAAAAACAACGGCAAGGAGAAGACGAAGTGTGGGGCAGCTGTTGCTCACTTGGAGGAAGATACACACGCCGTTTCCAAGGGCTCGCAAAACCGGATTTCGCAAACCGATTTCCCATTTCCGCTTTTGGTTGGTCATGTAAACACTCCAAAATCGATTCTGGAAATCCGCTTTTCTAAAGCGGTTTTCCAGTTCCACAATCGATTTTCGTGTCCATGTAAACGCAACCGTTTCTGAAGTGTTCTTGGCTTGTCAGATTGTGTAGTCTTGTTAAGAATTTTCGGCACATATTGAAATATTGACATTTTCTAATGTGAAATAAAAGTATAAATATTAGAGTGAACATGATTTTGTGTATTTGCATAAAGAAAACTAGTGATTGTGCTGACTAAATCATGAACTGAATCAGCTGTTTTTCAGCCGCCATATTTAAGTGAGCTAGGAAATCCTATTGCAAAATACTAACACGAATTATATACAGAAGCCGACCTCGGGGAAGATCAGTTTGGGTTCAGGAGAAATGTAGGAACACGGGAGGCAATACTCACTTTACGGCTTATCCTAGAAGATAGATTAAGAAAAGGCAAACCTACATTTCTAGCTTTTGTAGATTTGGAGAAGGCTTTTGACAATGTTGATTGGAATAAACTCTTTCAAGTTCTGCAGCAAGCTGGAGTAAAATATAGGGAGCGTAAGGTTATTTACAACTTGTAGAAAAACCAGACAGCGGTTGTCAGAGTTGAAAGGCATGAAAGGTATGCAGTGTTTGGAAAGGGAGTAAGACAGGGTTGTAGTCTTTCTCCATTGTTATTCAATTTGTACATTGTGCAAGCTATAAAGGAAAGCAAGGAGAAATTTGGAGAAGGAATTAAAGTTCAGGGTGAAGAATTAAAAACATTGCGTTTTTCCGACGACATAGTAATTCTGTCAGATACAGCAAAGGACCTGGAAGAGCATTTGAACGGAATGGACAGTATGCTGAAAGGTGCGTATAAGATGAACATTAACAAGAGCAAAACTAGGGTTATGGAGTGCAGTGTAAGAAAATCAGGTGATACTGAAGGAATTAGATTGGGAAACGAAGCAATAAAGGAGGTAGATGAGTTTTGTTACTTGGGCAGTAAAATAACAAATGACGGTCACAGTACAGAGGATATAAAATGCAGAATGGCAATGGGTAGAAATGCGTTCTTGAAAAAGAGAAATTTGTTAACATCGAATATTGATTTAAGATTAAGGAACACCTTTCTGAAGGCATTTGTATGGAGTGTTGCCTTGTATGGGAGTGAGACGTGGACGATAAACAGTGCGGACAGGAAGAGGATTGAGGCTTTTGAAATATGGTGCTACAGAAGAATGTTGAAGATTAGGTGGGTGGATCGCGTAACTAATGAGGAGGTACTGAACAGAATTGGGGAAAACAGAAATTTCTGGCATACCTTTACTAAAAGAAGGGATAGATTGGTAGGACACATTCTTAGACATCAAGGAATTGTTAATTTAGCGTTGGAGGTAAGTGTATGGGGTAAAAATCGCAGAGGAAGACCAAGAGATGGATACAGTAAGCAGATTGAGACAGATGTAGGTTGCCGTTCTTATGCGGAGATGAAGAGGCTTGCTCAGGATAGGGTATAGTGTAGAGCTGCATCAAACCAGTCTCCGGACTGAAGACCACAACAACAACAACAACAACAACAAGGAAATCCGATTCAGGCTATGCCATGTAAACATGACAGCGAAAAACGGTTTTACGAAAATCGGTTTTCGTCTTCCGGAAGATGTGTTCCATGTAAACGCAGTGACAGCGAGGAGGCTGCGAGGAGCAGGAGGCGTGGCGGCGTCCAGCTTGCCCTTGAGGCCGCAGGTCCAGGTGCGTGGACGGCAGGTGTCCGCAGCTGCCGCTCACCTGGGGGCCCGCAGCCGCAGCAGCTGCAGGCGCCGCAGCTACGCCCTGACACTCCCGACGCCGCTACTCCGGTCTCTGCTACTCCGACGCTACACGCGACTACTCCACACGTGGGCACAGAAGACCACCAGTGAATGCACGTTTGGGGGACACAAAATCACCCCGAGAACCGCTCGTTTATTAATGTTCTTAAATACGATGTGGCATCAGGAGAATTTTTTTTTCGTCTCCATTGTTATTCAATTAGTACATTGAGCAAGCTATAAAGGAAAGCAAGGTGAAATTTGGAGAAGGAATTAAAGTTCAGGGTGAAGAATTAAAAACATTGCGTTTTGCCGACGACATAGTATTTCTGTCAGATACAGCAAAGGACCTGGAAGAGTAATTGAACGGATTGGACAGTGTGCTGAAAGGTGCATCTAAGATGAAGATTAACAAGAGCAAAACTAGGGTAATTGAGTGCAGTGGGAGAAAATCAGGTGATACTGAAGTAATTAGATTTGGAAACGAAGCAATGAAGTAGGTAGATGAGTTTTGTTACTTGGGCAGTAAAATAACAAGTGATGGTCGCAGTGCAGAGGATATAAAATGCAGAATGGCAATGGGTAGAAGAGCGTTTTGAAAAAGAGAAATTTGATAACATCGAACATTGATTTAAGCCTAAGGAAGTCATTTCTGAAGGCATTTGTATGGAGTGTTGCCTTGTATGGGGGTGAGACATGGACGATAAACAGCGCGGACAGGAAGAGGATTGAGGCTTTTGAAATATGGTGCTACAGAAGAATGCTGAAGATTAGGTGGGTGGATCGCGTAACTAATGAGGAGGTACTGAACAGAATTGGGGAGAAAAGAAATTTCTGGCATACCTTGACTAAAAGAAGGGATAGATTGATAGGACACATTCTTAGACACCAAGGAATTGTGAATTTAACATTGGAGGGAAGTGTGTGGGGTAAAAATCGCAGAGGAAGACCAAGAGATGGATACAGTAAGCAGATTCAGACAGATATAGATTGCCGTTCTTATGTGCAGATTAAGAGGCTTGCTCAGGATAGGGTATTGTGGAGAGCTGCATCAAACCAGTCTCCGGACTGAAGACCACAACAACAATACTGAAGTACAATTACGATACTGGTGAAATACGGCGTGGAAGACTAGTCAAATGTAAAAGTGAAGCTACGTTTTGCGATGTTCTTTTGTTAACCAATGAAGCCGAGGGAACGGAGTCAGTATAGAGACATAAAAAAAATGCTTCAAAAAATGTTACGCACGCGCGAATCTTCATGTTTCAAATCAAATGTTTGTAGAACTTATGGGACTTACCTACGGGGTCATTAGTCCCTAAGCACTTTGATGCACTTTCATACACGGAAGGTTCCTGCTACTGTCAGAAGGAAGGGAGATTAGTGTTTAACGCCCCGTCGGCAGCGTGGTTATTAGAGGCGGAACGTACGCATGTGGATTGTTTGAATAAGGACTGGGAAAGAAATATGCCGTGCCCTTTGAAAGGAACAGTCCAGGCATTTACCTGGGGTGATTTAGGGAGATCACGGAAAATGCAAATCTGGATGGCCGGAGGTGGATTTGAACCACCTTCCTCTCGAATGAGTGTCCAGTGTGTTACCACTGCGCTACCTTGCTCGGTTTACTGTTAGACGTTGCAAGAATGGAAAACGTTCCAAGTTCTTTTATGTCAGAATCGCACAGAATGTGCGAGCTATGTAAAACCTGACAGAAAAATTATAGAAAAGGATAAATAGGAAATTTGATCTACGGCGTGTTTCCTTACGAGTGTGCAAAACCTTAATAGGACATCCAGGATGTTCCACTAAACAATTTTTGGTAGGGAACCAGGGATAATACGAATACAGTCGTGTTATTTGTACCTGTTTATTTACATTATTTAAAGTTAACAGCAAGTACCGTGACTGACACAGTGAACGTACCATCTGCACTGCATCTTACAGAATGTGCTGAAATGACAGCCATCAACCTCAATGCAAGTATGACATCGGTGAAAAAGACTCTGACGGAACCTGAGAATTCAAATGTTTGTATAGCTTATGGGACTTAACTACGGGGTCATCAGTCCCTAAGGTTACAAACTACTTATGAACTAGCTAAGACTAAGGACGGCACAAATATCTATGCCCTAGGGGGGATTCGAACCCCCGACCGTAGTGGCCGTGCAGACCGTGACTGGAGCGCCTCAGTCCTCTCGGCCACCGCGGCCGGCTCTTCATCTTTCAGTTTATTAAAAAAAAAATCACGGGATGCAGACAGATCTATCTTTTACCAAAGTTACAGGAATGGCCAGATTAATGTACTGTGTAAAAGGGGGAAAAAACTCACGTGATGCGGACAGATCGATGTTTCATAAGCTCACAGACACGATCTGTAAGTGTATTAAGGATGATGATTTATACTGATTTGATTGGCGGTCATTTCACTGCTAGTAAATTAGTGGAAAGTGAAGCGTAAGATGCCACATATTGACAAATAAAGCGCAGGATACCACACATCTGGTTTTAATAAAGTCATCAATTTCCCTATGAAGCCATAAATTTGATAGAAGTTCAACCGCTTCCAAAAATGTTGTGCATGCGTTTAAGTGCCACATAAGTCTTCATGTTTCAGTTTATATATATATATATATATATAAAATAAAATAAAAAAAGATCTTACAGGACGTAGACAGAACTATATTTTACTGTAGTCACAGGAATGTCCAGATTACTGTGCTGTGTAGAATTAAATTTAAAAAAAAAGTAGTAATTGTTCAACACGAAACGTGTAGGTAAATGAATAAATGCATTCTAATAAATATTACCTATGTCATAATATTTTATTTTACTACACAAAACGAAACGCGTAACGAAATAAATTCATTCTTATAAAATTGGTCAACACCAACCGCGTAAATAGATAAATGCATTCTAATTAATATTACCTCTGGCACATTTACAATATAATCAACGACTACTAATAAACAAATGGAAACACATCTATGACAAAATGACGTAATACATGACGCAACTGGTCGAAGCGGACGGGTGGTATCGAACAGTCAAGGTGAGCCGAAAAAAAAAATGGTGTTATAACCTGAAAGCCACCTCGTATCGTGCCACTTACGTTATCCGTCGATGCAACGGATGTTAGTAGCAGGTCACGCGAAAAATTCTTATGTTGTCACCTCAAGTAAACGGCGAGATCACGCGATCGCCTGACAGTGCAACTCCGTTCTGTAACACGATTTTACGTTGACTTATTCTTGCCTCCCTGCATTATATTAATAGGATGTAAAACTGTACTTGCGGAGTGTGGTAGAGGGTGCTTTGCTTCCCCTTACTGTTCCGTACGGCAAAGTATGCAATGAAATAAAAACTGTTGTTCGTCTACGTATGATCTTCCATTACTCTAATGTTATCGTCTTAGTTATGTCGCAAGACGCATGTTTGAGGAAGCAATATATTGTTCGCTTCGTCAAGGAATGTACGCTTTCAGAATTTCAACAGCATTCACGTTTCAGTAATGCATAACGACTCTCTTCTGTCGTCACTATTAATTTGCTGTCTGGCGCGTTTCAAACAATCGCAATCTGCAGCTCATCGTTACCTCTTTCAATGTGATAAATATGGAGACTAAAGTGCAATACTTCAACTTACGCTGTCTGCATCAATCGCAGATCTTGTACAGAACTTCCTGAATTTCGCTACTCTCTTTCGACACTACAGCGTTCCTATAGACGACTGCATTTTCCGGGAACCGCTCCATGAAACCTCAAATGTTATCCATTGAATTTCCTTATGTACATTCTAACTGGCAATGAAGCGCAACAACTCATCACTTGTTGCCCGCCTATTGAAGCAATACCCAAATATAATCAATGGATATCGTCTTTAACTGACTGTAATAACATACAGGATGACTTAGGAAAAATTTCTAGTTGGTGTGAAGAATAGCAGCTAGCTCTCAATGTAGAAAAATGTAAGGTGATGCGCATGAGTAGGAAAAACAATCCCATAATGTTCGAATACAGCATTAGTAGTGAGCTTCTTGATGCTGTCGCTTCGTTCAAATATCTAGGCGTAACATTGCAGAGCGATATGAACAGGAACGAACATGTAAGGACAGTTGTGAGTAAGGCGGACTGTCGACTTCGGTTTATTGGGAGATTTTTGCGAAGATGTACTTCATCTGTAAAGGACACCAAGTACAAAACGCTTCTACTACCACGTACTCAGTATTGCTCAAGTGTTTGGGACCCGCAGCAGATCAGTTTAAAGGAAGACATAGAAGCAGTTCAGAGGCGAGCAGCTAGGTTTGTTACTGGTAGGTTCGAGCAATGCGCAAGTGTCACGGAAATGCTCCTGCAACTCAATTGGGGATCGCTGGAGGTAAGACGACGTTCTTTTCGTGAATTTCTGTTGAGGAAATTTAGAGGGCCGGAATTTGAAGCTGAGTGTAGTACGACTTTGCTGCCGCCTACTTACATTTCGCGTAGTGATCACAAAGACAAGCTAAGGGAAATTAGGGCTCGTACGGAGGCATGTAGGCATTTTTTTCCTTGTTCTATTTGGGAGTGGAATAGGAAAGGAAATGCCTAGTAGTAGTACAGTGTACCCTCCGCCACGCAAATTACCGTGGATTGTGGAGAATGTATGTAGATGTAGATTTAGATGTAGAATGCCCATCAGCTATTGCAAAGATGTACACAGTTCCCTCGGGACAGCGTATGCAGCCACGTAACTTATGTTTCTGAAACGTTGGTAAAATCATTTGTAGATAGCAAACTCAATTCATATTCGTCGACATAGGAATATGGTTTTTGGGGATTATTAACGGAACATCGTCAGGGACAAAAACTGACTGTCGTGAACTCCACGAGGCTCGCACTTTTATACCCAGACGATAGCAGTTACTGTAAAATCTGTTTCTGGTGAAAATATTACCTTGTGGAGTCGTGTGATAATTTGTAATGGCGAATTGCTCTCCAAACCTTGTTAAATCGATAACCACCTCTTCTCCCCCAGTGACGCTATCGACTCTGTAACAGCTGACTCGCCCTTCTCCACGCAGGTTTAACAAGGTAGCTAATAGACGAAGCTAAACAGCACGTGGCAAACTGCATCAGCCTCGGCCGGATGCTCTTCAGAGAGGGGGTGAAATTGAGCGTGGCGACTGACGACGAGGTTAAGCGAACTCTCTGACGACAGCAGAGCGCGCGCGCATTTTTATAGCATACCAGCAGCTGGGAACTGGATCTTTCCAGAATAACACAAGAAAATGAAAAAAAAAAAAAAGAAACGTAAAGAACAAACTGCGGCAGGATAAGGCAGTTTTTTACTTGGAGATGTGAACATAGACATTTAACTACAATATTATTTCCGGAAGTAAAATACAATACCTTAGATCCTACTCTTACCGATAGATAAGTTTCTATAAGGAACTCATTATTGGGGAGATCTAGAATTGTTTAATAAGAGATTTGCAGGCAAGATCGCTTTCTTCATTTAATTACATTACCGCCGGCCGCGGTGGCCGAGGGGACTGAGGCGCTCCAGTCACGGTCTGCACGTCCACTACGGTCGGTAGTTCGAATCCCCCCTCGGGCATGGATATTTGTGCCGTCCTTAGTATAAGGTAGTTGATAAGTAGTTTGTAAGTATAGGGACTGATGACCCCGTAGTTAAGTCCCATAAGCTTGACAAACATTTGAACATTTGAATTACATTACCGGGTTTCGGCGTGCTACACGCCATCTTCAGACCTGTATTGTACTTGTCTTCCGTCAGTATTGAACTTGGATTCTGAAGTGCCTCTGGTTATGATCATAAGAAAGATGGGTTCAAACATTTTATTATTGACTTATAAATTTTATGCTGATGACACATCATTGTGGATGTACACAGTTTCACTATGTAAAAAATTGTTGTAACAGCAGTGAATTCATGTAAATTACTACAGGTCTGAAGATGGCGTCTAGCACGCCGAAACCGGTAATGTAATTAAATGAAGATAGCGATCTTGGCTGATAATCTGTTTTTAGATAAGTTTCTAATCAATATAAAAATTATAGGTTTTTACCACAACTTCGTCTGCGTGAATCTCAATACAGGACGAATTTCGAAACATCCTGAAGCTTATTTCTGTGGGGAAAAAATGCTATGAAAATTTGAAGATGAAGCTATCAAAGGGGCAGAACAGTAAAGAATTGCCGTGTTTGTAGCCACTGATATTTACGGTACGAAATACCAACAGAACTTGGTATGAAAACAGCCCACATCACGTACATCGATAACACACGATGTAAACTTCTGAAGTAGTGTACGAAAGTGATTTTTAGTGTCAAGTCGACAAAGTTATCGGAGATAATAGTTACACAGATTCAATAACGAACTGAAGAATGTCTGTAGATATCGGAATTAAACTGTTAACATTATTATTATTATGTTGACAAAACGAAACTGAAAGTGTAAAGCTTATTGTCACAAAAAAAAATCTAAAGATTCTTATGACAAGTTATATGTGCCGCCGATTTACATATACTGACTTGGGAAAAAATACGAAAAGGCTCTATATGTTAAGATAAGTAGAACTCTAGATGGCGTATGAATAAGAAACATGCAGTAGATCTTAAGTTAGACCTGCAACAATATAACTATGAAAATATCATCTAATTTTCTGCAGTAGATTTTACGTCGTGCTCGTACAAACATTTGAACAGACAGACAAACAAACAAACAAGAATTGTTTCAGTTTCTGTTGCTGTTATAAAGACTTCATCATATTAAGTTCCCTTAACTATCTCCTGTGTACACATATCGGTTAGTTACAGTTTTATTATAGGTTCAGATGATCACGTTACTGGTGATCAGTATTTTATAAGGCTACTTAAAGAATTCCTACTGTCCGAACAGAAAGGACAAAGTTCAACACTCGGTTTCTGATCTTTCAAAGAACATGGATGAGCCAGAACAGCTGATGAGAATTGCACATAGCGCAATTGAATGACGGCTGTTTAGAATGCGGGCACATGGTAATCAAGCAGAGCCGAGATGGAAGTATTTTTCGCCGCAAAACAAGTAACAAACGGAGACATCAAATGAAATGTTTAAACATTTTGTTTGTTAAGCTTATGGAATTTAACTGCGGCGTCATCAGTCCCAAAACTTACAAACTACTTATAAACTAACTTATTCTAAAGACAGCGCAAACATCCATGCCCGAGGGGGGATTCGAACTCCCGACGGGGAACGGCGTTGCGCATCGGAGAATAGCGCCTCAATACGCTCGGCCACTCCGACGCCGCTCAAATGAAATAAGCGATCCGTGACAGTGGACAGAATCTTATGGCCACGTTCCAGATAGTCGATTGTTCGCTTACTGTAGTCGTCAGCATCTATGTAAAGTGGCTGAAGGACGCTGATATCAAGTGTAAAGTCATTAAAAGTAATCTTTGCTATGATAGTTGCTCAGAAAGTAATACACTGCATTTTTATCAGCTTAAAACAGTGTTAAGAATGCGAAACGTCACCTATGAATTACTTTAAGTTCCCTGAGTACGGGCGCAAAACTTTTAGATCCTCCAACATGTAGCGTAGTCACAGGACCGTTCCAAATTTGCCCCTTGTATGTGCTGTACGTTACAAAAAAGTGCGTAATCGAATTTCTGCACAAACGTTATGTAGAATATATGGAAAATATGCTATCGACAGGAGTGCAGTTAACAGCACTGGACACAGAGGGTTGAGGTCATTGGAAGGCGGTTCGTTGGAGCTTCAAGATTTGCAGCGGTCTGGGAGAACATCAACGCCAAACTGATATTAAAGGATGCTATTCGTGGAGGAAATTTTAAGGAAGACGAGGTGGATTATTGAGCGGAACAAGGATTAGTACTCACAGAGCATCCACACCCTTGTTTCTCGCCTTACAACACTCGTATAACAAGCACGCCTCAAAACAGTTAAACTGAAATAGTCTTAAATGGATCCACGTCAGCAGGCCACAACGGAACATTGATAGGAGCACACTCACAAACATAATATGCACATCTCACACATTCTGTCACTACTAAACTATATTTTCGCTGCAATTCTACGGCAAGCCCGTCAAGAAGCAAGAAGCGTTGCTGTACTAGACGGCATTGTGGAGTGGAAGGTATTGCATAAATTACTTACACTTTCGAAATATTTTCCTCATCGCATAGATGTCAATTCTCCGCACCGATGGCTCCTCAAAATGTAACTGACGACTTCCAGGGCAGGGCCGCGCTCGTAGCGACTACAGATTATCAGTAATCACGCGCATTGCCGGAAACGCCCACATTTCCGTCTAGCAGAAGACAGTCGTATGGTTCAGTTTGATTGCGCGCCACAAGCTTCCTGGTCTGTTCACACTGTTCTCATTTGATTGAAACGGCGAAAATTAGACCATAAATATTTCTAATCTTTCAGTATAGTCTCCCATCTTTTTAGAAAATGTTGAATGTAAAAGTTAAACGTAGTGATAATTCACGCTTGGTGGATTTATCAGGATAGCACAGTATCGTCATTGTAGGAACGCTCTCACTTTATTACTACATAACTGGAGAACAACGTTAGGTAATTTGCTACTTCTCATTCAACACGTGATAACTTTTGACCTGCCGCGGTGGAGTAGCCGAGCGGTCCAAAGCGTCTCGTTGCGGATCGCGCGGTTGCTCACCGTGGAGGTTCGAGTCCTCCCTGGGGCATGGGTGTGTGTGTTGTCCTTAGGTTAGTTTACCTAGGTTTAAGTAGTTTGTAAGCTACGGACTGATCACCACGCAGTTTGGTCCGATAGATTTACAAACATTTGAACTTTTGAACTCTTCTTCACGAATTGTTATCGTCTGTAACTGAAACGATGCAGTCCTTCGTCACTATTTTTCAGTCTGCGAGGGTTGGAACTTAAATAGTGTCAACTATTTATTCACAACCGATACAAAAGCGTTACATGTTTGCAGCCGGCCGCAGTGGCGGAGCGGTCTGCGGCGCGTCAGTCACAGTCTGCACGGCCGCTACGTTCGGGAGTTTGAATCTCCCCCCCCCCCCCACTCGGGCATGGATGTTTGTGTCGTCTTTAGTATAAGCTAGTTGATAAGTAGTTTGTAATTTTAGGGACTGATGACCCTACAGTTAAGTCCCTTAAGCTTAACAAACATTTGAATATTTTAGGAATGTCAGATTACACTTAAATTTCACTTGGTGACTTCCCGTCAGTTACTACGAAGTCTTCATTTCTTATAGGAAATCACGTGTCAAAGGAAAAGACGCTGAGAGTGTGTACGGAGCTATAGGAACGTTATGAAAGAGGTGAACACTTCCTTAACAAAACGTTAACTTGTGATGAAAGTTGGTTTCCCTTTTATGAACCATAATCAAAAAAACAAAGCATGGAGTCGACGCATACCAAATCACCTGTGAAGAAAAAATTCATAACCCAAGCTTCAGCAGTTGTGTTTACGGTAGTTTGAGACGCTGAAGCTCCATTTTTTTTAATAAAATGAACTTCCAGTATTACTCGGGCTTGCTTTTGAAGGTGAAGCCAACCACGAGGCAGAGACTTCGTGTTTCTCAGAGGAGAGGTGTGATCTCCAGCAAGATAACGCACGATCTAATTTTGCTAAATTAACCCGTAAAACCAACGACAAAGTGGGCTGGAAAATACTGCCTCATCCCCCTTGCAGTGCTGATTCAGCACCTAGTGATTTCCATTGGTTTTGTGCACTAAAGGAGGCATTAAGTGGCAAGAAGTTCCAGGACAACGGAGACGATAAAAAGTTTGTGGGAAATTGGTTCAAACATCACGATAAAGAATTATTTGCAGCTGGAATAAAAAACGCTTGTAGCCCGTTGGGACAAGTGTATAAATGTTCAAGGGGAAAAGTAGAAAAAGTAATGTTTTGTAAAAAAAAAAAAAAAAAAAAGTTTTTTCCTCGAGACTAATTTGTCTATTTAATGATTTTGACTGATTCTTCCGTCGCTTCTTGGAATAACATAATCAAATAAATTTTTAAAAAACCTAAATTTAGACCTAACCTTTTATTTATTTGTATAAATAATAGATCAAAGTCAGAAAATCACAGATTCAATATTAATTCTAAAAACTGGATTTCTTGTTTACCACCACAGTCCCAAACACCTGTGTATTTATTCATTATGATTTATTTTTAAGTTTTGAAAATTCGGTCCCAGTGTAGCTTACAACATAATATTCATTTTCAGTTACCTGAATTTGTAGAATACTAATTTCATTAGACTGATTTGTTTTAGTTTAATCTAATGCAGTAACTATTCATTCTAAGTTCTTGATGACACTCCAAACCTGGCCTTACAACTGTCATATGTAACACCATCTATAATTATCGAGCAAAATTATTATAAATGCACTTATATATACATTTATTTATCAGCATTATCAGTTTTTTTATAATAATAGGTAGTTCCAGTTCCCAGGTTATATTCAAATTTATTCCTTGTTTTATCCTCCATACATTGTATATTCATTTATTACTGTTTAGTGCCGCGGTGGAGTAGCCGAGCGGTCTAAAGCGTCTCGCTGCAGAGCGCGCGGTTGTTCGCCGTGGAGCTTCGAGTCCTCCATGGGGCATGTGTGTGTGTGTTGTCCTTAGGTTAGTTTACCTTTGTTTAAGTAGTTTGTAAGCTACGGACTGATGACCACATAGTTTGGTCCGACAGATTTACAAACATTTGAACTGTTTAGTTTTGAAGTTGATAACTGTAATAAAGATGTTCAAATGTTTGTAAAGTCTATGGGACTTAACTACGGGGTCATCAGTCCCTAAACTTATGAACTAACTAAGACTAAGGACGGCACAAATATCCATGCCCGAGGGGGGATTCGAATCCCCGACCGTTGTGGCCGTACAGACCGTGACTGGAGCGCCTCAGTCTCCTCGGCCACCGCGGCCGGCTAACTGTAATAACACAATATCACAGAAGTGTTATACTATGTATTTCGATCTAGGTGGAGACATTTGTCATCTCTTCCCATACTGTATCTAAACATTGTAACCTCTTTGACACTGCAGTCATTACTGCAGTCAGATGGCCTAATAAGCCCAAATTCGGTTAAGTAAACAAAAATAAACTTGTAGAACACACACAAAATTGTGTGTGTGTGTGTGTTTTTTTTATTTCTTTATTTTTATTATTTATTGTCTATTTAAGTATTCAATGAATAACCTTCGTAGTTTCAAAACTTTTACGACCGACGCTGCTACTTCTACCGTTTGCAGTATTTTGTAAAGTCTGAACACAGTGTAGGGTCGGGAAGCGTTGCCCGCGCCACGGTGCGTCCAGGTAGAGGCGCGCAGCTGTCGCAGCGGTGGCTGCACGCCAGCGGGGCTTTGTGGCGCCAGTGCAGCCACGCCTCGCACCTGGCGGCCGCACGCACCCCTGACGTCACGCAGCTGCTCGCCTCAATCTGTTGCGTCCGGTCCCTCACCCGCGGCCGGCCATCCTCCTCAGAGTTAGGCTGCAGAGGTCGCGCTAGTCCACCAGCTGCCCGATACCGGCTCTTAAACTCTGTCTACCACTGACCGGAGCAGTTAATAAAAATGTAAATCCTTTGCCTTTTTTGCGTAAGTCTCATAATAGTGAACTAAAGTTTCATCACAAGTTAAAATTTTGTTGTGGAAGTGCTCACCTTCTCTGTCGTAACGTTCCTTTAGCTCCTTGCACACTGTCTACTTTGTATCCTTATGTAGACGCATCAACTTACTGGGACCTATGTTGTACATGTTTTGCGATAGTTCAGTTTGTTACACATAATTAGTCCTTAGAAATACAGAACATTAAGTCAACCTCTGAAAATAAAGCTCGGAAGACGGTTCTCCAGTATTAATGTAGACGAACTATGAACTACAGTTACCTTACTGCCCTACGGAATAGTTACCTCCCATAACTATGCACTGCTGAGCTCTGTGATATACGTCCTGGAAACTTTGTGCGAAGTCTTCCTTTGGGATGGTATTCAAAAATCTCGTCACATTTCGTTGAATCTCAGGAGTAACGTCAAATTTTCTACCTTTCAAACCAAGTTTGAGTTGAAAGGAGATTTGAGATCCGCCCACTACGATGGATATTCAACTTGCACCCCCCTCCCACCTTTATTTTATTTTAATTTTTTTTTCTTTGGCAGGAACTGATTGACGATATCGGCTGTGTGCGCGCGCGAGTGTTGACAACAAAAATCAGGAACCTTGTGCGTACTGGGGTCGTACCATGCGTAGACGCTGCATGAAACAGGTCAAATTTTCAACCTACGGCGTTCGACGTCGTTCCCTCAGGTAGAAATTCTTTGTAAATATTTCATTGACTATCGAAAAAGGGGACGAGCATCTGTTTGATGTGTGATTTTTCGGATCAGACCTTTTTCCGGCGAGGTGATGTCGGAGAGCGCCATTCCTGGCTATGTCGTTTTGTTTCAGGGCCGTATCGGAAACACCAAGTATCATCCTAAGTGAGAACACGGTTGAAGAAACTGGGTGTCGCATCCACAGTTTCCTCAAAAATCCCGTGAAGCCTCTACACGTGGCTGCTTCTGATCTTCATTCAAGTGCTGTGGCACAAAACGACTACACGTTTTCCTCTTCCCTAACTTCTGGGTAAGGTTTGTTGCACGGATTTACGGTTTACAGTTTATCCGTTATCATGCGCACAGTTAATCGACGATCGTTGGTGATTAATGACCTCACTCTCTCAGTGTTTTCCTCACTGTTGCAGTCGCCGGTCATCCGCTACAGGGATTGTCAGAAACACTTTCCCGGCCTCCTGGAAAATGGGCGCACCACTCAGACACACAATTCATGGGCAGTTCTTGATCCCCATAAAAACGTACCAGCTTCGGGCGCGTTTCTTTAGGTGTCTTTCCAAGCTTAAAACAAAACTTTAAATCGATCCTTTCCTCGTTGAATGTTCTCTGTTCAGAACAGGTCTGACACCGACCACGGACTATGCTCAGCTGAACTACGGTGGAAGCAGGTTGTCAACACTGGCCGCTTCTCAGGTGCAGCGTTGTGATTCGCCTGATCAACCGTTCTGTCTTTATTCACGAACTTTATTGTCAGTAGACTACTGGCTGCAGCCTCCACCTTCCCCCCCCCCCCTCCAAGACCATGACTTTTTTTAAGACATCAATCTGAGGTACGAAATTTCTATGAGCTCAGTCCCCTCCCCCCACCACTCACTCATACACACACACACACACACACACACACACACACACACACACACACACACACACAAAAGTCCTGGAATCGGCGCTGGTTCAAATCAATCTTCCGATTATTGACTGTTTTACCTTCCAGTGTTGACCGTCGCAGAACAAAACGTATCATACACTGCCATAAGTCCAACACAGTTATTTATGTGGTGCCTGTTCCTTCGGACATGTTCGACACAACACACACCATATCAGTAACTGTATGTATGCAATATATATGCAGATGCAAAAATATTCTCTATCCCTTGCGGGAATCCTGTATAGGTTAGAAGCAAGAGGAACTAATAGACAGGGGGCACTACCATCGTAGTGTTCTATAAGATGAGAATTTGTGCTGTAGGGAAAGTGTGCGTGGGTAGCGTAACGGGATAGCCGGCGCGATGGATCAGCGCGATCGCTGAGAGGGCTGACTGCTCTCTCTAAAAGAAAAAAGAAGAAAAAATCAATAATTATAATAAAAAAATTGAGCTAAGAACTCAAAGATGAACCATGAATCCCAGTCCAACACAAATTTTCACCGTTGAATTTATTTCAATAGCGTTAAACGGCCGAAATGTTTCAATATTTCGAATTCGAAAAGTGGAAGACTTCGTACGTCAGTTGTGCACTACGGTCGCTTAGTATTACTATGTAATATATAGGCAGAGGTGCCAACTTGCAACAAGACGTAGTATACATATGATTTTTGTCAAACTATTCCCTGTAGTTGAGGAGATATAACGCAACAGACATTTAAACGCCTCAAAAGTACGTTTTGCATGCAATAGCGTGCAGGAAAACTCAACACCAGGCGTGGGAAGACCACGTTACTGGCCTTGTTCAGGGTTTGATACTGCTTACCGTAAAAGACACAAGCGATTTCTTTTGACTGATTTTCCAAACGGCAGTTTAACCACAAAAACGCAAGAAGTGTGGAAGAGAGACAGAAAAGAAGTCATGAAAATTGCATATTACAAGGTGCGTCTGAATAGTTCGGCCGAATGATCCCATATTTTACAAACTGCGCTTTCCAGGATGAGGTGCCCGCGCATACACATGGAAGGACATGTCAACAAGACGAAAAAAAAAAAAAAAAAAAAAAAAAAAAGAAGAAGAAGAAGAAACGTTCATATGTTTGTAAAGCTATCGGACTCAACTGCTGGGGTTATTAGTCAGTAGCTTACAAAGTACTTAAACTAAGGTATATTAAGGACAACACAAACACCCACGTCCGAGGGGAACTCGAACCCCCGACGGCGAACGGCCGCGCGCACCCCAGCACGGCGCCCCAATGCGCACGGCTAATCCGCCGCGGATCAACAAGCCCCCTATCGTGTAAAGCACTGCATTGAAGTAGTGGTACACGCTGTGACCCAGCTAACAGGTTCAGTATGAGAACTCGTGTCATTGCAACATGGAGCGCAAAGTGAAGCTTGATACAACATGACTTTGTACCCGAGGGTCATACTGTCAATACGAAAGTTTTCGGGGCAGTTTTGAAAAGGATCTGCAACGCATTCAGCGGGTTCGCCCAGAACTGTACCGGCGACGTGAATTTTCCTGCTCGAGAAATGTCCGTCCGCACACTGCGATCCGCGTGTTAAAATTTCTCGCTAGACGCAAGGTCACTGCGCTTGCACACCCTCCTATTCTCCAGATTTGGCACCGGCAGACATCTGTTACCCCGCTTTAAAGTAACCCTGAAAAACTTAAGGTTCGAAAAGGATGCGGAGATGCAATACGACGAGACCTCAGTGATTTAAGCGATTCCACAAGAAGCGTTTGCTGACAGTCTGCAACAGCTGTATTTTGTGGAGTTTTCGGCCTTCATGTTCGATTTATTTATTTTGTAAACAAAGTTTAACATATTTCTTTTCGTACTGCCAATTCTTACACCATACTGATATCTTTTTCAGGTCGTTCTGCAGTTGGTTTTGATTTCTAGATGATTTTACTAGACGGTAAATGACGGCGTCATCTGCAAACAACCTAAGAGAGCAACTTAGATTTTCCCGTAAATCGTTTATGGAAATAAGGAACAGCAGAGGACCAATAACACTACCCTGAGGAACGCCCGATATCACCTATGTTTTAGTTCATGCCTTACCATCGATTACTACGAACTGTGTCCTCTCTGACAGAAATCCCCTATCCAGTCGCAAATTTGGGGCCATATACCATAACCACGCCATTTGATTAAAAGCCGTTTGTAAGGTATGGTGTCAAAAGCCTTCTGGAAATCAAGAAATACGGAATCGATTTGCGAACCCTTGTCGATAGCAGCCATCACTTCGTGTGAGTAAAGAGCTAGTTGTGTTTCGCATGAACGATATTTTCTAAATCCGTGTTGAGCTTGGGCCAATAGATCATTCTGTTGGAGGTAATTCATAATATTTGAATACAGGATATGTTCCAAAACCCTGCTGGAAATTAACGTGTATGAAATAGGCCTGTAGTTTGACATAGTAATAGGTATTTCCGTTGTAGAGAAGCAGCTGAGAGAGCTAAATACGAAAAAGTCTACTAGTCCGGATGAAATACCAGTTCGGTTTTACAAAGAGTATTCTGCGGCATTGGCCCCCTACTTAGCTTGCATTTATCGCGAATCTTTAATTCAGCGCAAAGTTCCTAGTGATTGGAAGAAAACGCAGGTGACCCCCGTTTATCAGAAAGGCAAGAGAACTGGCTCACACAATTACAGGCCAATATCGTTGACATCAGTTTCATGTAGAATTTTGGAGCATATTCTCAGTTCGAATATAGTAAATTTCCTTGAGACGGAAAAGTTTCTTTCTGTGATTCAGCACGGGTTTAGGAAACATCGTTCATGTGAAACTCAGCTTGCCATTTTCTCACATGACATCTTGCGAGCCATTGATGAGGGGCAACAGGCGGATTGTGTTTTTCTCGACTTCAAAAAGGCGTTCGACCCGGTGCCATACTGCAGACTGCTAACGAAGATACGAGCTTATGGAATAGGTTCACAGATTTGTGACTGGCTGGAAGACTTCCTAAGTAATAGAACGCAGTAAGTTGTTCTCGATGGCGAATATTCATCAGAGACGAGTGTATCGTTAGGCGTGCCCCAGGGGAGTGTGATAGGACCGCTATTATTTTCTATCTATATAAATGATCTGATGGACAGAGTAAGTTGTAATTTGTGGCTGTTTGCTGATGATGCTGTGGTGAATGGGAGGGTATCGTCTTTAACTGACTGTAATAGCATACAAGATGACTTTTAAAAAATTTCTAGTTGGTGCGAAGAATGGCAGCTAGCTCTCAATGTAGAAAAATATAAGGTGATGCGCATGAGTAGGAAGGACAATCCCATAATGTTCGAATACAGCATTAGTAGTGAGCTTCTTGCTGTTGTCGCATCGTTCAAATATCTGGCGTAACATTGCAGAGCGATATGAAATGGAACGAACATGTAAGGACAGTTGTGAGTAAGGCGGACAGCCGACTTCGGTTTATTGGGAGAATTTTGGGAAGATGTACTTAACCTGTAAAGGAGACCGCGTATAAAACGCTTGTACGACTACGTCTTGAGTATTGCTCAAGTGTTTGGGACCCGCAGCAGATCAGTTTAAAGGAAGACATAGAAGCAGTTCAGAGGCGAGCAGCTAGGTTTGTTACTGGTAGGTTAGACCAATGCGCGAGTGTCACGGAAATGCGCCGGCAACTCAGTTGGGAATTGTTGGAGGAAAGACGACGTTCTATTCGTGAAATTCTGTTGAGGAAATTTAGAGGGCCGGAATTTGAAGCTGAGTGTAGCACGATCTTGCTGCTGCCTACTTACCTTTCGCGTAATGATCACAAAGACAAGATAAGAGAAATTAGGGCTCGTACGGAGGCATGTAGGCATTCTTTTTTTCCTCGTTCTATTTGGGAGTGGAAAAGGAAAGGAAATGCCTAGTAATGGTACAGTGTACCCTCCGCCACGCACCTTATGGTGGATTGCGGTGTATGTATGTAGATGTAGATGTACCGCCTTTCTTGAATATAGGTATGACCTGTGCGCCTCGGTTGCACAGTGGTAGAGTGCCAGACTACAAACCCAGAGGTCGCGGGTTCGATCCCCGCCAGGTCCTAAGATTTTTATCTGTCACTTTCCACTTCTTTCACCTCTGGGAATATTGCTCATGTGAAAAATACCGAGTAGCACCGTGGTTCGGAACCCACGTTAAACTGTAGGTCCCCCTATAACTGGCTGGGTAAGTCAGTTCGAAGGTCGGAGGAAGGCAACGGCATACCACCTCCAAACAGGACCATGCCTAGTAAAGCACTGTGGTGTTCAAACCAATCTTCGGATTGTTGACTGCTTTACCTTTTTTTTTTTTTTTTTTTAGGTATGACCTGTGCAACTTTCCAAACTTTCCACATTAAACTGTCCAATTTTTTTTTTCGAGAAAGATTCTTTGTGAAAGAAAATTTGCTAGTGTAATATGGGTGTAAGGAGGACGGCACGAGTTGCGTTTAAAGCTTGGCGCCGCGCCGGCCGGCCGTGTGCTGCGGAGCTTGTCAGGCGGCCTGGTTGGGCAGCGGCGCGCTCCAGGGCACCTGCCACCGCACTGCCACCTGCCTTCCAGACACCTGCTGCATTCACCCAAGGTCCCGTCTCTCCCAGCTTCCCTGACAGAGCTGCTGCTCTGCTTCCACTGCCGTGTAGCCTGGCGCTCCTTCGGAGGAAATCGGCCCAGGTTCCGCTCGCTACAGAACTCGCTGTCACCGATGCGAGCGAGGCAAATTGTGTGCTACGTTGCTGAACAGTTTGGTGCGGTAGGTTGTATCACTTATACACCGACACATATACGAGTCGCAGGCAAAGTTAAGTTTCCCATTTTTATTAAAATGTAGTTAGTTACATGAAAAACTTTATGCCAACAGGTACACCAATAAAAACCTTTCGTTTTGGGGCCATCTTCCGCAGCGAACGTTGGATTATCGTTTTTTTTTTTTTTTTTTTTTGTTTTTTTTTTCTTTTTTTTTTTTTTTTTTTTTTTAATGAAATGCAGTTTTCCTGCTGTACTTTAATAACTCCGATCAGGTTTATTTCGACTTCTTTTACTTCCAGCCATCATTAGATAAAATTTTTGTTATTAGATGTACAAACAGATTATAACTAGTTCACGTCGTTTTATTTAAAATAGATAAGTTGTTACTGATCGTTTATCCTCTTGCGAGTGTCGGCTTTGCTATTCATCCCATATGGTGTCAGGCTGAAAGCCGCCCGCGGTGGCCGAGTGGTCTGCGGCGCGCCAGTCACGGTCTGCACGGCCACTATGGTCGGGGGTTCGAATCCCCCCTTGGATATTTGTGCCGTCCTTAGTATTAGCTGGTTCATTAGTAGTTTGTAAGTTTAGGGACTGATGACCCCGTAGTTAAGTCCCATAAGCTCTACAAACATTTGAACATTTGAAGTCACACAATTCTTCCACTTACGTAATTTCTTGTGCTCCTTTTTTATTTTGTTAAAAAAAATTTTTAAGTGTTACTTTTAATCTGTGTCACAGTCTTGCAGTCAAGTAATTACAATACGTTAAAATGTAGATTACTTCAACCTTCTGGGAAGAATAGCAATACCTACACTCGTACGAAGATAAACCATAATTAATGACTTATTCACTTATTTATTTTAAACAAAACGACGTGAACTGTTGGCTCTATCAATAGTACATCTAATACGGAGGCTACATAGCTATCGGATTTTAGACTTTTTTTCATATTTACGGTACGTTAAATTCAGAACTCAAATAACAATCAGCTAAAACCATTGGACGCAACTCTTTAAAATTCTCGAGAAAATCGACTTTGAAGTTTCGTAAGTACATGTAAGTATCAATAATTACACAACTTGCACCATCTGTCGGCGTAGCTCACGTCGTATCGTCCTGGCGACACAACGACAGAGTCTGTGGTTCGAGTCCTGCTGTGATAGATTTTATTTTAATTTTATTATATAGATCATTTTCCAAAAACAGCGTCGTAGCTCTTCACAAACTGAACTATCAAAGAAAACCGTCCTCCACTAATAGTGAAGCAAATACTGTAAAAGATGTTATGTTTTTTGACTGAAGCCATCATTATTAACAACCTTTTATAAAATATAGAAAATAACGAATAAACAAAAAATACGTGCATTTTTCGTAAAAATTACCATTAGATATTATAATTGTGTAACTATTCGGACACAACGAAAAATATCTGTGAATGTGGGATTCGAACCACGTTACCACCTGAGTTACACCGACAGATGCTGCAAGTGCTGTTGGTTCTTACGTGAACTTGCAAAATTTCAAATTCGATTTTCTTGCGAATTTTTGTAAATTGCGTCGAATGACTTCGGCTGATTTTTATTTGAGTTCTGAACTTGACGTACCACAGATATGAAAGAATTCTAAAATCCGATACCCATTTGATCTGCTTGTAAAATCCAGAATATAATTTATAAACCAACTAAGCAACTGATGTTAACTTGAAGTAATAGAAGGCTAAATCCGTCTGTGTAAAATACATAAAAGTGCATCAGGAAAACGGCGTTTCCATTTCCAAAAATCTGAAAGATGCTGCAATGTTTGAGCTTTTTTCGAAAAAAAAAAAAGTGAAAAGTACTTCAAACAATGCTGTACCGGTTGCCATGTAACTATGTTATCTCTAAACACATATGGAAACTTAGTTGTGCTTCGTATAATGCGTTCATTGGAGGAACAGCATCTGTGAGGCAATGATTTGGGGGCAATGACGATTCTGAAAGGGAATGACCGGTCCTCTGTGACGACCTTAACCAGTGCCATACCCTCGAGAGAGTTCAAACGTGCCGGCCGCGGTGGCCGAGGGGACTGAGGCGCTCCAGTCACGGTCTGCACGGCCACCACGGTCGGGGGTTCGAATCCCCCCTCGGACATAGATGTTTGTGCCGTCCTTAGGATTAGCTAGTTCATAAGTAGTTTGTAAGTTTAGGGACTGATGACCCCGTAGTTAAGTCCCATAGACTTTACAAACATTTGAACATTTGATTTGAGTTAAAACGTTCACTTCTGACACCAGCTGTTATGGATTTAATTCCAGGTGAAGAATAGGCTGCCATTCACGCACAGACATTCAAGCACCTGCTTCTACCTGTCTCCATCAGAATTCGAGGTGTCCCAAATGTGACATGTGGACACAAGCAACGTACTTGGATAAGATAGTGTATGTCAACTCCTGGGAGTACATTCACCGCCTCCAGTGGGCTCCTTAATGACTTCCGTCGACAATCTCCACAAAGGAAAAGCACGATAACAGTTTAAAGTCAAATAAGGGAAAGTGCCGTACCTCGAATCTGATGGGAAGAGATGGAATTTATTGGAATCAGTCAAACCTCGCACGGTCCGCTGAACACTACTTCCAGTTAGCTAATGGCTCCGCACAGCTGACGTAATTGTAGCGCCACTATCTATGGAACACTTGCACCCTCGTGGAACTGCAGCTCTCGCTAAGCAAAGCCGAAAAACTGAGTAGGATTTAAAAAACACGCGAGCCGAAATTCACTCAACGATTCTTGGCGCCGTCCACATTCATTCGGTTGATAGCAAACGATTTCGCAAATGCACTTCCAAGCACCATCTCCACCCCAAAAGACGCTACGAATGTTCTTACTCGCGCGTGGTCAGATGCTCTGGGACTAAACGCGCTCTCCCCTGCATGGTTAACGACGTCATCGTGGAGGCGACGCCTGTCCCCAGATGGATAATGATCTTTACCGATGGCAAGGTGACAGCGCCGCACAGCGAAGGCGAGACCACATTTATCACCTGCATGATGGCAGCAGACATTGTAAGCGTTCTCGAGAAGAAGAGAGGGGGCAGAGGAGCAGGAGTACTACAACGTTGAGCGAATCATCTGTTTACACACAAGGTGTTAAAGAAAAGTGCTAATACTCATCAGAACAACAAAAATAAGTCCAATAAATACTGGTCCAGAAACACCAATTTTCTAAGATAAACACGTATATTGAGGAAGGGCTGTGAGACGCTTGGGTGCGAATATTAGGACAGGTGTTCCATTGACGCTCTGTCAAATGTGTCCGCAACATACTGTGACGTGTTTCTCTCAGTATTCTATGATAGATGTGCAGATGTAAATCCTCAACCAATTCAGGAAAGATGGTATCAACACTCAGATCATTATCAGATGAGTCGTCTGCGTGCTATCTGAAGGAGAAGTAACAAACTTGTTGTCTTCATCTGACTAAATGCCACTCTAATCCGAATCCCCTAATAGAGAACGAATTTGGCTGATAAACCTGCATACAATAACTGGATTGTTCATAAAAACTTTCCCGTTCAAAACTGTATGAAATGCAATAATAGAGGGAGGCCAATAACACAATCAACAACACCCAGTTGAGGATGCATTTGCACAGTCAATACCTAAATGTTTAAATGTTTCTTAAGCTTATGGGACTTAACTACGGGATCATCAGTCCCTAAACTTACAAACTACTTACGAACTAGGACGGCACAAATATCCATGCCCGAGGGGGGAGTCGAACCCCCGACCGTAGTGGCCGTGCAGACCGTGACTGGAGCGCCTCAGTCCCCTCGGCCACCGCGGCCGGCAGTCAATACCTAACTCGCACTATCCTGCAAGTACAAATTTAAAGCACAATTACTGTGCAAATATATGAAGTTACTAATAATTATCAATATCACGTTGTACACACTATTACAAATAACCAGATACAGCAAATCGCTGGAAAAAAAATCAGTTTAACTTAATTATGAGCTACTAACCTTGCACCGGCATAACGCTCACTCCTCGATCGACTTAAACAACGTGTGCTACAATCTATTGGCGCCGAATGACAAAATAAACATGAGAAACGCATAGCGCACATTCTGCAGATAATTGTAGGTCGGTTGGAAGCAAGGCAAGAGTTTCAGTTAGTCGTAATAAATAAATAAATAAAAACATAAAAACCGAACCGTCACGATCGTGTGGGCTCGGGTGGAAAGGGTTATTGGCTGCCAGTGCGGTAATGGAGGTTTTTTTTTTAATTTTTTTCTTTGCTGTGCGACTTTAACCCACCACCTAAAAAATAAGGTGGGTCGTGGAATGGCGTCTTAGCCGCTGCGACTGGACACGGGCCCTGAAGGAGGCTGTGATTGGCATCCTCCAGTTTCTGCTCCACTCGCACCGTTGCCCGTATTCCTTTTTGCATTACAGTATTTTTATTTTACTATATTATTATACAGCTTTCGAAAAATGCGTGAACAAAAAGAAATAATAGAAAGGAAAAATACAACAACAAAAAATAGTAATAGAGAAAGATGGTCTAAGAAATAAGGAGAATATAAAGTATTAGAGGGGATAATTACAAACCGATAACAATTTGGATTCCCGCTAGTTTAACTAGACACACCTGAGCGGCTCGGAATATACATCGAGCCAATCAGCCCTGTTCAGTTTTACATTCCATTACATGAAATCATTATAGATCAAAGAGTGGTATAATCAATAATTTTTTACATTGGCATGGTCCATTGACATTTACATAGAAGAATAATAAACAACATTGAGTATATTTAACATTAGATAATATCAGCTATAAATAGTGAGTAACAAATGTTTGTAAGGCTTAAGGGACTTAACTACGGGGTCATCAGTCCCTAAACTTACAAACAACTTATGAACTACCTTATATTAAAGACGACACAAACATCCATGCCGGAGGGTGGATACCCCGACGACGGACTGCCGCGCGCACCGCAACACGGCGTTCCAGAACGCGCGGCTAATCCGCCGCGGCAGTGAGTAACAATTGAATTTACTGACACTGGTAGTATTTACAAGGTTACAAAAAATAAACAATTATCCTACAATACTCCATCACCAATTTCACCATTACAAATTTTGTTGTGGTCTTCAGTCCGGAGACTGGTTTGATGCAGCTCTCCACAATACCCTATCCTGAGCAAGTCTCTTCATCTCCACATAAGAACGGCAACCTACATCTGTCTGAACCAGCTTCCTGTATCCATCTCTTCGTCTTCCTCTGCGGTTTTTACCCCACACACTTCCCTCCAACACTAAATTCACAATTCCTTGATGTCTAAGAATGTGCCCTACCAATCTATCCCTTCCATTAGCCAAGTTACGCCAGAAATTTCTTTTCTCCCCACTTCTGTTCGGTACCTCCTCATTAGTTACGCGATCCACCCACCTAACCTTCAGCATTCTTCTGTTGCACCACATTTCAAAAGCCTCAATCCTCTTCCTGTCCGCACTGTTTATCGTCATGTTTCACTCCACTCCCATGCAAATGCCTTCAGAAAGGACTTCCTTAGGCTTAAATCAATATTCGATGTTAACAAATTTCTCTTTTTCAAGAACGCTTTCTACCCATTGCCATTCTGCATTTTATATCCTCTGTACTGCGACCATGATTTTTTAATTTTACTGCCCAAGTAACAAAACTCCTCTACCTCCTTTATTGCTACTTTGCCTAATCTAATTCCTTCAGCATCGCCTGATTTTCTTAGACTGCACTCCATTACCCTAGTTTTGCTCTTGTTAATGTTCATCTTAGATGCACCTTTCAGCACACTGTCCAATCCGTTCAATTGCTCTTCCAGGTACTTTGCTGTATCTGACAGAATTACTATGTCGTCGGCAAAACGCAATGTTTTTAATTCTTCACCCTGAACTTTAATTCCTTCGCCAAATTTCTCCTTTCTTTCCTTTATAGCTTGCTCAATGTACAAATTGAATAACATTGGAGAAAGGCTACAACCCTGTCTTACTCCCTTTCCAACCACTGCATCCCTTTCATGCCCTTCAACTCTGACCATTACAAATATCAATATATTTTATTTCTTTACGCGAATAATAGGTTACCGAAGTGATCAACAAATATGTTGATATATTCCAACACCATGGGGGATGAGCAGAACGGCTGAAAACTGGGCCGCCTTCGCACGTGACGGCGACTATAGTAGGTGGTAGGCGGCGTGTATACTTTGGCAGGTGGCCGGTGATGGCGGCCGCGGCTCGGCCGTGAGGTGAGCCGTGGTGATGGTGGAATCAGCGGCGGCGCTGGCCGGCCTAATGCGATTACCAGCCAGATCAATACCGCGCCGCCAGCCGCCGCACATCCACATCTCACACCGCGCCCTATCGCAGCGTGGCCGACGGCTGCACCACGCCGATATACATACAGGGTGTTTCACTAAGTGTATTTGCCTCTGTAACTTATAAAATAATAGGTGACGGGAAATTGTAATGCGGTAGGTCAACACAAGAAATGTTACACTTTCTGCGGAGCTATGAACATAGTTTATTGTATCTTTTTCCAAAGAGTTACACCACAAAGATATAATTTATTAAATGGGACAATAGTTTTTTCTATCGTGCATTGCATTCGTTGAAACCAGCTGCGTCCAAATCAATTTAAACTACATTCCTATCACTGTTAGTTTGGGAGCTACAACCCTTCAAAGTTTAGGGGGCGGAGGCTACGACAGCGTAGCTGACTGGCTGGTGGTCATGAGACAGTGGGCTGTGCCCCAGGGGATAGCCACTCGGCCAATCAGCTACGCTATCGCAGCCTCCGCCCCCGGAACTTTGAAGGGTTGTAAAAAATGTTCAAATGTTTGTAAATCTATCGGACCAAACTGCGTGGTCATCAGTCCGTAGCTTACAAACTACTTAAACCTAGGTAAACTAACCTAAGGACAACACACGCACCCATGCCCAAGGGAGGACTCGAATCTCCACGGCGAGCAACCGCGCGCTACGCAGCGAGACGCTTTAGACCGCTCGGCTACTCCACCGCGGCTGAAGGGTTGTAGCCCCCAAACTAACAGTGATAGGAATGTAGTTTAAATTGATTTGGACGCAGCTAGTTTAAACGAATCCAATGCACGATAGAAAAAAAGTATTGTTCCATTTAAAATAATTATATCTTTGTGGTGTAACTCTTTGGAAAATGTTACAATAAAGTATGTTCATAGCTCCGCAGAAAATGTAACATTTCTTGTGTTGACCTACCGCATTAAAATTTCCCGGCCGGCCGCGGTGGCCGAGGGGACTGAGGCGCTCCAGTCACGGTCTGCACGGCCACTACAGTCGGGGGTTCGAATCCCTCCTCGGGCATGGATATTTGTGCCGTCCTTAGTATTAGGTAGTTGATAAGTAGTTTGTAAGATTAGGGACTGATGACCCCGTAAAAAAAAAAAAAAAAAAAAAAAAAAAAAATATATCTATTATTTTATATCTTACAGAGGCAAACACATTTAGTGAAACACCTCGTATATTCCATTACTAAACCGTAGCCTGCGGATCCCATATCGAGCTACCTCCACACGCCTACCTACACCAGTGTTGCCAAAGCGTGGGATTTGCCCCGTATTGTGGGGCATTTTGACAAGAATTTGCGTGCTTATGGAATATCGCCCCAATTGTGCGACTGGATTCACGATTTCCAATCAGCAAGGACACCGTTCGTAGTAATTGACGGTAAGTCATCGATTAAAACAGAAGTGACATATGGCGTTCCCCATGGAAGCGTTATAGGTCCCCTACTCTTCTTTGTGTTTATAAACGATTTAGGAGACAATCTAAATAGCTCCCTTAGACTGTTCGCGGATGATGCTGCCGTTTATCGGTTAGTGAAGTCAACAGAGGATCAAAAACAACTGCAAAGCGATTTAGACAAAATTTCTACTTGGTGCGAAAATCGGCAATTGACACTAAATAAAGAAAAGTGTGAGGTAATGCACATGATCACTAAAAGAAATCCGATAAAACACTGATCTACGGAAAGTAACAGTTGATTTTCTGCTTATGTTCGTAGGCACTAACATAGTTTAATTTCTATACCTAACGTTATAATAAGGTCACTCCACTCATAGTTTCTAGGCTCCCACAATGAAGGAGCTCAGAGGTAAAGAGCGCCCCTCCCCGCCCCCATATACTATGGCGTTCTGCATGTTTGCCTGACAGACAATCATGTCGCTGGCGTCATCTCGAAGTATAGTGTTGGCTGGACGGCGCAGAATGAAAGACACAGTGGATTACACGCTGCCGCAGCGTTCCCACGCGTAATTAGTGAGAGACACGACTGTTAATGGAGTTAAGTGGGGAGTCGGCGAACGTCTAGGAAAGTGATAGCAGTGACGCGAGAAAAAAATGTAGACGGGTACGTTGTCCTCCTGAAAGATAATACTTTCCTGACATGTGAAGAGCGGCAAAAGAGAGGACTTGTTTTTGTTGTATTGTCAAGGAGATTCTTGTTGACTATGGCCAATCATACTTAGGTAATGTGTCGCTGCTTGACATACTAAGGTGGGTTGTAGTTGTACTGTCTCTGGTTCAAGCAGAACGAAATAAATTTAGAGCTCGCTCCGTGTCGTTCGAACTGATTGTTTATAATGGCGTTTTCGTTCGAAATGGCCGCCGAGTGTGAACTGTGATATGTTTTCTGAATTCTAAGTACGTTAAGCCATGTGACATTCAGCGACAAACCTGCGAGGTTTACAGAAGAAATGCTATGTATGCTTCAATGGTGAGAAGATGGATCACGCAATTAAAAGAAGAGAGTGATAGTGCATGACGAGGTAAGAAGTGGACGTCCATTTGTGGTTTCCGATGAACTGGTTACTGCAGTCGAAGAAATGATTAAGAAAAGCCGTAAGTTTGTCATTAATGTTCTTGCTCTTTTCTTGCAGATTTCACGGACGAGATTGTGGCTGAAAAACTGGATTTTCATAAGCTTTCAAATGTTCAAATGTCTGTAAATCTATCGGACCAAACTGCGTGGTCATCAGACCGTAGCTTAAAAACTACTTAAACCTAGGTAAACTAACCTAAGGACAAACACACACACCCATACCCCAGGGAGGACTCGAACCTCCACGGCAAGCAACCGCGCGCTCCGCAGCGGGACGCTTTAGACCGCTCGGCTACTCCACCACGGCTAAACTACTGACGTTATCAGTCCCCCGGTGGGGAGGGGAAGGAGTGAGGATAGGAAAGGAGGGGAGGGGGGAAAGGAAATGCAGTCCGGGAAGTAAAGAAGGAAGGAAGACTGCATTAGCTCGGGTCCCCGTGCTCGCCACGCACGTACTCACGGAAGAACCTTGAGCCCCCCGGGGGGGGGGGGGGTTCAAGGTCGTTCACCAACAGATAGGGAGTGACATAGCTATAAAAGTTCAAATAAAAGCAATTATCTGCATCACTCAGAATGTAAACAAAAACCATCGTTCCACCTGAAGATGAGAGGGTAAACTCTCGAAACGCGTCATGGGAGCAATAATAAAAAGAAATAGAAATGAAATGAGTGACTGACGTAGATAATTGCTTTTATTTGAACTTGTATTGTCATTAACAATCGCAGTTCCTTACCGCAGTCCAAGGTGGACGCTAAAAGGTTAGTCACATAACTGCCAGAGCACCTTCTGTGAGTACCTTTGAAAAGGCAGTGCTTACAACCTTAAGGCTCCGTGTGATATCAACGTGTGAAGCAAACAGGTGCCGTGATAAGAAGACGCACTCGTGGTTTCTGCAATCAAGTGGGCGGGTTTGGAGTGCCTCAAATTGCGGCCTTCCGATTTGCGGGATGGCCCTTTTGGAGAATTTCCACTAAAGTTGGACGTGGGTCGTCAGTTGTGCAACGATGCTGGTTGCAATCATCAAATGATCACGTGAACAATCTGAAAGCCGTAGACAAAGTCCTCGAAGACCACAGAGCGCAAACGCCAGCCAAGATCGACGTAAGGACAACATTGTCAGATGGTGCAGCTATGACACTACACATAAGAGGGTTTGTGAGCCCGAAAGTGTCAACACGAAATGTTGGTAATCGGTGAGTAGTAGCGAGACTACGAGCACGCACACCTCTGGCCCGTCTCCAACTCTTACCACCCATCGACGTGCACGGCTGGTCTGGTGCTGTCAAAAGACTTGGAAGACAGAATGACGGACCGTGGTCTTCAGCGATGAAAACAGATTCTTTTCAGACAGGGTATGCAGTCAGGAACAAAAATCGACGTTCACCGATATTTTGGCAGGAGAATATCCTGCTTCTCAAGCCAATACTGCAGCGAGGAAGGTAGATGGTACGTTGGGACATGCTGTTTATAGGGAATCAACTCGCATGATTTCTATCTGCAGGCTGAAAGTTTTTACCATCCATCTCAATTTGTAGGTGTTCTTTGTACCTTGGTGCACAGGGCTCACGTCATTTGTCAACTGTCCCCTCTGGAGGTCAATTTTTTCCAGAATGGTTATAATTAAGGGCAAATTAAAAGAGCGCCGAGCTATCGAGCTGTGATAGCACAGAGGTGGCAACCAAGTTAAAGGCCTTTCTGCCATAAGTTGGCAGCATTTCCCAGATCGATCGTAACTTGCATTAATATGATATGAAATGTGTGTTTCGGCCACCATCTAAAATGCTAGGGTCCTTAAAGGATGATCATGGCTTGCACAACGTGAGTTTCTGCCGTAACCCATGCAGCTGTGGAGTCCGTCATTTGATGCAGCTCTCCACGCTATCCTGTCCTGTGCAAACCTCTTCATCTGAGAATACGAACGTCAACTCACATCCTTTTGAATCTGCTTACCTCTATGATTTTTACCCGACACACTTCCTTCTAAAGCTAAGTTCACGATTCTTTGATGTCTCAGAATGTGTCCCACCGACCTATTCCTTCTCTTAGTCAGGATATGCCAGAAACTCTTATTCTTCCTAATACTGTTCAGTACCTCCTCATTAGTTACTTGATCTACCCATTTAATCTTCAACATTCCTCTATAGCATCACATTTAGCAAGCTTCTATCATATTTTTGTCTGAAATCCTTATCGCCCACGTTTCATTCCCATACAATGCTACACTTCAGACAAATGCTTTCAGAAAGGACTTTCTAACATTTAAACTAGTATTGGATGTCAACAAATTTCAGTCATTCTGCATTTTATATCTTCTTTACTTCGGCCACTAGAAGTTATCTTCCTACCACTTTTATCGTCTCATTACCTAATCTAATTCCTTCAGCATCACCTGATTTTCTGACACTACGTTCCATTACCCTCGTTTTACTCTAGTTTATGTTTATCTTATACCTTCCTTACAAAACACGGTCCATTCCATTTAATTGATCTTCCAGGTTCTTTGCTAACTCTGAAAGAATTACTATGTCATCAGCTAACAGCAAATCGCAAGGTATTATTGCTGGACTTTAATTCCCTCTCCAAATTTCTTATTGCATGTCATATATTGGTCAAACAATGAGGACTTGGGACCAATGTATTGAACATAAACGTCACGTTTACAACAAACCTACAAATCTGCCGTTTCCGTACACTGCATAGAGACAGGTCACCCTATGGAAGATAACAAAACTGAAATTGGAGCATGCACTTCCAGCTATTGGGAAGCGATTGAAATAAAACTAACAGGTATGAAGGTTTTTTCTAAAATTGTGCACGGATTTCCTGCTCTCTAACTTGTCAAAAAACAGAGAGACAAAATTAATGCCCCCTCAACCGTTGAAAACTGATGTTTAGTAACGATATTTCTGACGGAATTTCGCTTTGGTCGTGTGATGGCGCAATTTGCTTGCTTGCTCGGTGTGTGTTGTCTTTCCTGTTGTGATTGCAAACCAACGATTTAAACACCGCTGGACATTGCTTCCTCGATGCTGTATAGCCTTGATAATGGCAGGGTGTTCTCCTGCCGAAATATCGGCGAACGTCGATTTTTGTACCTGGCTGCATACCCATAAGTTATTTGAACAATCCATACGCCGGGAGATATTAAGAAATCAGAAAGCAGATTCTGATTTCCCTAAATCACTCCAGACAATTACCGGGACGGTTGGCTTCAAAGAACACTGCCGATTTCCTCTTCCATCCTTACCCAAAAGTCGACCAACCTGTCGACGTCCTGAGAAAGTAGATACTGCCTGTAAGCAAGTTATGGTCGTCTGCGCGTATGACGTGGACCTGGCTAGCGCTGTCTTTAATGTTTGTTGAGGGAATGCTGATTTGCGTTCGGGAGGGGCAGGATGTTGTAAGCCCGTTCTCTTACCATTCTTGTTACATCGCAATAATGCCCGCCCAAGCACTGTGTGTGAAATTCAACGTGTTCTGCAACATGTGCAGTAAGTTCGATGGCCACCACGGCCTCCCGACTTGTCTCCAAACGAGGGATATCAGCCCACATTACTATGTGAACAGGACGAGCAGGCATGAAATAACATATCTGAACCCAGTATTCGCCGCCTGTATGATGAATGGATGCCATAATCGGTGCCTGCATTGCCACCTTATAGGCCATACCCCTTGCTGTTATTATTCGACAGCTGGTATCTCAGTATTACTTTAGCTACTGATCTAGAAATTAATTAATTGCATGTACGCAAATACACTGTTTCAGGAATAAATCTTGAGCGAATTGTAAAATTCTAAGAGGTTTTACTACATGGCGTGGCTAAAAAGTTCTGTGAATGGTTTCATATTTTACAAACCGAGTTGGCGAGGATGAGGTGCACGCGCATACACATTGAGGAACATGTCAACAAGCGCCCCCTATCGTGCAAAGCACTGCAGTGAAGCGGTGGTACGCGCTGCGACACAGCTAACAGTGCCGGTGTGAGAACTCGTGTCATTGAAGCATGGAGCGTAAAATGAAGCAATGCGTAACATTAATTTTCGTTTCAAATTAGGCAAAACGGCGACGGAGACCCATGGGATGTTAGTGCAAGGGTATGGCGTTGACGTAGTGAATAAGAAGAGCGCGTTTGAGTGGTTTAAACGCTTTAGAGACGGAAAGGAAGGTTCGAGGATGAGTCTCGTTCGGCTCGACCGTCCACATTCACACAGAACATCGAACGAGTGTGACTGATACTTGCGGATGATCGGCGGCTGTCTTTAAGAATGATAGCAGACCAGTTGAAGATCAGCACGGACAGTAAAAGTACTACTTTTTGCGAATATTTGTGAAAGTGGAAGATTTGTAGCCGGTTCGTAGCGCACATGGTGATAGACGAGCAGAGGCAAACTCGGATGGAAGCTTCTGGAGATTTCACCGACATGTCTGAGCGGAATCCGCAATTTGTTGCAACCATCATTATACGAGATGAGTGTTGGCGCTACCAACACGATCCGGAGTTCACGCGACATTCAGTGGCATGGTGTAAATTAGCCCTGAATGTCTCACGCTTCGCAACGGTTACGGAGATCAAACAACGCGTGATCTCAGTCTTCGAGCGATTCCCACAAGCGTTTGCCGACAGTTTCCAACAGCTGTACAACCCATCTCAGATGTTTATTGTTGCCAATGGCGATTACTTAGAAGGCCAGTAAAGGTATTTTGTTTGAAACTCTAGTGTCCTATTTTTCCTAGGACTATTCACCGAACTTTACGGACGCACCTTTTAATTTTTATTTCCGACAGCGTACAAGCGGACTTGTCATGAAGGCAAAGGCGGTGTAAGCCTAAGCGCAGCTGGGGATGAGAGGGCTTCCCGCTGCCAGCAGCGGTCGCGTGACTCAGTGGGCAGCAGCAGCAGCAGCGGCGGCAGCTGGCGGCCTGGCCAGAGAACCTGACCCCACAGTCCGGTTGATGCGGCAACGCGACACCCTCTGAGCCACCGGACCCCGCCTGCTCATCCGAGCCGCTACTTAACCCAACGCCGCGTGTAACCCATCGGGACATCGATTCTGCTGCCGCCGACGCTGCACCAAAAAACTGTCCTGCCACTCCAAATGGTTCTCTCCTCCACCTGACTGGCCAGTAAAATGCAGCCCACACGATGTACAGCTCAGTCACTTCCGCTACATTTAGGACCTCTCTACTCCGAAAGACGTCAGTTGTGAATAACGTGCAGGCCATACGATGTACAGGTCAGGCGATACCGTTACATTTAGCACTACCTCTCTACTCCAAAAGACGTCACTTGTGAGTAACGTGCAGGCCATACGATGTACAGCTCAGGCGATACCGTTACATTTAGCACTACCTCTCTACTCCAAAAGACGTCACTTGTGAGTAACGTGCAGGCCATACGATGTACAGCTCAGGCGATACCGTTACATTTAGCACTACCTCTCTACTCCAAAAGACGTCACTTGTGAATAACGTGCAGGCCATACGATGTACAGCTCAGGCGATACCGTTACATTTAGCACTACCTCTCTACTCCAAAAGACGTCACTTGTGAGTAACGTGCAGGCCATACGATGTACAGCTCAGGCGATACCGTTACATTTAGCACTACCTCTCTACTCCAAAAGACGTCACTTGTGAGTAACGTGCAGGCCATACGATGTACAGCTCAGGCGATACCGTTACATTTAGCACTACCTCTCTACTCCAAAAGACGTCACTTGTGAGTAACGTGCAGGCCATACGATGTACAGCTCAGGCGATACCGTTACATTTAGCACTACCTCTCTACTCCAAAAGACGTCACTTGTGAGTAACGTGCAGGCCATACGATGTACAGCTCAGGCGATACCGTTACATTTAGCACTACCTCTCTACTCCAAAAGACGTCACTTGTGAGTAACGTGCAGGCCATACGATGTACAGCTCAGGCGATACCGTTACATTTAGCACTACCTCTCTACTCCAAAAGACGTCACTTGTGAGTAACGTGCAGGCCATACGATGTACAGCTCAGGCGATACCGTTACATTTAGCACTACCTCTCTACTCCAAAAGACGTCACTTGTGAGTAACGTGCAGGCCATACGATGTACAGCTCAGGCGATACCGTTACATTTAGCACTACCTCTCTACTCCAAAAGACGTCACTTGTGAGTAACGTGCAGGCCATACGATGTACAGCTCAGGCGATACTGTTACATTTAGCACTACCTCTCTACTCCAAAAGACGTCACTTGTGAGTAACGTGCAGGCCATACGATGTACAGCTCAGGCGATACCGTTACATTTAGCACTACCTCTCTACTCCAAAAGACGTCACTTGTGAGTAACGTGCAGGCCATACGATGTACAGCTCAGGCGATACCGTTACATTTAGCACTACCTCTCTACTCCAAAAGACGTCACTTGTGAGTAACGTGCAGGCCATACGATGTACAGCTCAGGCGATACCGTTACATTTAGCACTACCTCTCTACTCCAAAAGACGTCACTTGTGAGTAACGTGCAGGCCATACGATGTACAGCTCAGGCGATACCGTTACATTTAGCACTACCTCTCTACTCCAAAAGACGTCACTTGTGAGTAACGTGCAGGCCATACGATGTACAGCTCAGGCGATACCGTTACATTTAGCACTACCTCTCTACTCCAAAAGACGTCACTTGTGAGTAACGTGCAGGCCATACGATGTACAGCTCAGGCGATACCGTTACATTTAGCACTACCTCTCTACTCCAAAAGACGTCACTTGTGAATAACGTGCAGGCCATACGATGTACAGCTCAGGCGATACCATTACATTTAGCACTACCTCTCTACTCCAAAAGACGTCACTTGTGAGTAACGTGCAGGCCATACGATGTACAGCTCAGGCGATACCGTTACATTTAGCACTACCTCTCTACTCCAAAAGACGTCACTTGTGAATAACGTGCAGGCCATACGATGTACAGCTCAGGCGATACCATTACATTTAGCACTACCTCTCTACTCCAAAAGACGTCACTTGTGAGTAACGTGCAGGCCATACGATGTACAGCTCAGGCGATACCGTTACATTTAGCACTACCTCTCTACTCCAAAAGACGTCACTTGTGAGTAACGTGCAGGCCATACGATGTACAGCTCAGGCGATACCGTTACATTTAGCACTACCTCTCTACTCCAAAAGACGTCACTTGTGAATAACGTGCAGGCCATACGATGTACAGCTCAGGCGATACCATTACATTTAGCACTACCTCTCTACTCCAAAAGACGTCACTTGTGAGTAACGTGCAGGCCATACGATGTACAGCTCAGGCGATACCGTTACATTTAGCACTACCTCTCTACTCCAAAAGACGTCACTTGTGAGTAACGTGCAGGCCATACGATGTACAGCTCAGGCGATACCGTTACATTTAGCACTACCTCTCTACTCCAAAAGACGTCACTTGTGAGTAACGTGCAGGCCATACGATGTACAGCTCAGGCGATACCGTTACATTTAGCACTACCTCTCTACTCCAAAAGACGTCACTTGTGAGTAACGTGCAGGCCATACGATGTACAGCTCAGGCGATACCGTTACATTTAGCACTACCTCTCTACTCCAAAAGACGTCACTTGTGAGTAACGTGCAGGCCATACGATGTACAGCTCAGGCGATACCGTTACATTTAGCACTACCTCTCTACTCCAAAAGACGTCACTTGTGAGTAACGTGCAGGCCATACGATGTACAGCTCAGGCGATACCATTACATTTAGCACTACCTCTCTACTCCAAAAGACGTCACTTGTGAGTAACGTGCAGGCCATACGATGTACAGCTCAGGCGATACCGTTACATTTAGCACTACCTCTCTACTCCAAAAGACGTCACTTGTGAGTAACGTGCAGGCCATACGATGTACAGCTCAGGCGATACCGTTACATTTAGCACTACCTCTCTACTCCAAAAGACGTCACTTGTGAATAACGTGCAGGCCATACGATGTACAGCTCAGGCGATACCATTACATTTAGCACTACCTCTCTACTCCAAAAGACGTCACTTGTGAGTAACGTGCAGGCCATACGATGTACAGCTCAGGCGATACCGTTACATTTAGCACTACCTCTCTACTCCAAAAGACGTCACTTGTGAATAACGTGCAGGCCATACGATGTACAGCTCAGGCGATACCATTACATTTAGCACTACCTCTCTACTCCAAAAGACGTCACTTGTGAGTAACGTGCAGGCCATACGATGTACAGCTCAGGCGATACCGTTACATTTAGCACTACCTCTCTACTCCAAAAGACGTCACTTGTGAGTAACGTGCAGGCCATACGATGTACAGCTCAGGCGATACCGTTACATTAAGCACTACCTCTCTACTCCAAAAGACGTCACTTGTGAGTAACGTGCAGGCCATACGATGTACAGCTCAGGCGATACCGTTACATTTAGCACTACCTCTCTACTCCAAAAGACGTCACTTGTGAGTAACGTGCAGGCCATACGATGTACAGCTCAGGCGATACCGTTACATTTAGCACTACCTCTCTACTCCAAAAGACGTCACTTGTGAGTAACGTGCAGGCCATACGATGTACAGTTCAGGCGATACCGTTACATTTAGCACTACCTCTCTACTCCAAAAGACGTCACTTGTGAGTAACGTGCAGGCCATACGATGTACAGCTCAGGCGATACCATTACATTTAGCACTACCTCTCTACTCCAAAAGACGTCACTTGTGAGTAACGTGCAGGCCATACGATGTACAGCTCAGGCGATACCGTTACATTTAGCACTACCTCTCTACTCCAAAAGACGTCACTTGTGAGTAACGTGCAGGCCATACGATGTACAGCTCAGGCGATACCGTTACATTTAGCACTACCTCTCTACTCCAAAAGACGTCACTTGTGAATAACGTGCAGGCCATACGATGTACAGCTCAGGCGATACCATTACATTTAGCACTACCTCTCTACTCCAAAAGACGTCACTTGTGAGTAACGTGCAGGCCATACGATGTACAGCTCAGGCGATACCGTTACATTTAGCACTACCTCTCTACTCCAAAAGACGTCACTTGTGAATAACGTGCAGGCCATACGATGTACAGCTCAGGCGATACCGTTACATTTAGCACTACCTCTCTACTCCAAAAGACGTCACTTGTGAGTAACGTGCAGGCCATACGATGTACAGCTCAGGCGATACCGTTACATTTAGCACTACCTCTCTACTCCAAAAGACGTCACTTGTGAGTAACGTGCAGGCCATACGATGTACAGCTCAGGCGATACCGTTACATTTAGCACTACCTCTCTACTCCAAAAGACGTCACTTGTGAGTAACGTGCAGGCCATACGATGTACAGCTCAGGCGATACCGTTACATTTAGCACTACCTCTCTACTCCAAAAGACGTCACTTGTGAGTAACGTGCAGGCCATACGATGTACAGCTCAGGCGATACCGTTACATTTAGCACTACCTCTCTACTCCAAAAGACGTCACTTGTGAGTAACGTGCAGGCCATACGATGTACAGCTCAGGCGATACCGTTACATTTAGCACTACCTCTCTACTCCAAAAGACGTCACTTGTGAATAACGTGCAGGCTATACGATGTACAGCTCAGGCGATACCATTACATTTAGCACTACCTCTCTACTCCGAAAGACGCCAGTTGTGAATAATGCGCAGGAACGACGATTGGTGGTAAGTTTCCGCAAGTCCTCGAATCTTTCTCGTTTTACCCTCACGGCCTTTTCATGTCAGCCTCCCTAGTCTAGGAGACAGCGTGGTGGGTTGCCAAGCAAAAAAGGCCTTGGTTCGATTCCCGGTCGCGTCGGGGATTATCTCCACTCGGGAACTGGGTGTTGTGTCGTCTTCATCATCATCGATGCTCTTCTCGCCTAAGTGGTGTCACCCAAAGACTTCCACCAAGATCCCAGCTAAAGTCTAATGGCTAAAAATGCCACATCTGAGAATGTTCATCGTCTCGATAATGTCAGAGACATTAATGATAAATATTCACAGAATATATGACATCAACTGCGATTGGGCAAAGCTGAAAATGTGTACCCAGCCGGGATTCGAACCCGGGTCTCCTGCTTTCTAGGCAGTTGCGCTGACCCCTACACCACTGGGGACACAGTGATCACCGCACATGCAAGGACTACCTAAGCACGCTTCCCGTCAGATACAAATTCCCAGCTTCGCCCTGCCCACAGTACTCAAACTCGTAGTTATGAAACTAATTCCCATAAGAGTAAGGGCTTCAAACTTGCCCACCCCTCCTCACTAACGATAGGATCATTGCCCGTCACCGGACCGGCATAATATATATATATATATATATGGTGTCTGTTCCGCTTACCGCTAGACCACCGCATCACTAGCGATCGGAATAGTCTAAGCACGATTTCCCTCCACGTCACAAACTTTAATTCACCTTCTGTGTTCCTATGAAAAATTGTCACATCTGCCAAGGCTCTCCATGCAGCGGAATAGCACCTCGGCAATGGAAAGATCGGAACATTTCTGCCTTTAACCTCAGGCTAAGGTGATATGAATATCATTATAAATAGAAATTTATACACCCTGAGACTGTTATTCGTCTCGAAATACTCACGCATATGCGAGCAGAACGCGAAGCCATACATTAAGACTCCAATACTGATGTTCCCCCGCCCATAAACGGTGTGACTTTAATGGGACACACACCATAGGCAAAATGTTCAAATGTTTGTAAATCTATCGAAGCAAACTGCGTGGGCATCAGTCCGTAGCTTACAGACTACTTAAACTAAGGTAAACTAACCTAATGACAAGACACACACACACACACACCGATGCCCCAGGGAGGACTCGAACCTCCGACGGCGAGCAACCGCGCGATCCGCAGCGAGACGCCTTAGGCCGCTCAGCTACTCAACCGCGGCACACCATAGGCCTCCGTGTGTAGACATCCGAAGGCGATTTATGACTGTTTGTATTGATATTGCACATCCTGTTGTAGCCTGGAGGATGCGTTGCAGCTTTGCATTCAGTCCCGGGACTGTCGCGACGGGCTGTTAATGAAGATAACTGTCACGACTTGCCGATGTTTCCCGTGGACAACTTTGACCTGACTTCTTTTAACGGTTCCTACTGTCTAAAATCGCGTCCAGGTCCTGGAAATTACACTTTGAGACACTATAATAGTTACAGCCACCTCCTTCTGTGTCTGTTCTGCTTCGAACCTTTCTATGGCTCTCCTTGCCACAGCTTCGGGTAAGTCACGTTGTTGTTGCATTGCATTACCTGTTCACTACACTGTGTGAACCCAACTGCTTGTGTAATTCGTTTGCTAAACCCCTTCAGGAGCAACTTTCTGTTACATATTACGACCATCTCGATTGCAGTAATGTTGCTGTCTCCAATCCGTAGAATCGACATAAGGAGGTCGAGTTCATTCTGCCGATGTGAATACTTCACAACCCAGATATCTCAACTGATCCCCTAATTGTTTTAAGTAGTGTAATGCAGCGGTGAGTAGCCGAGCGGTCTAAGGCGCCTTGCTGCTGAGCGCGTGGTTGTTCGCCGTTGGAAGTTCGAATCCTCCCTGGGGCATGGATGTGTGTGGTGTTCTTAGGTTAGTTTAAGTAATATGTAAATCTAGGGACTGATGACGATTGCAGTTCGGTGCAATAATTTTACGAACACAACCAGTGTAATATTCACAGAATATATGACATCAACTGCAATTGGGCAAAGCTGAAAATGTGTACCCAGCCGGGATTCGAACCCCGGTCTCCTGCTTTCTAGGCAGTTGCGCTGACCCCTACACCACTGGGGACACAGTGATCACCGCACCTGCAAGGACTACCTAAGCACGCCTCCCGTCAGATACAAATTCCCAACTTCGCCCTGCCCACAGTACTCAAACTCGTAGTTATGAAACTAATTCCCGTAAGAGTAAGGGCTTCTAACTTGCCCACCCCTCCCCACTAACGATAGGTTCATTGCCCGTCACCGGCATATTATATATATACATGTGGCGTCTGTTCCGAAAGAACAGATGTCACTTCTGATCCTGCAGTTGTTATTATTTAATATTCACAGAATATATGACATCAACTGCGATTGGGCAAAGCTGAAAATGTGTACCCAGCCGGGATTCGAACCCGGGTCTCCTGCTTTCTAGGCATTGCGCTGACCCCTACCCACTGGGGACACAGTGAACACCGCACCTGTAAAGGACTACCTAAGCACGCCTCCTGTCAGATACAAATTCCCAACTTCGCCCTGCCCACAGTGAATATTAAATAATAACAACTGCAGGATCAGAAGTGACGTCTGTTCTTTCGGAACAGACGCCACATGTATACAACCAGTGTAGTTCAGTTCTTCGTAGTTTTACATCGCTGAAGGTATGATAATGAAATGCAGAAACTGGTACCCCACTAACGATCGAAACAGACGGCTGGAGGTACGGTTTTATTTTATCCCTGACCAATGACAGCGCTGCTAATTGTCCAGGTGTAAGTGCCACCATTTGACGGTGCAGTTGTAGCTGTAGCCTTCTCGCCCCCGGCGGGCACGCGCAGCGCGCAGCCGTGTCGCGGCCGTGTCGGGTGTAAACCAGTTCCCCAGCCCCAGCCCCAGTCGCGGCCTTTTGTGCGCCGCCTTTGTAGCGGCGTCGCCCCTGCCCCGGCCGCACACAGCACAGTAGTACGCTACAAACTGCCTTTCGCGTAACGGCCCACAATGCCACCAGTCCCGCCGGCATACCTCTGCAAGGACTGCAGACCTGCGCTGCCGCTCCACCTCACCGCCACTGCTGGTTCGCCCCGAGCGAGAATGCGAGGGCAGGTCACCGGGTCGTGACCCCGACCAAAGGACAATTTGTCAGAATCGTTTATTGATCTTCAACAGGGCTGACGATCGCCAACCGTATATAAAAAGATAGAACAGGAAACCAGCAGCACATTCTTTTTATTGCATTGACCCCACTTCGACACCTATCCTCATCAGAAGATACGTAATCATTTGACGACCTTCCAGTCGCTACCTACATGTTTCCAGAGTTTGCATATGAGGGTCAATTTCTTCGCTTTTGAACAAAGTAACCATGAAAATTTAAACATACGTCAAGTGGTAACAACAGCTTTTGGAGCCCAGAGTCAAAGAACTCTGGCTCACCGTAACTTCTGTTCGTGAAGTTCGTCAGCAAAATATGATGAACTACTGATCTTGTAACTTATGCAAATTTCTGTATGCTATATAAATATATGATCCTGAAGTTAGTATCAATCATATTCACGAAATGTACCACATTAAAAAGTTGGAAAATCTGTATTCAGCCGGGTTTCGAACCCGGGTCTCCTGCTGGCTACACAGTTGCGCTGGCCCCTACACCATACACCACAGGGGGGCCTTCCTGCGCGGGTTATTCAAGCATACCTCCCGTCAGCTACAAATTAACTTTACGTTGTCCACCATTTGCCCCGTAAGAGCCTAGGAGTACCTCCGCACTGGAGAAAGGTGTTCGTTCTTTCGGCAGAACAGACACTACACACACACACACACACACACACACACACACAACATTCCGATGACGAGTAATGATCCTTTCTTCAGTGCGGAGGCACATCTGGGGCCTTACTCTTTGGGGAATCAGTTTGAAAAACGGCGAGTGTGAGTGGTAGTGGGCAGAGCAAAGTTGAGAATTTATATCTGATGGAAGGTGTACTTGTGTAATCAGTGCAGGCACGGTGATCACTGAGTCCTCAGTAATGTAGATATCAGCGCAACTATCTTTCAAGCAGAAAACCCGGTTTCGAATCCCGACTGCGAACAGATTTTCAACTTTAACCATTCGCAGTTAATGTCGCACATTCCGTGAATATGAATATGCAAATTTCCGTTACAGCACGTCAATAGTGAAGAACCTCTTGTGATCTGCAAGGACGACTGTCGTCAATGAAGGCTTCACGCAACAAGTTGATGTGGCAATTTGCCAAAGCAGATTGGTACTTAAAAAATTCTTATCGTCTACGTAAAGGATGGAGTGGTTATTTATATAAAATGGAAAATCATTTATCATTAGAATAAATAACAGAGGTCCTAAAACAGAACCTTTTGGCACACCAGCCGCGATGGAACGGCTGAGCAAATTGAGGCGCTATGCCGTTCCCCGTCGGGGGTTCGGATCCCACCTCGGGCATGGATGATTGTGCCGTCTTTAGCATAAGGTAGTTCATAAGTAGCTTGTAAGTTTAGGGACTGATGACCGCGCAGTTAAGTCCCATAAGCTTTACAAACATTAGAACAATTGGCACACCACACTTAACTTTAGCTGTCTGCAGTCTCTCTTTACCAATAATACACACTATTTGTTTACGGTTGTTCAGAAATTATTCAAAATTTCTACCATCATTTTTGTTAATGATGCTATAATTTACTAGTTTGTTGAGAAGCGAAATATGCTCAACACAGCCGAAGGCCTTGCTAAAGTCGAAAGAAGTAGCAGGACAAATTTCTTTTCTTCACAAACACTAAGCACCTTTCTAATCAAGGGGTCAGTGACATGCAATTAATCTGCCCTTCCTAAAACGAAACTGTTCATCAGAAATAATGTTATTATGGTCCAAGTAATCACAAGAGTCACACCTTTGCTCTAGCTCGCCACACTTGTTGCCAATCGAAAATGTGTGGCATGAGGTGAACCGATAGGGGCAGTGCTGCGATCCACTGCCAGCCAGCCCAGATGAACTTTGGAACCCTGTGAATCAGTGGCGGCTGGTGCTTCAGGTGACTGGGAGTTCATTGAGTGCGGGATATTGATACTGGCGAGCCCCCCCCCCCCCTTTCTTGCTCGGCGTCCAAAGAGACAGTTTGGCACACCTCTGTGAGTGGCACCGGGGAAAAGCCCGGTTTGCCCCCCCCCCCCTCCCTTTTAGATAATTTTCGTTAAAAGATCTGCAGATCTACCTCGGCTTGTTTGCGCTTGCTTCAACTCGAGCTGAGGCGTCGGCCTACCAAGCTTCTTAATTTCATACTTTTGTTCCAAGCTTCATGCTGAGTAAATTGTTTCTAACCGATACTGAACGTTGTTCATTTTTCTTTGATAATAAACATCAAGAACATATGAATATGAGCACGAACACTGAATGACAGTAAGTAACTAACAAAATGAATCTGTTACGTCACATGACACTATAAGCAGCACCTCCTCCTAACCTTACGCATGCGCAAAGGCTACTCTCCCCCACATCTTTTCAAACAGTTAAATATTTGTAGCAATGAAGAGCATAAATTTCATTTACCCTAAAAATCGAGACACATTTGCTAAAACGTCCAAAGATATGTAGCAAGAACAATAAAAAGTCATTGTTTTCCCACATCTGTTAAAAATAAGATTGGGTTTTAAAAAAATTGTTTACATGCTGCCTCGAAGCCACTACCTTCGACAGCGTAACGTGATGCCGCTAACCGCATGGCTATTCCTGCCAGGAGGAAAGTAGTGACTCATTATTAATCATGATTACACCATCTGAAGGCTTTTACAGTTGATGCGTCCTTAATTTATAGTTATAAGATATTTTACCAAATATGGCTTTATTATGAATCTTCAATGCACCAAAAACAAATATGATGGTCGGATGTTGCGTTTATGAAGGATTTGCGCATGTGCCAGGTGCGCAGTAGTTCCATTTTCTTACTTCGGGACCATTCGTGCGTAACCGCCAGAGCTCGAGTACCCAGGAACTGGCGTCTCTACCAGCTCCAACGCTAGAGTTAAAAGTGGCGTTTCCACGCGCCCATACGCAGCTTCCAGGGGGTGCAGAAGAGAATTTCAACCTCAGCCGCGCACTGCGACGTTGCGGCCACTGCTACCTGTATTAAGCGGCTGCGCCACAACTCGTATACCTGCTGTCTCCGCGACGTAAAATGCGATAAAAATATTTTGAATGTACATATGAAGTGATCTGATAGAAAAACGAATCGAAGAGTGATAGTTCAAAACACTTTTTATTTGAAACTTACTGGCAGATTAAATTTGTGTGCCGGAACCGGGACTCGAACCTGGGACCTTTGCCTTCCGCGGGCAAGCGCTCTACCGACTGAGCTATCCCGGCACGTCTCACGATGCCGCCTCACAACTTTACTTTCGCCAGTACCTCACCTCCTACTTACCAAACTTCACAGAAGCTCTTCTGCCAACCTTGCAAGACTAGCACTCCTGGAAAAAAGGATATGGTGGAGACATGGCTTATCCACAGCCTAAGGGATGTTTCCAGAATGAAACTTTCACTCTGCAGCGGAGTATGCGCTGATATGAAACTTCCTGGCAAAGTGAAAGTTTCATTCTGGAAACATCCCTTAGGCTGTGGATAAGCTATGTCTCCACCAATCCTTTCTTCCAGGAGTGCTAGTCTTGCAAGGTTCGCAGGAGAAATTCTGTGAAGTTTGGAAAGTAGGAGGCGAGGTACTGGCGAAAGTAGAGTTGTGAGGCGGCATCGTGAGACGTGCCGGGATAGCTCAGTCGGTAGAGCACTTGCTCGAGGAAGACAAAGGTCCCAGGTACGAGTCCCGGTTCCGGCACATAATTTTAATCTGCCAGGAATTTCATATCAGCGCACACTCCGCTGCAGAGTGAAAGTTTCATTCACTTTTTATTTATTTACTTTTTTTTCTCGACGAGCTGATTCCCGGGGGTTCAACTGAACCTGTGAACACACAGGACGCGCCACGACTGATGTGAATACAGATGGATGGCTGTGCCATATAACGCCATTCGTGCCTTTAACGTCGCATTGAACAAGATATGAGGGCCCTTAACTGGCCCTGTGCCTAATGGGCTACAGGACACATGCTGAACGCGAGTGAGTGAAATGCTAATAATTTCTTCGGAATATACTAACTAATACGTCCTTCCCAGCTCTACAGTCTTTCAAGGTGTTGTGTGTTATCTGGAATGCATTTGACACACGATGTGCGTCCTCTAGGAGACACACCAGGTGGCAGCGCGCGCCATGTTATCAGTTCCCCCAATCGCCGTCACACGCTGGCGGCGCTGGCGATGCCCTACCGCCGCTCCCTGAGATTTGATCTTAATTAACTTTCCTCGCCGCCGGAGACGGCTTTTTGTGCCAGTGGGGAATGATCCGCCCACACTGTGGCTACCGCCGTGACTCGTCGGCCAGGGACCTCCGGTGGAACACGTCACGGTATCGTTAACATGTAAATCAGCCGACCCCCACGAGCATCGGGGCCGGGGAAACAGTCTCTGCTCGTTTCGTTGAAAGGGCAGAAGGCTGCTTCCGCTCTTTCTGACCAGGGCGAGTCACTAAACCATCACACCCACACGTTTGTCGCCGCATATCTGTAACCAATGATACCTTTAAAAAAAGGCTCATACATTAAAGATTTGAGACAAATGCATTCCATTAATTACGGAGTTAATGGCCCGTTTAACTGGCAACGTACCAAGGTGGACGTTTTTTGGGGATGATTTCCGTCCCACTAACTGCTTACAGTAGCCCACAAGTAATGACGGGCAAAGTGAGAGAGGGGGGACTCGTTTCTGTTAAAAGTTCCGGGCAACCTTGGAAAGTGGTAGTAATATGGAACACTTTTTTGTTTAAGGCAAAATACTGCAGCATGGCGCCCCAGTGCGCACCGCTATACCGCCGCAACAACGTTTCGTTCTCATCTGCGAAAGACACCTTCAGAGCTTACCACTTGAACTGCAATTTAAAGCGGCATTTTGAGCTTCTAGAGAGAACCACAATTCTCGACGCGTGGCACGAAATGTTTTAAAAGTGTCGAATTGTGTCAGCTGATAATGTCTCATATACATTTGCTACTACTAGACTTCTATGCCAGGAGTGTACAACTAAACTTCGACGTACGCCCCATTATTTACTTTTATCATTATGGCGGGCCAACCAAAGAACGTTTAGTCAAAGAAATAATTAAGCTAATATAATTAAAACAATTTTTATAGGTATGCAGGTAATATATACTTATATTAATATTACAAACTTAAAATGAAACATAAGATTGCCGGCCGCGGTGGCCGAGGGGACTGAGGCGCTCCACTGTGGCTGCACGGCCACTACGGTCGGGCGTTCGAATCCCCCATCGGGCATGGATATTTGTGCCGTCCTTTGTATAAGGTACTTGATAAGTAGTTTGTAAGTGTAGGGACTGATGACCCCGTAGTTAAGTCCCATAAGCTTAACAAACATTTGAACATTTGTAACATAAGATTAATGATAAATAAAATTAAAAGAAAACGAAATCTTAATGAGACAAATGACATTTCTTTTAGTTTGCCAAGTTCCTCAATATTCGGAGATATATATTCGATATCGTAACTCTGAAAATCGCACTCAGATGATTATCTGTTAGAGAAGATCTGGTTTTAGACTGTACATGTTTCATACATACAAAATAATTAAGAACGTTTGAAGATATATGCGCTTCCAAATGAGAGCACTTGTTCAAGTGCTAACGTGTGTAGGTTGAGATATTGATCGGGTATTGTATATATTGATAGGGTATTGTATATATTTTTATAAAATTCTATCCCTCCATTCTGCAGGCAGCTATGGTAGGTTATTTTAAGGCTTTCATTACTATGAAGCTCATTCAACTGCATCTGTAAGCGCAACATCGCACCATCAAGCTTTAACCTCAAAATATTTTGGAACACTTTGATATAGGACTCGTCATTTTTAAAATCTGTTCATGTTTCCTCAAACTCATTCGTTATTTTCAGCGGAAGACAGGTAATTATCGAAATCCAGTGGTTCACGATTTCGTGTAGACAAGGTCTCCCAATTACCAACCTGTCGCTCCCCTATGTGTTTCTCGAACAAGATAACCACGGCGGCATGCTGTGTACGTGGCAGCATTCTGCCCCACAACTATTCCGGAGAAAAGGAAAATTACGTCAGGCTATGGCAGGCGGAATTCGTCATCGCTGGCCTCACTGCGGCCCGCGGACCGTATGTTGGACAGCCATCTACACGGATGTTAGTACTTCAATTGTGAAGATGTTCGTTGCATACGAAGAAGAAACGTTCGTGAATCGTCAACTACAGTTTCTAATTTTGACGTAACGAATCGTGTCGTGAGACGGTGACGACAGGGCAGGGCAGTAATTTAGGAGCAGCTCAGCAGCTCAGCAGGAGGTAGCAGGCAGGCACAGGCACAGGCAGGGCGACATTAGCATTGTGAGCTCCCCCAGCAGCAGCAGCCGTTGGCAGGCCGCACCCCTGCGCGCTCGGCCGCCAGCTGCCGCTGACAAATGGCGACGCCACTTCATCTGCTGACGCTGCTGCACCGGGGCTAGGCGTCTGTTTCTCTGACGCCCTGTGTCGCTGCAGGCTTGCTAACCCAACGCAACAGAAAATTAAGTCGCTTATAAGATTGTGAAGTTATGATTGGCGATTTATTGAGGAAAAGTATCTGCCATGGACGCAGCAGAAAAGAAACGAGCCGGCCGCGGTGGCCGAGGGGACTGAGGCGCTCCAGTCACGGTCTGCACGGCCACTACGGTCGGGAGTTCGAATCCCCCCTCGGGCATGGATATATGTGCCGTCCTTAGTAGTAGGTAGTTCATAAGTAGTTCGTAAGTTTAGGGACTGATGACCCCGTAGTTAAGTCCCATAGACTCTACAAACATTTCAACATTTTGAAAAGAAAGGATTTCGTGTTAGGTAATGTAGTTATGATGGATGATTTATTTTCGTATAAATTTTCAACCAATTTCTTTTAGGGCTGCTTTTATTGTCGATTTGCAGTAGGATTTTCGAACATATACTTTGTTCGAATATTATGAACTACCTCGAACAGAACGACCTATTAGCCAATAGTCAACACTGATTCAGAAAGTATCGCTCTTGCGAAACACAGATTGCCCTTTATTCACACGAAGTGTTAAGTGCCATCGACAAGGGATCTCAAATCGGTTCCATATTTCTGGATTTCCGGAAGGCTTTCGACACTGTACCCCACAAGCGGCTTCTAATGAAATTGCGTGCTTATGGAATATCTCCCTAATTGTGCGATTGGATTCACGATTTCCTATCAGAAAGGACACAGTTCGTTGTAATTGACGGTAAGTCATCTAGTAAAAGAGAAATGATATCTGGCGTTCCACAGGGAAGCGTTATACGTCCCCTACTCTTCCTTGTGTTTATAAACGATTTAGAAGACAATCTGAATAGCTCCCTTAGACTGTTCGCGGATGATGCTGTCGTTTATCGGTTAGTGAAGTCAACAGAGGATCAAAAGCAACTGCAAAGCGATTTAGACAAAATTTATACATGGTGCGAATATTGGCAATTGACACTAAATAAAGAAAAGTGTGAAGTAATACACATGACCACTTTAATTACGCGATAAATCAGTCAAACCTTAAGGTCGTAGATTCTACCAAATACCTAGGAGTTACAATTACGAACAACTTTGACTGGAGAGAACACATAGAAAATATTGTGGGGAAGGCGAACCAAAGGTTATTTTTCATCGGCAGAACGCTTCGAAGATGCACCAGCTCCACCAAAGAGACTGCATACATCACACTTGTGCGTCCTCTCCTGGAGTACTGTTGCCCCTTGTGGGACCCTCACCAGGTGGGACTGACGGAAGACATTGAGAAGGTTCAGAGAAGGGCAGCTCGTTTTGTTTTATCACACTACGGGGGAGGGAGGGGGGAAGCGTCACGGAAATGTTGCACGAATTGGGGTGGAAATCATTAAAAAAAAAGACGTTATTCATTGCGGCGTGATCTGTTTGCGAAGTTTGAATCACTGAGTTTTACTTCTGAATGTGAAAGTATTTTTCTATCACCCACCTACGTAGGGAGACATGACCATTCCAATAAAATAAGAGAAACCAGATCGAAAACGAAACGATTTAGTTGTTCTTTCTCCCCGCGCGCTATTAGAGAATGGAACGGTAGAGAAAAGTTATGAAAGTGGTTAATAAACCCCCTGCCATGCACTTAAATGTGATTTGCAGAGTATATATGTAGATGTAGAACTAGTTGCCAAGCCACTGCAGGATTGTTATCAATGGTGATGTTACACGGTCATTACTGTCTCTTGTACCAAATGTAGTTAGACACTGATGGTGTTATCAGGCTTGATTACACTATGGCTCTTGTGCTCAACGACTTTTTCTTTTTATTTCTATAAAATTGTCAGTAATCAATCGTAAATATTTTGCTTTCTCACCAGATCTGGTTTTCGGTCCCTATGTGACCGTTATCAATGCTTCGAATAAGCAGTTTTATATGTTTTGACTGTTTGTTGTACCCACTGATAATGATGACACAGTGACCGAAATCTAGATCTGGTGAATAAACCAAATATTTACTACTGATTGTTGACAATTTTCTACAGACTGAGATAGTGGTTCTGGCTAAATAACTGAACTTTAGTATTAGGGAACAAACAAACGGAACGAAACGTTAGGCTGTGGTGTCTTTTGTACTTGCTCTTCGTAATTACCAGTACAGAATAAGTAAAAATAAATAAATAAATGAAAACGCTAAGGTTTCGTCCCGTTTGCTTTCGTTCGCGGTCACTAATGTTCATTTATTTTATCACAACCACCATCGCAACGTCCAACTGCATAAGAAATAATAACGTTCATCTTCACTGATGATGACCCTACAGTGTCTTGAAAACTGGTTATGGGAAACTAAGACAACATCCGTAAACGTCGTTGGTGAATATTTATATCAAAATAAATTGCCAATTTTATACTACAGTTGCAGTTTGTGATCCAAGACGAATAAGCCGTGCGAGAATGGCCTCGCGGTTTAAAGTGTCATGACACGGATTCCACGACAGCTCCCGTCAGAGGGTCGAGACTGGCTTCGGGTATGGGTGGGTGCGTGTTGCCCTTAACAAAGTCATTGTAAGTATTATGTAAGTCTAGGGACCGATGACCTCAGCTTACTTACATTTGAGCATTTGACTGATATTTTAAAAATGAAGTTATGGTTGATGTTGTATCGTTCTTCAGACAAGAGACGCTCTGACTCCACTTTATGTTTCTTTATGCTATACGAGCCTATTCATCTCTGCACAGCTACCGCAATATACATTGACTTTCCAGCAGGGTACCCAGCGAAGGAGTCCCAGATATCAAAATTTAATATCACCAAAACTACAATAGATACTCGAGCGCAACAAAAGGTATGCTTATTGTGATAGCTGTCAGTATTTTATACAAAAGCTATTCAGAATTTCGAAATTGTATCAGTGTGCTTAGTTATACTCGGTCTCTGTACACAGTCTTTGCAATCAAGTAACAGATACGAAGAAATTTACGAAGTTAGATGTCGGTGGGCACTGAATTTGATGTATGGGGAGAGTTGGAAATTTGTGCCCAGCTGGGCATCGAACCAGACTCCTACTTACTAGGCAGTCGCGCTCATCACTTTTTTCCTCCTTGTTCTTCAGGTAGATCGTTTCTTTCCGGTCGTTTGTTGGTGTTCGTTTTGGACTGTTCGGTGAGTTTTTGGCTCAGTTTTATTATTATTATTCAATTATTACAAAGAGCGCTGACCCCTCTGACCGAACACGCTGAGCACTAGGCCACTGGGGACACAGTGATCACCACAGCTGCGAGGGCTACCCTTGCACGCCTCCCGCCAGACGCATATTCTCAACTTATCCACACACTACTGATTTAGTGCCCTTGTCAATTATCACTCATTACTCTCAGCATTTCCCCGATTTCCGTATTATTTAGCGGGTGGCTGATAAACACAATACAAATATATAGCTTTACACAGAAAGGAAACAATGAACTTTGCAAGAACGTAAGTTTTATAACTCGATGTCCAGTCCTTGAATCCAACGCATAGTTTCTGGGGTTGCCAGAAGGAAATCATTTTCTCGTCCACCATATACTCGAAGCTTACACTCTCTGACAATGTTATGTATTGTCTGGCGTGGAGCTCCACAGTCACATTCTGGATTAGACAGCTTCTTCCATTTATGAAGTGGCCCGTTGTTATTCTATTTAGTGCTGTCCAGGTCTTGCGTGATAGTTGATATCCAGTTGGCAGTTTAACGCCTGAGAAGATGTTATGCAGGTGCTCATCTATTGCTGCTTGCCACCGACACTTCCATTCTTCGAGAGGTTTAAAATCTCTAATAACTCAATAACTTTTGTGCTCAAATGCAACGCTGCACTGCAAATAAAACACTGGCGGCCAACAGCATGTGTTGCCAAAGCATACGAGTTTCAAAACTGCAGAAGCATTATTCCCTTTATGAACTGTAGGTAAGCTTGGTAAGAGCCCAACGTTCACTTAGGCCTACGTGAGAAGGGAATACTGCTTATCGAAACGAGTTCCTTTGCTGACGTTATTTGAAATCATAGACTATATGTACTCCAATTCCAACACCAGTTTACGATTTCATAAACATGAAGCAAAAGTGATGATCCGTTAAGAGGTTATATCCGGGAGGAGAGAGGATGACAACCCCTTAAGGAGAGGGTCTCCAGTCCCCTGAGCCACTGTGCGTGAATAGAGGGATGTTACCTTAAAGAGGGCGCTGCCGCTTCCTCCCCTCAACCTTCTGCGATTTAACAGCCCGTCTCTAATGACGCGCACGTTGACCTGACATTAAGCTTTGACGTTCCTTTTTCTAATAACAAGTGACAAATTTCTAAATGGCACGAAATATAAAGGTACGTGAGAAAAAGTAAGTAGTGCTTTTTTAGTTTTCCTTTCTTTCTTTATTTTTTATTATTGCTTCAGAACGTACTTTTCAGATTAACCACGCAGTAAAACAAACCATCATTAGTCGAGAGATTTGTATGTACGACCCGTTGGACATGTTATGTCGTTGTCTCCCTGAGACCTCTCAGCTGACTTACTCAGCTAGTATAGAGACGCCTACAGTTCAACTCAGAGCCACAGTGCAACTCGCCACTTTAATGTTGCCGGCATGGATGTAAGCGTCCTTTTACGCAGGGATGTGAAGGGAGCTGATCAACACCGCGGGAATAACTGTGCTTCCTGGAGCGTCATGCTGCGGTCGCTCCCGTCGGAGGCTCGAGTCCTCCCTCAGGCATGGGTGTATGTGAGTTTTTCTTAGGATAAGTTAGTTTAAGTAGGGATCGATGACCAGATTCCCTTAGGTCTACAAACATCTGAATATTTTGGAGATGGTCACAAGTGTATGAAAGACTGAGAAGTGAAGAGTAACTGAAACGTTCTGATCCGTCGCCTCTGTCTGGAGGCAGCAATATATTGCTGGGTTCGACAGAATGGCCGATCTGATACAGTGCGTAGTGAGAAACCAGATGCTCTCTGACATTAGTTGTCTGTATTTGTGTGCATTTCCTATATATAAAAGCTTGTGGTGGTAGTAGTTTTAGCGAGCGTAATAGCCTTTTTGTTCTTATTTTCTAGAAGTTTTGATGTTGTGACCATAGTTATAACACTAGGCATAAAGGCAACTAAATCAGTAGAAACAAGTGCGTTAAAAGAAACACGTAGCTGTCTTTCGGTATCAGTAAAGGAGTACCCTACTAATGGTGGACAGAGAAGCCATAGGAAAATACAGGCTGCCGTCTTAATATTTGAGTGATGACAGTATAAAATAACAAAGCAAAGAAAAATGTAGTTGCTACTCAGTACTCAGAACAGGAGGGGGGAAAAATTATATGTATACAAAATAAGTTACTGTCATGAACATTCAAAACATGGAATTCTTTACATAGCGGTCCATTATTCTAACCTAGAAAGTGGACTATGTTAAATAAATAATAATAAATTAACGTGCAAAATAGTTATAACAATATCGTACCCAAAGCATTAGGATTCTTGGCCAGGTTCTTCACCATTGTAACACACGAAACCCACTAAAAATGCAGCTACAATATAAATAAATAACTGTATATAAAATCCAAATATCTGTCACGCGCTATATCTAGAGGATGGCCGATAATTTCAATTACAGTCAATTCAGTAGGAATGTGTTGTCAGTTGTTATAGAGGTCTTTCTGGGAACTGCTGTCATTCAGCTCTCCACACTAGTGTATTACATCGAAGCCTTTTGTTTTTATTTGCTGTTACTTCATCGCCCTAGTCACAAATGGTTCAGACATGCGTTACAAATTTTTCAGAGGGAGGAGCAAAATAAAGGAGACATGATTTACATACATATAAGATGTACGTCCTTTGTCATCCCTGACATAATTACAATGTTTATCTTCATACCTGAAAGTTTTGGTTTATTCTCTTTGAACTGCGAGTGATATTTCTATTGTTATGATAATTCTGTTTCTTATTCAGGTGACAGTTTGTTATGTAGCCAGTTGACCGGGTACAAATTAGCTTACTGTGTCTTGCTTCTGCGAAGCTAACTAGCAAAATGTGAGCCCGCATCTGGCCCCCTATAATGTCATCTTGCTTGGAGTTTTCATTCATCTCTACGTGAATGGAGTAGGCCGCTTTTACGCGACACACACACAGGCTCTCTCTCTCTCTCTCTCTCTCTCTCTCTCTCTCTCACACACACACACACACACACACACACACACACACCTCGTAACCTGATACACGCAGCCAAGCGGCTAACTTCCGTTCCGCACCAGTAAGGCCACACGCCCGGATGGTTCACCGACTGACTACTTCACGTTCTCGACCTTGGAAGGCCGAAGCACTTCAAGTGACAACCGCAGCTGCCTCTAGACCACGACTGTACTAAATCCTTCGGTAACAAAATAATCCGCTCAAGAGAAAATGTGCAACACCTGCAAACACGCCAAATGTGATTTCTCGTGGAACCATTGCGTAAGTGATTTGCTAATCTTTATAGTTTCATTGTTAGTATGCTATCTGATCAAAAGTATCCCAACAATCCTATATAATTCGGAATTGAGCAGTAGTTTTAAGGAAAAGCGCCTTGTCACGTTAAAAAATGAAGACGTCTCATTGTCAGTCTCTTAGAAGTGTCTCGCCGTTTCTTCAGATCGCTCAAATTGATTCTGGGGCGGTTCCTTTGAAAACGGTACGGTTTCCTTCATCATCCTTCCCTACGTCGAGAATTTTCTCCCTCTTCACTGGTTTCTAAAGACCAAGACTGAGAAATACTAAGAGTTCAGCGGAATTTACACATATGTGCGGCAAAGTTGACAATCGGCGGTCTGGTTGTAAGTGAATACCCCTTGGATCCTATTTCACACGATATTGCGAACTGAAGTTTTCTTCACTTTAAACTTCATAACGTTTCGTCTCCAACTACGGGAGACATCTTCTGAGGTCTCTCGTCTACAAAAATTGAGGTTGATAGGCTCTCGCATTTATCACATAAGGGGGGGGGGGGAGGGGGCGGCACGATTCTACGTGATGCCCACTGTGTAGCTATCCCTGCGTGTCGTCATCATTTTCGAGGAAAAGTAATCGGTTTTCATTTTGTTGGCGGAAAGTAGACATCCATATTTTATCAAACTTTAAACATTCCTATAGCTATAAAAATGAAAGATGTTAGTCATCGTGCAAATAAACTGGCTCGCACATTTTGTTGGTTGTGTCCACCAAAGTTTTCATGACGCTCGTTTTGTTGTCCACAATAATGGTGTAACGCCTTGTGGAGCTATCGATTAGTGTGTATGCCATTTCTGTATCCCTCACAGCCGTGAGACTTTTCATCCGTTTAATCACCGATACAGCTACAAAATTAAGTTGGCTATTGCTCACTTTCTTCATTGCAAACTGTTCGAATTAGTACCATTGAGATGCACCAAGAAGAACTCTTCTCTCCCCTTCATTGCGAGTCCTCAATACAAACGAGTCATCCACTTAGCGGTACCACTCAGTTGGTCTCTGCAGTCCTCGCATTTCGAAAAAGTAAAGGCGCTCGGGAATGGCCGTGCGTTCTAAGGCGCCTTGCTGCGGAGTACGCGGCTGCTCCCTGCCGGAGGTTCGAGTCCTCCCTCGGGCATGGTGGTGTGTGTGTTGTCCTTAGCATAACTTAGGAAAACAGTCGGTCTCCGAAATTAAGCTTCGGATGAGACTTAATAGTATACTTGAAAGGTATCTACTCAAAGCGCAATATACAAAAAATTCCGAGAAAAGGGCTCTAATATTTAAAGCAACTCAGATATATCTCATAGTCGACGGATGCTCTGCAGTAGTGTGGTAAAATAGCCGATACAGTATCTTGTTTGACTGTCATGTCAATGATCTATCCTGCGAGCCAGAAACATTAGATTTTTATCATTTTTTTTTAATGCTAACAATTTGTAAATAACAATAATGATGTAAAATACTATCAATTATATAACAAAGAACTTTATTTCATTTATTAAATGACGGTGTTATCTAATTAAATTTTAATTACAATATTTTCTTTTTAAAAAGTAGATAAACACCAAATGAATTTTACACTTAATGTAGGTGGACCAGAGCGTTAAATACTACAGTCATTAAAAATATATTTCAAAGCTAAGCGATGTTGTAAGCTGTAAAATGATTATAAATATTCGTTGCAACTTCGAGGAACCTGTTTCTTCACAGAAAAACATAATAGGGTAAAGTGGTACAAATTCGATATAGATACTATTCCGATCAACATAAGGTTTCACGCCATTTCTCAGTCTCATAGTGTTGGTAGCACTTGCCTTTGTGTGGCGTTGTAGTGTAACAGGTTCCTACAGATCCTCCTGTCTTTTCCAGGAATACACCACTTCGTGCTAAGCAAGATATAAGTTTTTATCCTGTTAAGAGGTATCAGTAGCTAAGTATGGCTGAATCACTGCCAAAAATGCAATGGTTTTTTATTTATTATTATTATTATTATTATTATTATTATTATTATTATTATTATTATTATTTCCACGAAGTATGCGTTAATGCCCGAGGGAAAAAGTGCTTTTTATGTGGAAGATGCCAAAGATGAAAATTGTACCAAGAAGTGATCAATAAAATGTTCAAATGTTTTTAAAGCATGGGACTTATCAGCGGGGTCCTCAGTCCATGAACTTACATACTACTTATGAACTACGAAAATGCATCGTAATGATATTTTGTAAAACAATTTATTTTGTCTGTCGCAGTTACACAATTTTGAAGTCAGTGACTAGTTTCGAATTCTACCGTCCATTATCAAACCATTAGACTTTTTCAAATCGTGATAATCCAATGCATGTTACAAATGGCTGCTATTAACAGCCGTTTGTAACATAAGCTAAACTTACAAACTACTTATGAACTAGCTAATGCTAAGGACGGCATTAATATCCATGCCCGAGGGGGGATTCGAACCCCCGACCGTAGTGGCCGTGCAGGCCGTGACTGGAGCGCCTCAGTCTCCTCGGCCACCGCGGCCGGCTAAGGACAACACAAACACCCATGCCCGATGAGGGAATCGAACCCCCGACGCCGGACGGCCGCGCGGAAATGATCACAATATTGAACATAGTGTGGCACATTTTCGATCGATTTTTCTCAATTCTGTAACCTTTTTTCTTGTGTTTATACCAACATTTGTAATTGTCTAATATTTGTATTACATATTCATTTAACATCTAAGAACATGTGCCATAGTAAAAAATTTTTCTTTTCTCAATATATTTGCTGTTGTTAGAATGACATTTGTCCGAAATGATCGCAATTGTACCGCCTTTCCCTATTGCTGTTGCCTGTCCTTTTCTTATGTATAGAAACAGGCGAACGGTCAAAAAGAGTGAAATAAATAACAAAGCCGGCCGCGCTGGCCGAGAGGACTGAGGCGCTCCAGTCACGGTCTGCAAGGCCACTACGGTCGGGGGTTCGAATCCCCCCTAGGGCATGGATATTTGTGCCGTCCTAGTTCGTAAGTAGTTCATAAGTAGTTTGTAAGTTTAGGGACTGATGACCCCCTAGTTAAGTCCCATAGACTATACAAACATTTGAACATTTAAATAACAAAACAGGTTCGAACCTGGATCGTCCAAACAATAGGCGAACACGCTACCTCTTGGAGCTATTCGATCGTGGTGCAAGACGGCCTTTACTGACGCGTTTATCAGTAATACACGTGCAGAGCTTAAAACTTTAGAGCCCTTTTTCTTGTAAATTTTTGGATAGTGTGCTTTAGGATTTGTATGAGTGGACGTTATTCTGCGAACTCCCATCCTGAAGTGAATTTCCGAGACCTGAAAGTATCTTTGTTGTACTTCGTTCACCGAAACGAGAGACGTACTGTAAACAAACTGAAGTGCGTGACGAGTGCTGGACAAAACATGGTCGCTCGCTCAATTTCGCTGCATCCGTTTCAGTTGTAAGGTCGTTGTTATATAGCAGTGATAATAGGTGTTGACTGTCAACTTCATCTTACAGGACCAGTTGCTGAATAGTAACGTAAGTATTAGTGTTCACAATAACATTCACCATTCACAGTTTGTATGTTTCTTTTTCTCTCACATTGGTATCACACAAGAGTCCATCCAAGAAGCGTTCAAAAAAGAAGTAATGAAGTTCTTTAGAGAAACAAATGGTTCCTAGTGTGTATAAAGCGCAGCTGTTGTGACCAGAACAGTCAACGACTGATATTGTTATGAAAATAGTCAATAAAAAGACACGCTCTGTTTGAAACTACCGATTAAAATGAAATAAAAATTACGACAAAGCTTTCAGAACGTCTTGATGACTTTGACTGAAATGCGATACGAAGAAAAGTTTTTCGTAAGAAATTTCCAACCCTTGACAAAGTGCTTGTTGTGGTAAGCATAGATACAGATTTGGGAAATTTTCGGAGAAAATAACTTTATAAGAAGTACTAAAAGAAATGAATTTTAATTTTTTGGCTTCTAATAGCACTACTATATAACAAAACACACAACGAACTTACGCCTGAAACGGATGCAGCGAAATTGAGCGAGCGACCCTGTTTTGTCCATCCCTGGGCACGCGCCTCAGTGTGTTTACAGTACGTCTCTCGTTTCGGTGAAGAGAGTAGAATTCAAGTAGTTTGTAAGTCTAGGGACTGATGACGACCGAAGTTTGGTCCGATAGCTTTACAAACATTTGATTTGAAAAACTACACAAGTGGCAGCAGCTGGAGTAAACTCGTAGTACTGGTGAGCGCGGTGACTCGTCTTTTTTTAGGAGCTGGCGTTTAATTCTGGTGGCGCCACCTGAGAGCTGGCGCCATTAATATTAGAGCGCACCCTCCGCTCGGCTGACACAATGGGGAGGCCTGCGTGGGGGTGTGGCGCCGGCTGGGGGGCGGCGTCCTCGCTATTGATTGGGAGCCGTCTGGTGGCTGCGGGGAGCGAGGAGTGGCGAGGTGTCGGCCCTGGACTACCCCATTGCTCACGCCGGGCAAACAAACACGACGGACGCGCATCGATTCGTAGGCCACGCACCGTCGTTTCCGAACACCATTCCGGCGTCCGGACTTGGCACAACTCTTCCTCACTTGCGACTTCTGGAGTGGTAAGCACGACAATCGACGCGAGACATCAGCGTAGACGGGTAAAGTGGCAATTTTTGTGCCGCATCGGGATTCGAACCCGTGTTTCCTGCTTATTAGGTAGTTACACTGTCCAATGTGACGTCTGGACACAGCTCGGGCTACCCTGCCTGCCATAAGGGTGCGTTTATGCTGCCACCTCGCTGCTCGCTGCTCGCCTACATGTCACGGCGACGATGAATCAAACCCCTTACAAGCGCATTTCGCGTGCACCATTGCAGCTCGCCAAGCTCACAGCTCGCTACGATCCTTGCCAGGCGATGATAGCAAATCGGTTTGTGTTTTGCGCTACGACCATCGCCGCCCGGCCTGAAACTTGCACTGTGATTAGTTGCTTCAAGATCACTCTAGTAGAGCGGCGTTTGACTGTTGCACGCGTAGAACTCATCATGCACAATATTGTTTGTTAGGCGACAAAAAAATCGCTGTCGCGGCAGTACATTGTGGTGCGCACACAGCGACACGAAAATCGCAGCTTCTCTCAGTACCAGCGTGGATTTAATCGAAACAGCTTGTTTGGTGGCGCTTTTACTACGAAGAAGAGCGAGAGAACAGCGCAAATGTCGTTACTTCGTACATCCGATTGTAAGTCAAATGCTAGTGTAAGGCCTGTTTTACAAATTACACGAAAAGTTACAAAACCACCCAAATGAATTCTTTCAATACTATCGAATGAGTAAGGTTAGTTTTGATACACTGCTTCAAGCAGTAGGACCGAATGTAACAAAACAAGATACTACATGAAGGAAGCGTGTACCACCTGAGATAGCACACATTATTTCATTCAATAGTTTTATTGCCCTTTTACATTATTGATCAGATACATCAAGAAAATCATTTCATTCGACAAGTGTTATCATTTTACACTACTGATAAGAAACATCAAGAAAATCGCACGAATGCCTTCCGCAAAGCTGTGATTCAGTAGGAATGAGGGCTGATGCGTGTGATATACAAATAAGGGATTATTTTGCAAACTACTTGTGACTCCACAATGATCAGTACTTTGGCAATATGAAAAAATTTAAACTGTTACAATTGTGATGTCTACATGAATGAATAAATTAAGTGAAACATGAAATACCTTTGTTATTCTATTATTTCCTGGTCAAGATAGTTCGGCCCAGTTCCTAAATAGGCTGCAGCGTACTTCTCCCCATAGTTTCTCTTTCCAATAGCGATCACTGTACATTCTTTTCATTTCCTGTTGTAGAGAGCTGGTCGCTTTTCTACTTCTGTAATTAGTCTTTCTGAATCGACAACAAAATGTCATCTGTAGCACAACTCCCGTTGTCAGACATGTTGCTGGCGCACTGTCGTTACTCGTATGCAGCACAGAACGGAAGCGACCGAGAAATCGCTTCGCTAGTGCGCGCGGCCCCGTGCTGTTGCCTGTGACTCATTCCACACTTGCGACAATAGGGTCGGTTGCGTTTTGTAAACCGCCCCTAGTTTTTTGCGCGCGCTCATATTTCAGCCACCGTGTTACATTCCTGCGACAAATAAATCGCACGACAGAAAATCGCCAGTGCGCGCCTGGCCTTAGAGGTAGTTTCAGTATAGGCAACAAGGAGTGAAGATCTTAAGCAGATGATTATCATGTCTGAAAAAGCGATCTGGATAGTTTTTGAGCTGTTGGTAGTACTTGTGAAATTATCCGTAGTGAGGAAGTTCAGCATTCAAAGGATGCACTCCATACTCTCTCTTCCTTCTCCTTTTCAATAACATTTTTGTAGCGAATGTATCACTGTCACTGTCGCCAGACAATGTGGAGAACACGTTTCACACTTCACGCCACTGCAGTTGCGCACTTAGCTGTAATCTAACAGCTGCAGGAGAATATACATGGAAAGCAGAGTGGTGCATGCAGCGTGAACGCAACAAGGCTGCCGGCGAGCAGCGAGCTAGCTGCCAGACACTGGCAGCTGTCAGCTGCTAGGTGGCAGCATAAACGCACCCTAAGACCAATCAGCGCTACTAATAAGCAGAGATTTCTGATACTAATCCGGCACATATCTATGTATATAAACATGAAAGTTTGTCTGTATGTCCTCCACGTCTTCATTAATTCGATTGCAATGAAACTTTGGTGAACTGTCCACCGTATGCCCACGAAGGTTCCTGAACCAAAAACTAAGCACGACACACAGCTCAGGAGATATGATGTCATAAATTTTGAGAGGCCACCGCGTGAGAATACCCAGATTTATGCGTCAATTATTGGAAAATGGGTGTAGTTAGGGACGTGCAACAAAGTTTGCATGTAATTTAGGACGTTTATCAAGCGTTTTTAAATTGACTCCCCCTCACAAAATTATGCAAATGCTGCAACTGTTTTAATTATTGTTACTTAAGTGTACTTTGCAAAACTTCAAAGTCGACTTTCTCGAGTATTTTTGTGAGTTGCGTCAAATGGCTTTGGCTGATTCTTATTTAAGTTCTGTACTTCACCGCCGGCCGCGGTGGCCGAAGGTACTGCGGCGCGTCAGTCACGGTCTGCACGGCCACTACGGTCGGGGGTTCGAATCCGCCCTCGGGCATGGATATTTGTGCCGTCCTTAGTGTTAGCTAGTTCGCAAGTAGTTTGTAAGTTTATGGACTGATGACCCCGTAGTTAAGTCCCATAAGCTATACAAACATTTGAACATTTTTTTTTTTATTTATTTTTTTTATTTTATTTTATTTTTTTTTTTTTTTTGTACTTCACCTACCATAAATATGAAGAAATTCTAAAATCCGATACCCAAGTGATCTCCTTGTGAGATAAGAAAGGAATAAATACATGTACATCCCACTAATATTCCTTCTTCCGATAGACCTAGTGACTGCCACTGTCCCTTCAGGATACGCGCATCATGCTTCAGCTCTTAAAGGGAACCGGCGAAATGCCGCGAGTTATGGACGACGACTGGAAGATGCACTGCATCAGTAGTGTGTGGAAAAGTTGGGAATTAGAGCCCGGCGTCGAGCGTTGTAGGGTACTCCAAGCAGCCGCGGAGTCCGCTGTATCCGGATGACGTAGTGTACAGAGCAGTTGCATAGTAAGCAGGAGAGCCAAGGTCCGAGTCCCAGCAAGGCAAAAAGTTTTCAAATTTCCCCATTTATGTAATTTCGGATATGTTTGAAAGAATACTCACCACCTATGTACAAAGACACCTGTTATCCTTGTGTTACTCATTCCTGCATAAGAGCTTGCTTTCAAAACTCTTCGTTACGTATATCAGTCTCAGGCAACAATCATAGAAAAAGGAAAAATCTGTTCATCACTCACTCACACCTCAAGTCATCTCGCACAAACGGTTCTTTTGTAGAATAAACTTGTCGTTTTTACTAAGTGGGAACACGCTGTGGCTAACACTGCTAGAAAGAGCTGCAATAGGTTGGAAACTTCATGTGAATGAAGCTGTGTTATAAACGTACCAGATCGAAAACATGGAGGAGACGGCCAACATCACGGGTGGGGTTTGCGCGCTTCACTTTTTGTGCAGGTGCAGAGAGCGAATCTGTCAGCCACATGTGACTCGCTGTCGGCGCAAATAGCACTGCTTGAGGCACAACCACTGAGGCAGGCCAGGAGAAGTGCCCCAAAACAATATGCGTCACTCACAGTATAACTGCAGTCTTTTATGTTTATCTATTTATTTTTAGTACACCGCGCACGGTAATCCGTACTTTCTTGATAAATGTGTTAGAAAGCATCACGAATAGTGCTTCTTAAAATGTGACAATCACAGTCATGTAGAGAACGCAACGGACAACGCAAGTTAGTTTGATGATTAACATTTTAATACTTGCCATACTTATTAAGTTTAGTTCTCCAGTTAATTATTTTCCTGGTCGAAGATTTATAAACGAGACATCAATTACTAGCGTCGAAAGGCATGAAACAGTCGCAGTGGTTGGGAAGGGAGTAAGACAGAGTTGTAGCCTTTCCCCAGTGTTGTTCAATCTGTACATTGAGCAAGCTGAGAAGAAATGCAGGGAGAAATTTTGAGAAGGAATTTAAGTCCAGCAGGGACAGCAAAGGACCTGGAAGAGTAATTAAATGGAATAGACAGTGCCTTGAAAGGAAGAAATAAGAAGAAAGTAAACAAGAGTAAAACGAGGGTAATGGAATGTAGCGTCAGAAAATCAGGCGATGCTGAAGGAATTAGATTAGGCAATGAGACAATAAAAGTAGTAGATGAGTTTTGTTTTTTTGGGTAGCAAGATGGCTGAAGTAAAGAAGATATAAAATTCAGAATGGCAATGGGAAGAAAGGAGTTACTGAACAAACGAAAGTTGTTGACATCCAATATTGATTTAAATGTTAGGAAGTACTTTCTGAAAGCATTTGTCTGAAGTGTAGAACTGTACGGGAGTGAAACGTGGACGATAAGGAGTTAAGACAAAAAGATGATAGAAGCTTTCGAAATGTAGCGATACAGGCGAATGATGAAGATTAGACGATTAGATCACGTAACCAATAAGGAGGAGTTCAACAGAATTGGGGAGAAAGTTTCGTGCATATCCCGACGAAGAGAAGGGATTGGTTGGTGGGACACATTCTGAAACATCAAGGTAGCGTCAACTTAGCATTAGAAGGAAGCGTGTGGGGTAAAAATCGTTGAGGGAGACTGAGGGACGAACATAGTAAGCAGATTCAAAAGGATGTAGGTTCCCGTACGTGTTCTCGGATGAAGAGGCTTGTAGAGGACAGGGTAGCGTGGAGAGATGCTTCATACCAGTCTGCGGACTGAAGATCACAACAACAACAGTATCCATACGATACCTTCCTGCTGACAGCGACTCGGTTTCCCGTCGGAGATTCGAATTCTCTATCTGGCATGGGTGTGTATGTGTTGTTCTTAACGTAAGTCGATTAAAGTATTCTGTAAGTCTAGCGACTGATGACCATTGTAGTTTGGTCCTATCGCTTTACAAATATTTGGGCATAACAGTAGGTTTGCTGTAGTAAGTCTTTTGATATATTGGAACTATGTTGAAACTTTGATCTGGAGGAGAAGGGTGGGAGAAGATGGAGAGGGGAGGATGAGGGGTAGCCCAGTGCGGAAGTTTTGCACTAGGCCTCGCGCAAGTTAGGAAGGAATTGTAAGGATTTAACGTCCCGTCGACAGTGTGGTCATTAGAGACAGAGCTTACGCTCGGATTGTTGGGGAAGGATGGGGAAGAAAATCGGCCGTGCCCTGGATGCGAGTCCAGTGTCTTACCACTGCGCCACCTCGCTCGGTCCGCAAGCTAGGGCCGCCTCTGCAGAGTGATCAGATCCCAAACATAGTCTAAACGGCAGTCCTCATTTCCCGCGAATCACACACGACGGGAACAGGACGAAGAGTTAGTGACTTTGGATCACTAAGTGAGGAGGTTTGCGGGGTGTAGACGTGTAAGATTTTTACCTGATAATACAATGAGCCGATTGTAATCGCCGGGGATGTGGTGGTGGTGCGTCGTCCTTCCGGTTCCGCTGCGGGGCATCAGGAAAAAGAAAGGAAGAAAGGGGGGCAGCGCGCGTCATCAGCAGCTAACCTCCCCCCCCCCCCCTCAAATCAGAGCCGGCGCGGCCGGAAGCGGCAGCTGTGGTCGACAGCGGCGAGCAGCTATATAGCAGCCGGCAGCTAGCAGCTGGCACACGCCTACCCACCAGTCAGCAGGCCGCGACGAGTGTGGCACGCGCATGCGCTGCAACTGAGCTCGCGTCTGTACGCTACGGCCGCGACAGAATATTCAAAAAAATGTTCAAATGTTTGTAAATCTATCGGACCAAACTGCGTGGTCATCAGTCCGTAGCTTACAAAGTACTTAAACCTAGGTAAACTAACCTAAGGACAAACACACACACACCCATGCCCCAGGAAGGACTCGAACCTCCACGGCGAGCAACCGCGCGCTCCTCAGCGAGACGCTTTAGACCACTCGGCTACTCCACCGCGGCGACAGAATATTCCTCCCCAACAGCCAGATTCTTGTAATACGAACATTTAAGAGAATCAATTACGGAGTAGCCGAAGCAGGAACTGACACCTGGGCCTATATCTGACCACATCATTTGCAGGCAGGTTTTCTGGTCAGCCACGTACAGCTGAGTATACAACCGCTCTCTCAACATTAAATTCCGCCACTTCTCTCGTCACCTGTTTCCTTCTGTTATTTTTTGTAGGTGTTACTACATTCGCGTCACCGGTTGAAGAAGATGATAAATAATTGCTGAGGTGGGTGACGCCTATTGGGTTATGTTTCTGCATACAACGTACAAACATGTACTGTATTCTTCCTACACTCGCCTTACACCATGAGCAAATCGGCCTTCTTCTGAATTGGTAAATCCCATCGTTCAGGAGGTGATACCCCTTGGTACACAAAACAGATCAGGATACTGATGCAAAAGCAAAGGAAAAAGCGTGCTAAATTTAAACGAACACAAAATCCCCAGGATTGGCGATCCTACCCAGAAGCTCAAAATTTAGCGAGGATCTCAATGCGAGATGCCTACAATACTTACCACAACGAAACTCTTCCTCGAAATTTGACTGAAAACCCAAAGAAATTTTAGACATATGTTAAATATACTAGGGGCAAAACACTAACAATACCCTCACTGCGTGATAATAATGGCGATTCTGCTGAAGACAGCGCTACTAAAGCAGAATTACTAAACGTAGCTTTCAGAAACTCATTCACCAAAGAAGACGAAACCAATATTCCAGATTTATAATTACGAATAGAGGCAGTAATGACTAACGTGGAAGTAGATATCATCGGAGTAGTGCAGCAACTAAAATCACTTAACAAGAACAAGTCTTCTGGTCCGGATTGTATACCCATTAGATTTATATCTGATTATGCTGAAGCGATAGCTCCTTACTTAACAGCCATAAACAACCGCTCTCTCAAAGAAGTACCATAAGATTGGAAAGTTGCAAAGATTACACCCATATTCAAGAAAGGCAGTAGGAGTAACTCACTAAACTACAGGCCTGTTTCATTGACGTCAATTTGCAGCAGGGTTTTGGAACATATCCTGTATTCAATTATTATGAATTACCTTGAACAGAATGATCTATCGACCCAAGGTCAACACGGATTTAGAAAATGTTCATGCGAAACACAACTAGCTCTTTATTCACACGAAGTGATGGGCGCTATCGACAAGGGTTCGCAAACCGATTCCGTATTTCTTGATTTCCAGAAGGCTTTTGACACCGTACCTCACAAACGCCTAAAACAGAAGTGATATCGGGCGTTCCACTGGGTAGTGTTATTGGTCCTCTGCTGTTCCTTATTTACATAAACGATTTAGGGGAAATCTAAGTAGCTCTCTTAGGTTGTTTGCAGATGATTCCGTCATTTACCGTCTAGTAAAATTATCTGAAGATCAAAACCAACTGCAGAACGATCTGAATAAGATATCACCATGGTGTAAAAATTGGCAATCGACTCTAAATAATGAGAAGTGTGAAGTCGTCGACATGAGTACGAAAAGAAATCCGTTAAACTTTGTTTACAAGATAAATAAATCAAAAGTGAACGCCGTAAACTCCACAAAATACCTAGGAATGACTGTTACTTCAGACTTAAACTGGAAAGAACACGTAGATAATGTCGTGGGAAAGGCGAACCAGAGACTGCGTTTTATTGGCAGAACCCTTAAAAGATGCAACTGAATTACAAAAGAAACTGCATACACTACGCTTATCCGTCCTTTTCCGGAGTATTGCTGCCCATTGTGGGATCCTTATCATGTGGGTTTGACGGATGACATCGAAAGAATCCAGAGAAGGGCAGCTCGTTTCATATTGTCGCGATACAGGGGAGACAGCGTTACGGAAATGATACAGGATCTGGGATGGGAATCATTGCAACAACGGCGCTTATCGCTGCGGCGTGGGCTACTTGCGAAACTCCAATCGCCAACATTCTCCTCCGAATGCGAAAATATATTGTTGACTCCCACTTACATAGGTAGAAATGATCATCAGAATAAAATACGAGAAATCAGAGCTCAAACAGAGAGATTCGGGTGTTCTTTCTTCCCGTGCGCTATTCGAGAATGGAATGGGAGATAAATTGTATAACGGTGGTTCGATGAACCCTCTGCCAGGCACTTAAATGTGATTTGCAGAGTATCCCACATAGATGTAGGATTATCACAGGAGTATGTCTAATTATTAGACTAGCATCACACCCCTGAATATGTTGGCGATGTAGCGAAGGAAGATTACGGATTAACGGCCTCGTGACAATGTGGTCATTAGAGACCATGGATCTCTGTACTACCCGGATGATGATCTAAAGTTGTTAATTCTTTGTCACGTACTGTCTGGTGGAAAATTTTTCACTAATCCTAACATGTGGACAATGTAAAATAGTTTGAATGTGCAGGATTATATAGAGATCACAATAAGGAACGGAGTACAATATCAGATTGTTTTTGCTACTAATGGGGAGGGAAATCGGCGCGTTTTTTGAAACGAACTCTCCGGAATTTGCCTGGGAAGATTTAGGCTGGAGACAGATTCCACTGCCGTCATCGCGAATGCGAGTCCAGGGTTTTAACCATTGCGCAAGTCGTTGGAATTGCTCCAATATCTTCATTTAATAATACTTGGTAATGATAACGATTTGTACACAACTCAAGAATATGACGCATTCTTTCTCATATTTATCCCAAAAAATAAAAAAATAAAAAATAAAAAACAACAATGTTGTTGACAATCCTCCTTCTCTTCAAATCAAATGTTCAAATGTTTGTACAACTTATGGGACTTAACTACGGGGTCATCAGTCCCTAAGCTTACAAACTACTTATGAACTAGCTAAGACTAAAGACGGCACAAATATCCATGCCCGAGGGGGGATTCGAACCCCCGACCGTAGTGGCCGTGCTGACCGTGACCGAAGCGCCTCAGTCACATCGGCCACCGCGGCCGGCCTCCTCCTCTTCAATTGACTTTGCATGTCCGTTCCACTACAAGTACCTTTGCAGTGTTATGCAAATACATTTAATCGAACTGATCGACAAAAGTAGCAGAATACTAATGCATGATTCGAACATTACAGATCATTTTTGTGCATGTCTGCATTAACTTTCATTATCCAAACTTAGAGCAAGCTGCCTTTCAGTCATTACGCTAAAGTACAGCGAGTACCCCTTTACGGGAAGTGTAACCGCAAATGTGAGACCTTTCCTTCGTGCTGCGGCATCCTCGTAGAACGGATGAGTGGAGTATTAAAAGCCTAGAACCACTTGGTATCAGTTATAGCATAAGATGCTGATCCGTACATAAAACAGAATAAGAATAGTCATGGTAAACATTTTTCTAAAGATGACAATATAAGTTGAATGAACTGGAAGACACATATAAATCTGTAACTATTAAATGCATTGCCACAGCTTAAAGAAAATAATTGTCGTTATAGCCATCTCTTGTAGCTGAACCGTATCGTGTAGAGTCTTCGAGAGATCTACGGAGACCATTTTGGAATCTTTTTTTTTTTTTTTTAATTGTTGGGCCTACAGCACCATATATGTCGTAAAAAGACATTGTAATGAAGTTCCAGATTGCTGCTTATGTTTTAATATTGCTACAGCTGTTCCGACAGTTTGTCATTCTCAAGCGCCTGCGTGTATAAGAATTACATTAATTATAAATCAAACTGTAGGAAAATATACATAAATTTGTTTGTTATAAATTTTCTTAAGAAACTTACGTCTACGATGTTTGGACGTTAATTAATGTTGACATCTGGCGTAACTGTTGCTTTAACTGTCAGGTGTTATGCAGCTTTTTATAAAGTTTTATAAAAGTTTCTTTAATTTAAAGTTTTAATGTAAAAAGCTGCATAACACCTGACAGTTAAAGCAAGTTACGCCAGATGTTAACATTAATTAACGTCCAAACATCGTAGACGTAAGTTTCTTAAGAAAATGTATATAACAAACAAATTTATGTATATTTTCCTACTGTTTGATTTATAATTAATGTAATTCTTATACACGCAGGCGCTTGAGAATGACAAACTGTCGAAACAGCTGTAGCAATATTAAATAAAACATAAGAAGCAATCTGGAACTTCATTACAATGTCATTTTGGAATCGCAGATCACCTACATACTTATGGCACACGGTACAGCTGGCAAAGAAAATTTCAATCATTTTGTTCGCATTTGTACCGAGACCATATGGTACATCGGGAAAAAACAAAACTCAAAATACAAAACTCCCCGTTTGGCTATAATTGGGACAAATACCAATCTCGTCATCCACTCTTAGATATTTATTTTTCTTGTCCTTCTTTTCTTTTCTTTTTGTGAAATTAATAGTTCGGGTAACTGGTTTAATGGATCTCTCACCAGAAGCAAGGAACAACCCTCCCTCCATCCATCTTGACCAGAATTAATACTCTGTTTCTAATGAGTTAGCAGTTCTGCGACGTTGAATAATGACAAGGAAGCTGCCAGAAAAATGGCTGTGTAAAAACAGAGTAATCATCTGGAAAGCAGAATGTCCACGAAATGTAAATATCCACTCGGCGTCAAGTCGTACTTGCGGACTCAGAAACATGTCTTAGTTTTTATTACATTATTAATTAAGAGATAATAAAATGCTCTGCATTATAACTGTTCGTTTCAGGACTGGAGGCAATATAAAAGAAAAAAGTTTACGAAGTTTTGTTCTCTGTGAAGACACATTGTGTTAGACGCTAAGAGTAAATCACTGAGTGTCTAGACCACCCAGACATTTCTAGTACTGATAATGATTTCACAAGACACGAAGGAAACAACCGAAAAATCACTCCAATTATTGCATGCCCAGAAAAACAATCTCCGTTACGCGCTTGAACTGCTGACCAATGTGTATAAAACAAAGAGAACCCTCGTTTCTATACTGGATTAGTGAAGCGCTTCGTTGTCTGTATGTTCAAGAAAGGAAAACAATTGCGCAGTCTGTGTTAGTTAGATATTGGGCACTTATCAGTAGCCTTTTTCAGATAATAATTGAATACGTTTGACCTTGCAGATAGACACTTCTAGCTCCGAAAAGCCCACATCGTGGCTGGGAGATTAGACTATTAATAGGTGTAAGAACTACACCCTGGGCGTAGAAAATCTCTGTATACCTTATTTTCGATTGTGTAGACGAAACAAAAAGAAACAATTTTTTTAAACAACAAAACGTTATACGTGCACAGTTTTTTTCCGATAGCGATCCAGAACGGTATTTGAGATATGTTGCTTAAAAGGTCGTCATTTTACATTACAGCACAATTGGCATCTGTGCGCTAATGATTATACAACAGGCTCAAAACAAGCAGACGTTCCACGAGTTACGGTGGCAGGTTCAGCCAAACTGGCGATCAGATAATTTGGAGTGTGAATCGACGCACGTCAAACACTGCACGTCCATCCACAAGCTGGGCGAAGCTGGTGGCCACGGCACTAGCACATTCCTCTTAGATGATGCACTGCCGAAGTTGCAGACATTTTCGTGAAATACGTGGTTGTTTCTAGCGTGTTAGACAATTATTAACTCGCAGATACCCGTTCTGTGTCCCTACAAAAGTACGATATGTTCAGGAACTTTTGGCAAACAATGTTCATGTCACGTAAGTTTGAACACCGTTCTAGAACAGCACTAGTGTCAAAATCTTCATGGATACCTAGAAGGGAGAGTGTGCACGTGTAACATTTTTGTCTTTTAATAGCCACTGAATATTTCTAAATATGGTGTACGTAGTTTTCTTACATTATATGTTTCGAAATTCCCATTAGACCCTTTTAAGACTTATAGTGAGTACGTAATATTTTGATAAGGGAGCCATTTTTCTGAAATGTCTACATCTACATCTACATCTACATGGGATACTCTGCAAATCACATTTAAGTGCCTGGCAGAGGGTTCATCGAACCACAATTATACTATTTATCTCCCATTCCATTCTCGAATAGCGCGCGGGAAGAAAGAACACCTGAATCTCTCTGTTCGAGCTCTGATTTCTCTTATTTTATTCTGATGATCATTTCTACCTATGTAAGTGGGAGTCAACAATATATTTTCGCATTCGGAGGAGAATGTTGGCGATTGGAGTTTCGCAAGTAACCCACGCCTCAGCGATAAGCGCCGTTGTTTTAATGATTCCCATCCCAGATCCTGTATCATTTCCGTAACGCTGTCTCCCCTGTATCGTGACAATACAAAACGAGCTGCCCTTCTTTGGACTCTCTCGATGTCCTCCGTCATGCCCACCTGATAAGGATCCCACACTGGGCTGCAATACTCCAAAAATGGACGGACAAGCGCAGTGTATGCAGTTTCTTTAGTAGTTCTGTTGCATCTTTTAAGGATTCTGCCAATAAAACGCAGTCTCTGGTTCGCCTTTCCCACGATATTATCTACGTGTTCTTTCCAGTTTAAGTCTGAAGTAATAGTAATTCCTAGGTATTTTGTGGAGTTTACGGCCTTCACATTTGATTGATTTATGTTGTAAACAAAGTTTAACGGATTTCTTTTCGTACTCATGTGGACGACTTCACACTTCTCATTATTTAGAGTCAATTGCCAATTTTTACACCATACTGATATCTTATTCAGATCGTTTTGCAGTTGGTTTTGATCTTCAGATGATTTTACTAGACGGTAAATGACGGCGTCATCTGCAAACAACCTAAGAGAGCTACTTAGATTTTCCCCTAAATCGTTTATGTAAATAAGGAATAGCAGAGGACCAATAACACTACCTTGTGGAACGCCCGATATCACCTCTGTTTTAGTCGATGCCTTACCATCGATTACCACGAACTGTGTCCTCTCAGACAAGAAATCCCCTATCCAATTGCAAATTTGGGGCGATATACCATAACCACGCAATTTGATTAAAAGCTGTTTGTGAGGTACGGTGTCAAAAGCTTTCTGGAAATCAAGAAATACGGAATCGATTTGCGAACCTTTGTCGATAGCACCCATCACTTCGTGTGAATATAGAGCTAGTTGTGTTTCGCATGAACGATATTTTCTAAATCCGTGTTGACCTTGGGTCAAAAGATCGTTCTGTTCGAGATAATTCATAATATTTGAATACAGGATATGTTCCAAAACCCTGCTGCAAATTGACGTCAATGAAATAGGCCTGTAGTTTAGTGGGTTACTCCTACTGCCTTTCTTGAATATAGGTGTGACCTGTGCAACTTTCCAATCTTTTGGTACAGATCCTTCTATGAGAGAGCGGTTGTATATGACTGTTAAGTAAGGAGCTATCGCTTCAGCATAATCAGATAGAAATCTAATGGGTATACAATCCGGACCAGAAGACTTGTTCTTATTAAGTGATTTTAGTTGCTGCACTACTCCGATGATATCTACTTCTATGTTATTCATTACGGCATCTGTTCGTAATTATAAATCTGGAATATTGGTTTCGTCTTCTTTAGTGAATGAGTTTCTAAAAGCTAAGTTTAGTAACTCTGCTTTAGTAGCGCTGTCATCGGCAGGATCGCCATTACTATCACGTAGTGATGGTATTGTTTGTGACTTTCCCCGAGTATATTTAACATATGACCAAAATCTCTTTGGGTTTTCAGTCAAATTACGAGAAAGAGTTTCGTTGTGATAAATGTTGTAGGCATCTCGCATTGAAATCCTCGCTAAATTTCGAGCTTCTGAGTACAATCGCAAATCCTGGGGATTTCGTGTTCGTTTAAATTTAGTATGCCTTTTCCTTTGCTTTTGCAACAGTGTCCTGACCTGTTTTATGTACCAAGGGGGATCGCCTCCTTCTTTTATTAATTTATTAGGTATAAAACTTTCAATTGCTGTCGATACCACTTCTTTGAATTTTAGCCACATCTGGTCTACACCTACGTTTAGTGTTAGAAACGAGTGGAAGCTGTCTTTCAAGAAGCAATGTATTTTGTTTCTATCTGCTTTCCTGAACAAATATACTTTGCGTTTATTTTTGGTAACTTTGGGACTTTCGATATTCAATTTCGCTACTACAGCTCTGTGTTCACTAATACCTGTATCCGTTTTGATGCTCATTATGAGCTCAGGATTATTTGTTGCTAAGAGATCAAGTGTGTTTTCACATCCATTTACAATTCTAGTTGGCTCATGAACTACTTGTTCGAAGTAATTCTCAGAGAATGCGTTGAGTACAATTTCGGACGATGTTTTATGCTTACCTCCTGATTTGAAAATATAATTTCGCCAACAGATCGAGGGTAAATTAAAATCACCACCTACTATTATCGTGTGAGTCGGGTACGTTTTTGTAATTAGACTCAGGTTTTCTTTGAACACATTTTTATCTTTGACCATGTAAAACAAGTCCCTACTAATACAATCTCTTTGTTTTCCGTATTTCGAAGGATATTATATGGACCAAAATAAGTAAAAAAGTCTAGTAAACGTGGACTTTAAAATGCATACCGCACGTTAAGAGTTATGAGTATTCAGCCAATATATGAGATTTATTTTACAGAATCGAAGATGAATTGCTCATAGCTCCTACAGAATGCTCACGTTTAACAGACTTTTTTCCCCCTTGCTTTGATCCATATTACGTTTCCCTACAACTGTAGCTCTCAACCTGTGAGTCGCGGACCACAAGTGAACCGCAAGAGCTAAAGTATGGTCCAAGGAAAACGTAAAATTTCAAAGTTTTATCCATTTTAAATTATTAATTTCTTCTTAACTGGTCAGTCAATCCTATTGTGTCTCAAAGATAACTTGACTGCTGATGACGAAAGTGGATAACATCGACACCCATCAGAAATATAATCATTTGTCTCCTAGTGGCAAACTCGTACAGTAAAAGTCCGGAAATCATATTCCGCTATTTTACAATTTTCTCCACGATTTATTCAGTTGAACAAGAATGGTTTCGTTCTGGAAAACAAATCCAGGAATAGAATGAATGTAAGTATGATACCATTACCGAAATTGAAAATATGTCGAAAGCCCTGAAAACCTATTGGTGTAAACAGAATTTAATTTTCGGCTATTAATACATATTACTTACGAATGTCCGCCTCCCAAGTCCAGTGGGCAGATTGGTCAGTTGCCACGCAGGGGATCCGGGTTCGATTCCTGGTCTGGTAGGGGTTTTCTCTACCCTCGGGGACTGGGTGTTGTGACGCCTTTATTATCATCGATGCGCGAATCGCCCAAGTGGCGTCACCCAAAGACTTGCACCAGGCAGACCGAACACGATTCCAGCTGGGGTCTAACGGCCAAAAATACCACAGGAATCATCATCATCACATGAATTTGTTTGTTTGTAAATCTATCGGACTAAACGGCGAGGTCATCGGTCTGTAGCTTTCAAACTGCTTAAAATAGGTAATCTAACCTAAGGAGAACACACACACAAGCACACGCACACACACACACACACACACACACACATACATGTCCAAGGGAGGACTCGAACCTCCGACGGCGAGCAACCGCGCTTCGCAGCGAGGCGCTTTAGACCGCTCGGCTACTCTACCGCAGCTGATGAATTTAACGTATATATTAAACAGTTTAATTAAAGTTTATTTTGAGACTGACAGAGTATATTTTTCGTGAACCTTGTGGTCCCTGCTCACAACAAAGAAATCTAAGCGGTCCCTCATCTAAAATATGTTGAAAGCTACTAGTAAATAGACACCAGCCGCAAAAAAAAACAACAACTAGAAAAAGCCTTCGAAGCCTTCTTCGAAGGAAATCAGCTTCAATTGCTCACTGTCGTGCATCGTGTTTATTGTCTCATTACCTAATCTAATTTCTTCAGCATCCCCTTTCTGACGCTACGTTGCGTTATCCTTGTTTTACTTTTGTTAATGTTCATCTTATACCCTCCTTTCAAGACACTATCCACTCCATTTAATTGCTCTTCCAGATTCTTTTCCAGTCTCTGACAGAATTACTATGTCATCGGCAAACCGCAAAGTTTTTATTTCTTCTTTTAAAGGTTACTACATACTATCGTTTATCTAATTAGGTTTAAAAGAAAAAACACGCAAACGTTTAGTTCATCGTCTATGGCAGTAATGCTAACAACTGGTGACAACCAACATTTTCAAAAAAATAAATAAAAATAATAATAATAAAATAAAAATAAATTATGTAAAAAAATATGTATTCATAAATACAAGTGCACTGAATGCTGCAGCGACTTTGGTTCCATCAACTTTGGATGAGATTACTCGGAAACATATGCTTCATTCACACTTTAAACACTCCTCGTGCCAACAGCACTTGGCTCGGCGTCGGGCAGCGCGCGGCACCTACTTGTTGGTAGCTGCTGCGGGGCGTGTCTGGCTGCTGCTGCTGGTGCGTGGCGCGGTGCGTCCTCTACGGCTGCCTGGTGCCTACTGCCGCCGCCGCGGCCAGACGCCGGCCGTGACGTCACGCCGCCGCCCCCGGCAAGCCCGCTTCTGCGCGTGCGCCCCCGGCAGCCACGCCACGCGCGCCGCCGCCTCTCTGCTCATCGATCCGCCACCCTTCCGGCGTTAAATTGCGTCGAAAAACCTGCTGCTCGCCGGAAACATGAATCTCCCACCGACTCACACCACCGACGGTTCTTTTCTAAGTGCTCCAAATCAACATACATAAACAAAGAGCTGCTTCATTACGATTCTAGACGTTCGTGGCCCTTTACATAAAAATGGAGTAGAGATATACAAAAACAACATTTCAGTTCTCTTTAAATGGGAGGATAGCTTCTGAAGGTAGCGGGGGTAAAATATAGGGAGCAGTTTTTAGAGTCGAAGGGCTTGTAAGGGACGCAGAGGTTGGGAGGGGAGTAAGACAGTGTTGTAGCCTTTCCGCAATATTGTTCAATCTGTACATTGAAAAAAATGTTCAAATGTTTGTTAAGCTTGTGGGACTTAACTATGGGGTCATCAGTCCCTAAACTTACAGACTACTTATCAACTACCTTATACTAAGGACGGCACAAATATCCATGCCCGAGGGGGGATTCGAAACCCCGACCGTAGTGGCCGTGCCGACCGTGACTGGAGCGCCTCAGTCTCCTCGGCCACCGCGGCCGGCTCTGTACATTGAGCAAGCAGTGAAGGAATGCAAGGAGAAATTTGGAGAGGGAATTAAAGTTCAGGGTTAAGAAATAAAAACTTCGCGGTTTCCCGATGACATAGTAATTCTGTCAGAGACCGCAAGTGGTCTGGAAGAGCAATTGAATAGAATGGACAGTGTCTTGAAAGCAGGGTATAAGGTCAATATTGACAAAAAGTAAAACAAGGATATGAAATGGAGCGTCAGAAAATCAGACGATGCTGAAGGAATTAGATTAGGTAATGAGACAATAAAAGTAGTAGATGGGTTTTGTTGTGTTGTTGTTGTTGCTGTTGTTGTTGTGTCTTCAGTCCGGAGACTGGTTTGATGCAGCTCTCCACAATACCCTATCCTGAGCAAGCCTCTTCATCTCCACATAAGAACGGCAACCAACATCTGTCTGAATCTGCTTACTGTATCCATCTCTTGGTCTTCCTCTGCGGTTTTTACCCCACACACTTCCCTCCAACGCTAAATTCACAATTCCTTGATGTCTAAGAATGTGCCCTACCAATCTATCCCTTCGTTTAGTCAAGGTATGCCAGAAATTTCTTTTCTCCCCAATTCTGTTCAGTACCTCGTCATTAGTTACGCGATCCACCCACCTAATCTTCAGCAGTCTTCTGTAGCACCATATTTCAAAAGCCTCAATCCTCTTCCTGTCCGCACTGTCTATCGTCCATGTTTCACTCCCATACAAGGCAACACTCCATACAAATGCCTTCAGAAAGGACTTCCTTAGGCTTAAATCAATATTCGATGTTAACAAATTTCTCTTTTTCAATAACGCTTTTCTACCCATTGCCATTCTGCATTTTATATCCTCTGTACTGCGACCATCATTTGTTATTTTACTACCCAAGTAACAAAACTCATCTACCTCCTTTATTGCTTCGTTACCTAATCTAATTCCTTCAGCATCGCCTGATTTTCTTAGACTGCACTCCATTACCCTAGTTTTGCTCTTGTTAATGTTCATCTTATATGCACCTTTCAGCAGACTGCCCATTCCGTTCAATTGCTCTTCCAGGTTCTTTGCTGTATCTGACAGAATTACTATGTCGTCGGCAAAACGCAATGTTTTTAATTCTTCACCCTGAACTTTAATTCCTTCACCAAATTTCTCCTTGCTTTCCTTTATAGCTTGCTCAATGTACAAATTGAAAAATTGAATAACATTGGAGAAAGGCTACAACCTTGTCTTACTCCCTTTCCAACCACTGCATCCCTTTCAAGCCCTTCAACTCTGACAACCGCTGTCTGGTTTTTGTACAAGTTGTAAATAACCTTACGCTCCCTATTTTTTTACTCCTGCTTCCTTCAAAACTTGAAAGAGTTTTTTCCAATCAACATTGTCAAAAGCCTTCTCCAAATCTACAAAAGCTAGAAATGTAGGTTTGCCTTTTCTTAATCTATCTTCTAGGATAAGCCGTAAAGTGAGTATTGCCTCCCGTGTTCCTACATTTCTCCTGAACCCAAACTGATCTTCCCCGAGGTCAGCTTCTACCAGCTTTTCCATTCTCCTGTAGATAATTCGTGTTAATATTTTGCAACCATGACTTATTAAATTTATGGTTCTGTAGTTTTCACACCTATCTGCACCTGATTTCTTTGGAATGGGGATTATTAAATTTTTCTTAAAGTCTGAGGGTACTTCACCTGTCTCATACATCTTACACACCAGGTGAAACAATTTTGTCATGGCTGGTTCTCCCAGAGACTTCAGTAGCTCTAAGGGAATATCATCTACTCCAGGGGCCTTGTTTCGACTTAGGTCTTTCAGTGCTCTGTCAAATTCATCTCTCAGTATAGTATATCCTATTTCATTCTCATCTATTTCTTCTCCCCCTTCTACAATATTCCCGCTAAGTTCATTTCCTTCATAGAGCCTCTCTATATACTGAAACTTCCTGGCAGATTAAAATTGTGTGCCGGAACCGGGACTCGAACCTGGGACCTATGCCTTTCGCGGGCAAGCGCTCTACCTCTGAGCTACCCCGACACGACTCACGATGCCGCCTCACAACTTTACTTCCGCCAGTACCTCGCCATTCCTCTCTATATACTATTTCCACCTTTCAGCTTTCCCTTCTTTGCTGAGAACTGGTTTTCCATCAGAGTCCTTGACATTCATAGAGCTGCTTTTCTTATCTCCAAATGTTTCTTTTATTTTCCTGTACGCTGTATCTATTTTTCCCTTATTTATAAATTCTTGTACATCCTTGCATTTGCCTTCTAACCACTCCTGTTTAGCCATTTTGCACTTCCTGTCAATCTCATTTTTTAGTCGTCTGTACTCCATTTTGCCTCTTTCATTTACTGAATTTTTATATTTTCTCCTTTCATCGATTAAATTTAGTATCTCCTGTGATATCCAAGGATTTTTTGTAGGTCTTGCCTTTCTACCTATTTTGTCCTCTGCTGCCTTCACTATTTCATCTCTCAATGCTACCCATTCCTCCTCTACTGTCTTATTTCCCGCCGTTTCTGTCAATTGTTGCCTAAAGCTCCCTCTGAAATTTTTAAGAACTTCAGGTTCCTTCAATTTATCCAGGTCCCATCTCCTTATTTTCCTACCTTTTTGTAGTTTCTTCAGTTTCATCCTACAGTTCATAACCAACAACTTATGGTCAGAGTCTATATCTGCCCCTGGGTATGTTTTACAGTTTAAAACCTGGTTCCGAAATCTATGTCTTACCATTATAAAATCTATCTGGTATCTCCCGGTGTCTCCTGGTCTCTTCCACGTATACAACCTTCTTTTGTGATTCTTGAACCAGGTGTTTGTTATAACTAAATTATGTTCCGTGCAAAATTCTACGAGGCGGCTTCCTCTTTCATTCCTTTTGCCCAGACCATATTCACCTACTATCTTCCCTTCCCTTCCTTGTCCTACTACCGAATTCCAGTCTCCCATAACAATTAAGTTTTCCTCTCCCTTAATTGTCTGAATAATTTCCTTTAGCTCCTCATTTATTTCTTTGATTTCCTCATCATCGGCAGAGCTAGTTGGCATATAAACCTGTAGTACTGTTGTCGGCGTTGGCTTCGTATCTATCTTGACAATGATAATGCGATCACTGTGCTGGTCATAGTAGTTTACCCGCATTCCTATTTTCTTATTCATTATCAATCCTACTCCTGTGATACCCCCAATTGATTTTTTATTTATAATCCTGTACTCACCTGACCAGAAATCCTGTTCATCCTGCTACAGAACTTCACTAATCCCCACTATATCTAACTTCAACCTATCCATTTCCCTTTTTAAATTTTCTAATTTTCCTACTCGATTAAGGGATCTAACATTCCACGCTCCAACCCGTAGAATGCCAGTGTTGTCTTTCCTGATGATCACATCCTCCTGAGTAGTCCCCGCCCGGAGATCCGAATGGGGGACTATTTTACCTCCGGAATATTTTACCCGAGAGGATGCCATCATCATATGTTCATACAGTAGAGCTGCATGTCCTCGGGAAAAGTAACGGCTGTAGTTTCCCCTTGCTTTCAGCCGTTCGCAGTAACTGTGTGGCAAAGCCACATTAGCTGATGTTACAAGGCCAGCTCAGTCAATCATCCAGACTGTTGCCCCTGTAACTACTGAAAAGGCTGCTGCCCCTCTTCAAGAACCACACGTTTGTCTGGCCTCTCCACAGATACCCCTCCGCTGTGGTTGCACCTACGGTACGGCTACCTGTATCGTTGAGGCACGCAAGCCACCCCACCTCGGCAATGTCTGTGGTTCATGGGAGTGGGGGTTTTGTTGTATGGGTAGCAAAATAATTTCTGATGGCCTAAGTAGAGACGATATAAAATGCAGAATGGCTATGGGAAGAATAGCGTTTCTTAAGAAGCGAAACTTATTAACATCCAATTTTTATTTAAATGTTAGGAAGTCCTTTCTGAAAGCATTTATATGGAGTGTAGCAGTATATAGGAGTGAAACGTGGGCGATATACAGTTGCGATAAAAAGATGATAGAAGTTATTAAAATACAGTGCTACAGACAAATGATGAAAATTAGATGGGTAGATCACGTAACTAATGAGGAGGTGTTTAACCGAATTGGGTAGAAAAGGAGTTTCTGGCATATCGCGACAAAGAGAAGGAATAGATTGGTAGGACACATTCTGAGATATGAAGGACTCGTCGACTTAACATTACAAGGAAGTCCGTGAGGTAGAAATCATAGAGAGAGACCGAGGGACGAATGCTGTAAACACATTCCAAACGATGTGATAGACTTGCACAGGCCAGCTGCATCGAACAAGTCTGCGGACTGAAGACCACAACAACAGCAGATGCCAAGATCGCAATTTTTATTTGATCTGTTCAAGACGACCGGTTTCGACACTCCATGGTGTCATCATCTGGTCTCATTGACATTAAACACCTTATAATAATCCTCCACATAAAATCTGGTAGGTGTACTGCCTGATAATTATATATAAAATCATGTGCTGGTGGATAGTCAGAAATAAAATGGTTGGCTAGTCAAAATTAAAACAGTAACATATATATAATAAACATGGAGGTGCTCAACCAGACATGTGCACTATGGTGGTTATTATTTTATGTCAGACAAGGATGCTGTCTATCACTAAGACACAAATTATGTATGGTGAATGGCTGGTGAGAGAAGCGTTGAAAGGGAGCGGATACTTCAAGATAGGCGGACGCCTCATCAATACTAGGAAGTACAAGTACGGTATGCAGACGACCTGGTAGAGCTCGCTAAAATCAAAGACAACTGCAACATATGATGAATCGGCTGCTGGAAACTGGTAACAAATAAGGTATGAGAATCAGCGTCGAGAAATCAAAGGTGTTGCCAACAAGAAGAGGACTCTGCTGATCAGCAAGATGAGCTTGGCATTGAAGAAAAAGTTGGTGAAGTTCTACATTTGGAGCACTACGCTGTATGGAATCGAGACATGGAATTTAAGAAAAAAGGAGAAAAACACTTGGAAATTTTTGACATATACAATTTTTTTAAATTAATTTTCGTACTGTACTTTTCTAGTTCCTAGTTATTTTTAGAACTGTAGAAAACCGTATATTTCATTACTAACGAATACTTTGATACGAAATACTGAATCGTTACTCATGAATATATATCGTTGTTCGCATCGATAGGAACTTACTCATGAATACATTTCGTTACTCGCTACTACCGTATCGATACGAATTTACTCATGCATACATTTTGTTATTGGCATCTACCGTATCGATACGAACTCTGTTACGAAAACCAATACACAGAATGCATATATTTTGTGATACTGTTTATTATTACATTAGTAATTTATATAGACATCCGTGATGAACTTTAAGTGCGTACTGCGTAACCCTACGATTTTAGAGGGTTATTTTTGTTTTTAAACATTTTGGATGATACGTCTTGGCCCGTGTTTGCAGGTTGATTGACGATTGATGATTGACGTTCGCTTTTAACGTATAGAAGTTTTATTGTAGTTTTTGCCTCTAAAGGTTTCAGTTTAACGGTTATTTGTTTTTCATCTTGTCTGCAACAAAAAGTACTCATAGGCTATTATCTACTCATTTTCATTCATGTCGGTATTGTCTTAATTGTTAATGTCACATAATACAGTACAAGAGTCCCACTGCTCGCAAATGTAGTGCTACTACTATGATCAGTCATACTGGTATTTGTCACGAATTTTGACATTCCATGCCTCTAAGTAAAGTGCGGGAATAGTACTTAACATGAAGGCAGCGGGTGGGTCTCGCTAATTGTAATCAATTTGTATGACAATGGTATTTTAATCACGAAGGAAAATAACAGTACTGATCCTTTCCTCAGTAGTACAATTGCCTCAAAAATCAGTCAGAGAGTAACTATGTGGCAAATTAACATTTTGAAGTAATATTAACAGTAACAGTTGAAAATTTTCATGGTTTCAAAGACAATGTAGCGGCCGTATGTATGGGTGGCAATGGTAACGACAGTAACGTTTGTAACGAGTACTGTTTGTTTTAGTAAGAGATACATATGGACCTCTTTTGTAGTATCATAAAACGAGAGAAACGAGTAACGATACGCTTGTAACGAGTACTGTTTAAATAACGGATACATATGGATATCTTTTGCAGTATCATACAATTTTTAAACTGCACCCACTACCGCTTCAAATGCCTGGGACACCCAATACCTCCATCCAGTTAAGTTCCAACATTTTCAAAGTTGCTCACATTAGCCTCGTTAGATTCACTGTCTGGGTACACGGACTTGAAATAGAATAATTGCCCTTTTTTTTCAGTATGATGATGCACTAACAGCGCGATAGGCGTAATTCAATAAAATAAACTCAAAAATTTCACCGGAGGTTACTGATTATTTGAACCATTCGGATGAGATAGAGGCTGGTCTGAGGGATGCGCGCTGGTCCACCTCACCGCCTTCTATGGCCTTCATTCTGCACTCACCCGCTCCACTGCCTAAACACTTGTTCCAAGACGAGCATCAATTCCGTGGATGGGTGGTGCATCTCATTCTCTCATCTTTTTATCTCTTTGTGCCAGACAAAGACACATTTATACAATAAATTATTTCTTTATTATTAACAAAGGATTATAAATTAGTATAAACATTGTATGTAACATATAATTTGACGACTTCGTGGATGTTTGCAGGAAGAGCTATAGTGCTGAAGCACTGACAATAATAGACGAGATGTTAGAACCATTCCGTAGACGTTTCAAATTCAGGCAGTATATAGCAAACAAGCCTGCAAAATATGGCATCAAGGTATATGCGCTCTGTGATGCCGGAACCTTTTATACGCTAAATATGGACGTATATGCAGGCAAACAGCCTACTGCGCCATATCAAGTAGCAAATGATGCAGAGCATATGGTGTTACGATTGATGAGACCTATTGACAAAACAGGCAGAACGTGACTATGGACAATAATTTCACATCTATACCACTGGGTAATAAAATGTACGCCAATCATCGATTCTCATTAGTAGATACTCTACGGAAGAATAAAAGAGAAATTCCACCGGAACTTCTGGACGTTAACTGTAGGCAACTAAACAGCAGCATTTGGAGAAAAACAAAGCAACAACTGCTTCATTTGCTCATACGTCTCAAAAAAGAAACAGAAAAACAATGTTCTAATGTTATCCACCAAGCACAGCGACGATTCTGTAGACACAGTGGAGAAGCGAACAAACCTGAAGTAATTACATTCTACAATCTCGAAAACGGAGGAATAGATGTTACCGACCGTTCGGAATCAGAATATTATGTTTCAAGAAAAAACCACTGGCCCATTACACTGTTTTAAAATTGATATACTTCCATTACCAACAGAGAATGTTATGTAGGCCTACTCTTTATAAACAATTGCTTCATTCAATTCGTAAAACTCAATAAGAACGTTAAGAGTCCCGTGTTAAGAAAAAAAAAAAATTAACACTGCGCGGCATTTCAAATAATGCCACAACTAGCAAGATATTGAAATTTGATTGTCGAGTCACAGATTAAATGAATCACGAGATATGAAAGAATGCATTTCTAGACGGTCAGTTCATTTGCTTTGAAATGTGATGGAATATTCAACTAAATTCATAAATGTTAGATTTTTTCTAACAACGCGAGTGTTCGCGGGTTAAGTCATCATACTTTATCGTTCGGTTTATAGCCACAACGAGAGCTGCAGGCACATTTTATCTTTCGGCGTTGTTACGCCCCGATGCCGATGCTGCTCTTGAACCCGCAGGTCTACATGGTTCAATTTCTATTCATTTCGTGCAGTACACACTAATGAAGACATTCTGTGAATATGGACGACCCCTGTCTAGCCTTTTAATGTGTTTTGGATTCTTTTTTCTGCAATCTAATTTCTGGAGCATCTGAATGTGATACGTTGCCTCAAAATCGTCGATTCGGACACATCTAACTTATTGCTTAGACTATGCTAGTTAATGTAGTCGGATAGTTTCGATTGATTCATTGAACAGTCTCTTGTGGTACAGGTCTCCTGGATCGTTAGTCATCGGCAATGTTTCCAGTTATTTGCAACTTTTGACAAGTAACTGCTGCCTTATTGTTCCTGGTTTGTTAAAATCCTGAGTGAATTCATGTTGCACATCAGCATCTGATGAACTACTATTTGAACCAAACTGTTATGGCCATCAGTCCCTACACTCACAAACTACTTAAACCAAATTACACACTAAGGACAATACTCACACCCATGTCGGACGGACGACTTGAACTTCCGGCAGGAGCGGCTTTCCAGTCGGTAACACGCGGCTACTCCTGCGCAGCAACCTGAAACATAGTGAAAAAAAATTACATAGAGGACAATAAACATACGTATATATTACGTAAATACATCCATTATTTTTTATAAATGGATAGAGACTTCATAATCATCATGTATAAAGGCTTGTGTGTGTATACATCGAGACCGATGTTTCTCTGCGACCACCTATTGTCTTCCACTATTCGTTGCTCTCCTACTCTTAGTGACGCAGTTTGATTACAGTCTAACAAATACAATCGCGAAACTCTGTGCTGTGAATGTTGTTACAACTGACCGCTGCAACGACACTAGCGCTCCTAGCGGTGGGGATGCCGCCGAATGAGTGATGTTTCTTTATAATTATTTTTATACGCAATTAACGAGATAGTATAATTTTTGCGTTACAAGCTTTAGTAAAATATGAAGAGACATACCTAATATGGAAATGGATGTAAAAGTAACCTGAATTTCACTGATTCAAGTACAACTTCGTCATGAACAAATACTTACGAATATGTGTATATTTGCAGCTTGTCCCGTTGAAAGTAAGTGCGATATAAACATGAATTTCTAAACAGTGAAGTGTAGAATTGCGTTAATATCTTTCACGAGTTGTATAACGTCCTTGGATAAAAATTTACGACGCTTCGATAAAAGTGCAGTTTATGCGGCAGAGGCTAGGCGTTGCGCTCGCTAGCTTAGGAACGGCATAACAGCCAATCAAGAGTCTCGGTGCCGAGGCCAATAAGAAAGAGCGTTACAATTGTACTATGTAAGCAAATCGAAGCAGTGTATGCAAAAGTTTTTGACGATGATCAAGTTATAGTTGCTATAAGTATGGATGTCACTTGATCACTGTTTCGAACATATCATAACATAATTAAAACATGCTATACCTGCTCTATGGTTGACAGGTTCTTGTATGTACTCTTGTCCGGTCAGTAAAAGTAATTGCGGTAATTTCCAAGAATGCTTGCATTCGAGGTAGCTCCGAATGAAATGGTATACCACTGTGAATCGATTGAATGTTACTCAACCGGAGATTCGGACCCTACGCGCCCTCACAACTGGAAAAATAAATAAATAAATAAATAAATCTACTCGTTTAACCTATACCTAACTTAACTTTCACTTAAGATGATCACTGTTTCGTACAGATCATGAAATAAATAAAACATGCTACTCCTGCTCTGCGGTTGACTGCTGTGTTGTTTTAATAACAGGTCACTTATGACCGTAATACGACAATTATCTAAAAATCTCTTATGAATGGAAAATCAATTACAATCACACAAACGCCGCACCGAAATCCTCCATTAGACTTTGAAATTGACGCCAAATTTACTCGTCATGAAAGACACAATCGTATTGGCCGGCATAACTGGACTCCTGATTGGCTGCTCTACCGTTCCTAACCCTGCGAGCCCATAAGCTGCACTTTAACCCGACGCTTCTCCTCGGGCTCCAGTGCTTATGTTGGCAACAGATGAACAGTGAAGTGTATAATTGCATTAATATTTGTCACTAGTTGTACAACGTCTTTGTTCATGAGCTACAGAGTAAGTGTTGTTGCTGCTCGTTCCACTCGCAGCAAAATTAATTCTGTACATGCTCTATGGTTGATAGGTTCTTGCATGTATCCTTGACCGTTCAGAAAAAAAAAAAAATAATTTTCATTTTAATTGAAGTTGTTAAGACAAAACATTTATTGGTCATCTGAGTTATCGCCATTAACCTTTGTGTCAACATAATTTCTATATGTTATGTTCTTACTGTGACAGCTAAGTTTTTGACGCGTATCAATTCGGTGTGGAGTCTAATGATACGCACATTTATACACCTTACTCGTCTTTTTTATACGCGCATATTCAGTGGCGTATTCAGGATCGTCGTCTGGTAGGAGCTGAGGTCAATCACCGAGTTGACGTGATTAAATAATAATAATAAAATAAATAAAAAATTTAAAAGAACTGATCAACTGATCCCTCCCTGCCTCTCTCTCTCTCTCTAGGGGAGGCTGCAGCAAGGAGTGGGCTCCAGGAGGGTCTGGGAGGGGGGGGGGGGGGTTGCAGCCCGACAGCCTCCCCCCCCCCTCTGGATACGACACTGCGCTTATGCTTTTCAGTGTAATTACTTTACCCCCAAAAAAGAGAGTGTCTTTTTGCCAAAGGGCAGGTCTTCTGGTGTTTTCTATCAATTTCTTATTTTTAACAGAAAATGAAATTATTCAGTAAAATCCTGTAGTTTACAAGATAATTGTAAATAAATTGTCCTGTAATGTACCGTTTCGCACCTTGTCAGGAAACTTAGGAAACTAAAGAAAGACAAATATGGAACTATGTTTATTGCCTATTTTTATGGCACGACATATTATGTTTCCTAATGTAATAAGAATGTTAACATCAGTATAAACGACAGGCCCCAACTATTTGCAATCCAATATCGTGTTCAGAAATGTAGCTTGTCGGCCGCTTGGAGCGCTGCTATCGCGCTGTATAACAAAAACCTGTGGGAGTGTCGTGACCATACACCAAAGATAACATAGACTGCGCATGTCTCTATCTTTGCTGTGTTGTAGTTTGAAACCAACATCTAATTGCCCAGAGTCACGTGACTGAGGCTTCGTCATTACGAACCACAGTGTTTCCATTTTTCAAGTGAAGCGTTGATTTTAACAATAAAACGACTTCTCGTATTCCTATTGCATATGTAATATATAAAAGTAACGTGATTTCTCCGTATTACTGACATTAATGCGGTGAGTATCGTTTTTACATGTGACCAGGTAAAAATTATTGTCACTTGCGTTTACAAGCAAAAGAATTACCGATCCTCAATGTTTGTGTTGCACTATGAATTTTTTACTTTTTTCCCAACTGACCAATGTGATTTTTTAATGGAAGATTATTTCAGCGTGTCTTGACTGTGTATACATGTCAGTAAGTAAGTAATTTCTGGTGCAGATCTGCCATTAATAGCGTTCCACAACGCTGAAGATGAATACAGACTATAAAATAAGTTCTTGTGACGTACATAAATAATTGTTTGATCACATTATTATTTAATGTAAATAGCCAATATTTTTCTTGTTTTACGTTTTGACTTCACTGTAATGTGGAAAAAGTCATAAAATATAAACGCTTGTATTATATTAAAATCGGACATTATGGGTGCGAACCGATTTCAGGTATATATAAAAGCATGACAAAAAATTTCACATGTATTCTGGAGGAATCGTATGAAAACTGATGCTGCTTGTCAAACTAATATTTCGTCTCCTGTGTAAGTTACAAACTAAAAGATTTACAGTACAACGAAAACAGTCATTCACTTAAGAACTGCAGTTCTGCTGCTTGTAAAAAGAACTGTGAATACCTTTCATCTAGGCACAAGTAAAAACTGTAACCGTTGCATTGATATTGCGAATTACAGAGAACTAACGCCCATTGTATTACTGAATATGTAATAAGGAAACGATAAGACGTTTTATTGTCGAAATCTACGCGTAAATTTGCACTAGCAAGGAGAGGAACTGCGACTCTCAACTGCACTTCACATTGCGTGTAATGATGAACAGTGTTTCCTGCCCCGTGTCACGTGACTTAGATGTTGGTTTCAGTATAGTGACGTCACGCGCAGTCTATATTATCTGTGGTCTATGGTCGTGACTGTATATGTTACACTGTTGTTTGGTAGCGGCGCGTGCCAGAGGGCTAGCGTGTGAGGAAAAATCCGCCAAATATGGAACAACAAATGCTCTTAGAAAAAGCTATAATCTCTGTGTCCTACCGACTGCACGGTACACACGAAAATGCACTTATTGTTTCATTTGTCGGATTTAATATGATGCTTACGGCTTTCGTTTTAGTTCAAGGTAGTAACTAGCCGAGTGTCGCTGCCCGATATTCTAACCTCTGCGTTGGCTAGAGGCGAGCACCCCTAACGTAGCGTCTTCGGAAAAATAAAAGTAAAAAAAGTGTATTGTTTGCCAGATCGATGAAACCGAGGGTAGTTTGTAACCCCCATCCGTTCCTGAGTCGCTCGGCCCGATGGTGAAGAGTAGGGAGCCTCACTGTTTCATTGCCGATTTCTGTATGTGAATCTCGCCCTCTGGGTGACGTCACTCCGCCTACTATAGTAGCTACGCCAGCATTGTTCGACACCCAATAAGCGTCCAGTATTGTTCTGAATGTTCTGCTGCGAATGTCGTAGGTACTCCCAAATTAAACTGTATTATAGCGTTTGATTCTCTGAATTTTATTCGTTACACGTTGTCATCGCTGATGGCGCTGGCAGTCGCAGTGGAGTGACCGAACGTTCTAAGGCGCCTTGCTGTACTGCACGCATTCGCACGCCGCCGGAGGTTCGAATCCTTCCTCATGGGAGTGTGTGTTGTCCTTAGCATAATCAGAGTCGAACATAAGAGTCGCGAAACTCCCAGTGAATTTCTGAAACTTCGCGACTGCAGTGCTGCCAAGCGGCTGGGCCGCACAAACATACCGCGAAACAATTGAGTAATGAATGTGTATTGGGAGTGAAGCAGCACATTCAAAATACCTTCGTATTTACGAATTTTTGTGGCACTGTAAATTGTAGCAACTATCAAAAATATAATTCGGAAATCTCTCATTTACAAAGGATGCTCAGAAGTAACATGATAATGTTACTAATAACAAGTGTTCGTTTACGGTGGTTATACTTTTAGACATATAAGGACTGTGATATAAGTTAGTAATTTATTCACGTCCAAACTTCTGCTCTTAATCAGAATCGCAAATACTTAACCACTGTTTCATATTACTGCTGTATAAAAGTATGTCTGAATGCTTCCAGCAGCAGTTAATCAACTACTTCAGTAGAGTCTGCTTAGTTTCGTACCTCAGTTTCACAAAAATGATAAGCCTGTGTACTAACATATTTTGGCAGCTACCCAGTGGCGGCGATTAGGGGGGGGGGGGCAGGGGAGGCATTGCCCCCCCCCCCCCACTTTCTGGGAAATATATGATTAAATTATTCACTTTTTTAGCGTAGTAACACTTGCATACTTTTAAAACTGATTAGCACAATTGTAACATAGCTATAAGTGGGAATTATGGTGGTACACATGCTCGGCGCGACATTGTAGCCGGCCGCGGTGGCCGAGGGGACTGAGGCGCTTCAGTCATGGTCCGCACGGCCTCTACGGTCGGGGGTTCGAATCCCCCCTCGGGCATGGATATTTGTGCCGCCTATTTCATAAGTAGTTTTTAAGTTTAGGGACTGATGACCCCGTAGTTAAGTCCCATAAGCTTTACAAACATTTGAACATTTTCGACATTGTAGTAGAGAAGGAGGCTCCGCCTTCGCACACGACATCTGACGACAGTTGACGATCGTAGCCTCTTCATAGCCACCCAACAGCTACACGGCATGCCGTGCCGTGTCGTGACAGCCTTCCGTCTGCAGTTGCCTTCCGTGCAAATGGAGCACGATCAGTTATTAGCGTGGCTTGTCTTGTACAGACATTTGAAGAGAAGAAGAAGAAGGATGCATTGGGTTCATCCACTCAATGCGAGAATAGACGAAGTGGTTCCATTCTCTGTCCTTTTTGAGGAATTAAGGGGAGATAAGTTTTCAATTATTTTCGGATGAGTTTATGGACTTTTAATGACTACGTGCACGAATGAAGAGTTCCATTCAGCACAGCAACACATCCTTCTTGGAATATTTCCAACCTATTCAGATGTTAGCAATTACAATCCGATGAGTGGAAAAACTAATAGTTAAAAATTTTAAAAAGATTTGTTATTCTAAAGAATGTACATTTTTCAAATCTTATTACAAAAAGTAAAACATAGGTTAAAAATCGAACGACCCAATACATGAATTTTCAGAGATTTGTGATGGCGTGGAGGATCTAGTACATGTCCCTGAAAATTGCTCCACTGCTTGTTCGTAACGCTTTGTGTCGGTAGCGGATGAGAGATTATTTTTCTTTGCATTTATTAAGTGCTTGTTAGTGATACAGGGTAAAACATGACGCATATGCACGTGGTGTACTAGGGTAAGCGGCAGTATTAATTTTATCCCATGATATTTTACATTTCTTAATTTCAGAAACAATTTGCATAACCCTTAACTGAAGTTCCACTACCTCATCGTCGTCAAATGATTCCAGAGTTGGAACTATCCCGCTAAAAAAAAAAAAAAATGCATATGCCGACTGGATTTTCTGTGCGGGGCATTAATGAGCTATACCTCTACAAGCACGATGGCCGAAAAAGGGAGGATAGAAAATGTAGACACGGAATGGCAAGAAATGCATTTCTGAAGAAGAGAAATTTGTTCACATCAAATATAGATGTAAGTGCTAGAAAATCTTGTTTTAAGGTATTTGTCTGGAGTGTAGCCTTGTATGGAAGCGAAAAGTGGACGATAAATAGTGAAGACAAGAACCAAATAGAAGCTTTTGAAATGGGGTGTTACAGAAGAATGCTGAAATTTAGATAATAGTTTCTGAATAGAATTGCAATAGTTATTCTGAAATGAAAAGACTTACACAGGATAGAGTAGCATGGAGAGCTGCATCAAACCAGTCTTCGGACTGAAGACCACAACAACAACCTCTACAGGATCAAGCTTCCTTTTATTGTAAACGCAGCAACTAAACACTGACAGCAACAGCAGGGCTAAGCAACAAAGGAAACGACAAATGCAGTCTACGTTGCACAGTTGGCAATGAACATCTGCAACTCGCTACGCCAAGAAATCTACCGACCGCTGCCGACAGTTTCCGAGAGGTGGCCCGCAAGCCAGGTTACAGTTTGCGGATAGTACTGTTCCAGCACAAAGGTTGTCCTCTGTGTTTGTCGTAGTTCTTGTCAAATAGAATGCAGTTGTGTTTGTGTACGCACTTTTGTGTCTTTTAGTTAACAATGAAGCGTTCTTCAGGAAAAACATTATTCGATTTCTTCAGCAAAAGGCAGAAATCCCAAGAAGGATTACAGTCCCACACAGCCCTAAATATTGCAGCTGCTCCGGATCCAGATAGTGACTTGGCTGAAGTGTCAGTGTCGGCAACACCAGCAATAGATGAACCACAGAGAATTTCGTCAGTGACAGAATCAACAATTGAAATAGTTACCGGTATACCTACACCTATACCTTCACGTGCTGAGAGTGTATTGCCTGTAAGTAAGACTACTCAGTCTAATAGTCCTTCTCAGCTTCAATTTGAACCAAGAGATCCAATTTATGGTAGACAAGCAGCATCACACTTTTTTTTAAATGGTCCTTTTCAACCCAGAAAAAAAGGGTAGAAAGTTTAGAAGTATGTGATACACAAATTACAATTGGTTAGAATACAGTGTTGCTGCTGATAAAGCTTTTTGCTTCCCATGTCGTTTGTTCGGTTCCACAGGTTGTTATGATGAAACATTAATATCTAATGGGTTTAAAAACTGAAAAAAAAACCACAGTCCAACGCTTTAAAGAGCACGAGAAAACTTCTCACCTCAGTGCTCTTCGACATTGGCAGGAAGGTTTTAAAAGTAAAGAAAGTGTGGTAAGTAAAATATCAACACATCACCAAGAAGAATTAGAAAAATCGTGATTATCTGAAGATTTTATTAAAGTCCCTACTTTTCATGGTCATGATGCCAAAAAATCGAAACAATTCTCCGTGATTGTTGATGGAACTCCAGATGTATCACATCAAGAACAATTGACTCTTGTTGTAAGATATGTAACAGAAAAACTCGATATCAAAGAAAGCTTTCTTGGTTTTTACAAACCTGATTTGACTGACGGTGAAACGTTATACAAGCTGCTTGTTTCAATTTTCGGTGAACTTGGCACTGACCTTAAAAATATAATTGCTCATTGCTATGACGGAGCGGGAAACATGAGTGGTTCTTACAAGGGTGTCGCTGTGAGGATGAAAGAACAAAACCCGTATGTTATGTTTGTACATTGCTATATGAATTCTCTAAATCTTGCACTTGCCGATGCATCTAAAAACATTCCTTCTGTTCGCAACGTTTTTAGCGCAGTCCAACAACTATACTGTTTTATTGAGGCTTCGCCTAAAAGACTTGCAGTATTTGCCACAGTAAAAAGTGCAGCATGTGCAGTCAAAGAAGGAATAAATAAGGATTTGTCCTTGAAAGCACTAAGTGACACAAGATTTAGCAGCAGATATGAAAGCTTGCGAACAATTCAACAACACTTAATAGATATACTGCACACTCTGGAAAATATTGAAGCTACTGACTCCAAAACTGGTGGAGATACTCACGGATTGATCACATGTATTACCAAAATTGAGTTTATTGTTGTATTGAATACTATGAAGTACTTTTTTGAAAAAACTAATATTTTTTCAAAGTACATACAGAATCATGATGTATCCATTCATGAAGTAGTCCAGGTGGCTGACAGCGTAGTAGTTATGTCCATAAATTGTTTTAAAAATGAAGAAGAGTTCCAAAATGTTTTTTACTGAAGCAATTGACTTTTGTGAAAGACACGGCTTCGAGGGGCCAACAGTTCAACGCAAAAGAAAACTTCCACAAAAAATAGGAGGAAGAAATGTTAATCCTGAATATGATTCACCTGAAGCCTACTTTTTAAAAACATTTTACTACCCTCTGTTAGATACACTCAGTGAGAACATTAAGTCACGATTTGAAGAAAAAAAAATCTGCTGGCTCTACTTTGCAACATTGATCTACTGCTGACGGCTTCGATGAAGAACAACTCAATTTGTAACGACCGTATCAAAGAAGCATGTTTTGTTTTGCTGTGAGTTCCGCATTTGGTTTGGAAAATGATAATTTAGTCTCAGAAATCGACGTATTTTCAAGAAAGAAGCATGATTCAGACCAAATAGATCGTCATCTTGTGCCAAATTTGGTTTGACAATTTAAGTCTGAAAATGTTCACAACCAGTTTGTAATGCCTAATTTGTTCAAGCTACTGCAACTGTTTTTGACTATCCCGGTGTTCACTGCAACGGAAGAACGATCTTTCAATGTCCTCAAACGGATCAAAAACTACTTGAGGACTTATATGCTTCAAGAACGTTTAACACTTTTAGCTATACTAGCCATTGAAAAAGATGCGGCTAAAAACATCAAATTAGAAGAATGTGTAGAAATTTATGCCAGGCGGAAACCAAGCTTTGTTTTAAAGCAATTATGCTTTGACAAGACGTATCATGTTAAATTACACTATTGTCTGTTATTTTTGTTTATAATTAACCTAATGTTCCTTTGTTTGTAACAGTTGTATTTTACTAGACAACTTAATTAAACAACTTATGGCAATTACAATTGTATATTGTCTTTTGTTTTTCCTCGCATTTGGTATTATAGGCCTGTAGGTGCTAAAATCAAACTATAACATGAAACAATTTCTTACAATGCCATTTTTAGTTTTAGATTTTATTTTGCCCCCCCCCCCCTTCTAACGTCCAATCGCCGCTACTGCAGCTACCAATCAGTTTGATAAAGTGAATACGTAGGTACAAATAAATAATATGTCCATATATAAACTGTTAATGTTAGAACGTCACATTCTTGAAGATATTCAGTTTGAAACCTGACACGTAGCTAAAAAAATTATGATAGGTACACGAAAGGCACAGAAGCAAGGGCAAGCTGCAAAGATGGTTTATACGGCTATGTAGAATATAGTCCCCTACAATGTAATAATCGTGTGCACTTTTGAAAATATTACAATGTGCGAAACACGCTACAACAAAATTCATGCAACATATCAGTACGCACCGAGAACGTGAACATAATCATAATCAGTTCCTTTTATATATTTCATAATATCAAGTTGCAAATTATTTCTGGTTTCAAAAAGTTTTTGACCATATGAATATGACTCGGAGAAGCAGTGATGTTATTTTAATGATTTTTTCACAACAACGTTTAATGACTAGGAAATATGAAAGCAACAGCATTAAAAACGACAACTTTTCAGTTTGTATCATGCCATTCCTCTGTTACTCCCTACTGACCGCTTGGAGCGCTAGTATCGCTTGAGATGCAATTTTTTCCTAGAGAGTTTCGCGACTGTCTGTGATGGACTGTGGCATACGTTAATTTAAGTAGTTTGTAAGCGTAGGGTTTGATAACCGCAGCAGTTAAATCCCTAAAAATATTTGATGCTGCTGGCATGTAACAAATTCTGTCTAAGCAAGCAGAGCCATTATTTGTGGGCTATAAGGTCTCTTAAAGTGCAAAGCACATACATAACTGTACTTCAACCAAAGTCTAACATATACAGTCACGACACTCCCGCAGACTTTTGTTATACACCGATAGCAGCGCTCCAAGCCGCCGGCAAGCTACGTTTCTGAATACGGTATCGGACGAGTGCGAATAGTACCGTTTATATTGATTTTAATATAATTTTTAAATTAGGGGACGTATGTAATGCCATACATATAGTAATAATTTAAAAATAGCTCCACATTTGCCTGACAAAGTATGAAACGGTACATTACAGGACAGTTTATTTACAATTATCATGTAACTACAGCTTTTTACTAAAAATATTATTTTCTTTTACAAACAAAAATGGCTAATAAAACCCAAAAGACCTGCCCTTTGGCAGTAAGACGTCGCGTTTCTACTCAGGAAAATTAAGGTTTCTTCACTACAATTCCAGTAAAATCGATGAGGGTGGAACGTAGGAAACGTATATAGAATGCTATAACTGCAGTATTTAACGTGCCAAATCAGCCACCACAGCTGTAGCTGAAGGAAAAACATCACACAGGTGTCAGTAAAAGGGCAAAAACAATCAAACTGTTCCCCAGCAAACAAAAAAACCTGTTCCACAATCGTTGCAACAGCTGAACCTTAAACGGCAAAAACCTTCAAAACATTGGATTTTTAAACTAAAGTAATTACACTCAAAAGCGTATGCTCGTATAAGAAAGACGAGATAAGTGTGAACATATGCAAATCATTAGAATCCACACTGAATTGATACACATAAAAGAAATTGCCTCTCACAGTAAGAACAGACCACAATAAAATTTATGTTTCTCTGTTTATATCCTACTTACTTTCAGCGGAATAAGCATACAAGTATAGACATATTCCTAAGTATTTGTTCATTACGAAGTTCTTATTTAGACCACTTAATCAGTGAAATTCGTCTTGTATTACCAAGGAGGTTAGAATGAAGGGAGATAGCATTATCTGCGACGAGCACATACATCAGTTGAAGCCTGTCCGAAATCATGGTAAATTTCCCCGTTAAAACTATGCGTTAAGTCGACCCTCTTACTGTTAATGCATGAAGTGACAGTCACTGCGAAGTATGTACTTTCAAACAATGTACAGTCTTGAATAAACAGTAATAAACTAGTTGGCCCGTGCGAATAATTCGAACTCTACCCTGATCAGTCACAGATAGGTAAGATAGTAATGGAAAAAAGGCAGATGCAAATACGTATGTATAAAATATAATAAACTTTGAATTGTAGTAACAAATATTAGTCTCATTGTAAGAAAATTTGTATAATTAAGTGGAATAATAATGAACGTTGAGGTAATTCATTCGCGCAGTAGACAACGCTTGCTTGAACAAAGTTAACAGTTCCAACAGCTGTTGTGCATCGACGGTTAAACAGAAATATCGTGATAAATTACGCTTGCGCAAAAGCTGTCGTGTCTGTGTACTTTTCGTCGTTATATCGACGTGTATAGCCGAAATCGTGTGATAAACTATGCTTTACATCGACTCGTGTAACCGAAATGATTGCATCAAAGAAGATCTTTGGCTTCCATAAAGAATCTAAATAACTGGAAGTGCTGTCGTTGATGTTAGTTAAACAGATTGTCAATAGATGGCTGCTACTACATTGCTTTTATATCGGCCGCGCAAACTAAGTTCATACTCGGCGCGATGGGGAGCAACCGTAAATACATGTTGCATTTACAATCATTAGCCGGGTATGAACTTAGGTTGTATGAACAGTACATTTTTTTTTTTTTTTTCAAAATAAAGTTTTTTTTTGTGAAAACAAGAACTTTTAACTATCGGTGTATTTTTCGTCATTAGTGGAGAACGAAACTTGGAAATGATACCTCAATCATTAATTTTGAATAAGTAATAGGGTAGATATAGCCGTCGGACGCTTCATTCCTCTTTTAAGTGACATCATACATCAGCACCACAGTACGAGCACTTCTCCAAGACTCAGTAATATGGTGGAGTCTTCACTTTGCAGGCCGTCTCCTTGTACTTTAACCTCTTTGGTCATTACATTAATTTCTCGATTATGTGTGTATCTTCATATTTTACGAATGCTTGTAATGCAAAAATTATAGTAACTATTTCGTTAATTACGTACGAAAATAATTATAAACAAACATTATTCCTTTGACGGCTTGCTCACCGTTAGGAGCGCTAGCGTCGTTGCAACTGTTAGTTGGTAATAACTGTCACAGCAGTGAGTGTCGTGACTGTATATGTCAGACTGTGCTTCAACTGTCGCTCGCATAGACGGTCGCTTGAAACATGCAAAGATGTTGTTCTCTAGATAAACGCGTCCCGCCATCGTTCGTGGTTGGAACTATAGGTAACTAAGACGTATCGTCCAATTAACACCATTATTAAGGAGACAAACTTCGTTACTGACAATATTGATCATCTTCGAAAGATCGAGTTTTAACTTGAATGTGACCAACGCCATATAGATTATTAATCTAGGTGGCGTTGATGCATTCTGCACACCTAGAAGATTTTCTAGTCTTCCGCACTTTTGTTCTTGCAACTTGAGAATGCCTTCATTCAGGCGATGTTTCTTATAGAAACCGTTATATTTTATACGCATCAGAGCATATGTGGCATAAAAGTATAGAAGATATGTAAATATTTGTCCCATTAACCGTAGTAAAAATGAGGATGTAGGGGAAATGCACTTAATGCGCATAATCTAAATCTTCCAATGACAAAACACAAGCAGTCCTACGCATGTAACGCGTGGCACACAACTTCGCGTGCCCATAATCGTTTACAATGATTCAGCGGTGTATCGTGCGACCTGACAACGCTTCTTTTTATGCTCGACGACTACGTGTTACAGATCACTATCTCCGCCCTCGCTTGTCACGAAATATGGCGCCTCTCTGTCCAGCGAACGGTTTGCCACGCAGCAGAGTAACATCGTGGCGAACGTGGGTCATTTGTTACGGAATCGGCCGTTCTCCTACATCTGCCACTAACCCTTATCACCGCTAAAAACAGCTGATGAACTCTCCAACAAAGGTAGTATACTGTCGCGGAGCAGTTTCTCCTATTCCACATTAGAAACAGACCAAAATATTTCTTTCTGCTCCTACAGTTGGAGTATTCACACTAGGCAGATGGTTCGAAGGCCACGACCCAAGCTTTTGACAAAATTTTAAAAATCTCGAAATATATTGTATCCATTCTTGTAAAAGACATCATCGAAACAGAGACATCTATATTTCGGTACAGCGGCCAATATTTCCAATATTTATGGACATTTAAGAAATTTATCAAAGCCCAAGTAATGATTAAGAAATGTTTCCAAATTTATAAATTATTATTTATTTTCAATAAGAGACACACGAAATTTACGATGAAATCGCTTATTTACAAGAAACTAATAAGTGTTAGACTTAATAGAACTCTATGTTTCATGTATTCCCCTGTCAGTGTGCCTCTGTTATCTGGTGCAACCAAATTTGTTAAGGAAACTGCCTTTCGAATGAACGAGGAGAGGCTTAAAAATTATGAATTCGGTAATCTGACAAACAGAAGTAAGGACGATCAATCCAGAACATTACAAAGTAACTGTGTCCTCCTAAATGTGGCAGATGGAACTGTTATTTCATATCTTTTTGCACGGAATGAGAGCATGGAATTTCTTGGGGTGACTGAGCTTGGTGAGAACAGGATTTGTTGTAATGACTGGACTGAAGCCTTGTTATAGTCTTCCACTGCTGCATCTCGAGATCTGTATTCAGGAGGCAACTGATCAATCTTTTTTTTTTCCTTGGTGGAATATCATCACACTGAATTATAAAATTACAATTTTCAGTATGTTCCAGAAGTTTATTTTAATTCGTGAACCGGTTTTCGACTTATAAGGCCATCTTCTGACTTTACTGTTTATCTCAAGGAAGTTGCAGTGTTTTGGTACAGAATTCAAAGATATTCTACTCGTTACACTTATATTCAAGCACATGACAATTATCACCCTTGGCTCTACAGTGTTACTACAATTAAGATGTTCCAATAAAACAATCATTAGTAAATATACAGGAGGGGAACCAAGAATAAACTTAATTTTATCTCGACAATCTATGTGTAAAACATTTTAAATAATTAACCATTCCAATGAATAAATTACTTAAGAGACTGCTTAAAATATTTTAAATAACTTACATTGTGTGAGATAGTGGATATCATGGAATAAAACTGTAGCTGTGAACCGAACAGTTTACATATTGATTAACAATTTCAATTTATAAATTTCTGATGGATATTTTGGAAATTTAGAGAGCAAACCAGAACAGACCTAAATCTTTAAACTTTTAAGTGAATAAGTGTAACAAAATTCATCAATTGATTTATAAATATAAAAATTAATGTTTGTCTGTATGTCCTCTATGTGTTCATAAACCATTCATTCGATTGCAATAAAACTTTGGTGAACTGAGCATGACACATAGCTCAGGAGATATGACGTCATGAATAATGAGAGATCACCGCGTGAGAATTCCCAGATTTATGCGTCAATTACTGGAAAATGGGAGTAGTTAGGGATCTGCAACAAAGTTTGCATGTAATTTCGGACGTTTATGAAGCATTTTGTAGCTGACCCCCACCCCCCTCACAAAATGATGAAACGAAAAGAAGTCTACCGCTCAGAAAGTCTAGCTTAATAATCTTGCATCCAAAATTAAGCAACCTGTTTTCTTAATATCTATCTATATATAAGCGAAAGAACACTCACTCATTCACTGTCTCAACACGAAATTTTGAAAACTACTTCACCTATGAAGCTGGAATTTGGCATGAATGTAGTTTATAGGTAGAAAACGTCAGCTAAGAAAGTATTTTGTGATAGGTGCGTGGCGGAGCATACTTCTCCAACAGACTCACAATTTCTTTCCGATCTTCAAGAAATTTCGCACGCTTGATTTTCAAAACAAGAGGAAGGTCACCGTCTACCTTAAGTTTCATGCGGTGCATGAGGGAGGGTACTTCGCAACATAAAAATGAACCCCTAAATACCTTGGTCGCGTCGTAATCTTAGAACGGCTCGACCGATTTCATAGATCCTTTGTTGTTTCCGTTATTCTCAGAAAAAGCATTGTGTGAAATAAAAATATAATATTTGAGAACAATAAAGTGCGTTTTTCAATGGGATCCTACGTTTCTATTGCATAGAGATCTATAGTTTCGTTCCGATATTGATGAATTTTGCACACACTAACTTAAAAACAAGAGGAATGTCACTGTCTAAAATTTCGTTCGGTGCATGGTGGAGGGTACTTAACTTACGGAATTTTACAAAATGCATAGTTTTCGTCCAATCTTTATCAATTTTTGCACACATGACCTTTAAACCAAGAGGAAGACTACTGGGTACATAAATGTTTGTATGGTACGTGACAGAGGGTACCTTGCAGAAAACTTTGGCGAGAGAGGGAAATGTGGAAACGAACAGAGAGATGGGAGAGAAAGAGATGGATGCAGAGTGAGGAGGAAAGGGAAGGTGGACTACGAGGCTGTACGATAAATAAACACCCGGACAACGCCAAGTTTACAGCTATTATTCGAATAAAATAACTTGCTAACCAGACTTTTAATTGGAATATACGTGCGTAACATTTTAATTATTATTGACTTAAGCAAATAAACATGAACATATTATGGGAAATAAATGCAGAGATAAGGACAGACAGTGGGTGTGTGTGGGGGGGGGATGGGGTGGTTGGCAAAATATGGACCATTAAGTTAAACTCAGCAGAGGGGATGCGTTGTATTTGGTCATTTAATATTAATTCAGGGCTGTGAGCTAGATGCTTATTGATCTCTAGTGCTTCTAACAGGATCACCTGTGGTTGAACCGGGGTACCAAAATTGTAACTAAGAAAAAACTCAAATTCTGCGTTCTGGTCCTAAATGAGCCAGTCGTGTCCGATCGAACACCGTGTTACCGTGTGACGGCGACGCAGTCACTGGATGACGTATGTTGGTCGTTGTTGGATTTCTTGACTTGGAACCACGACTGGTTGGTCCAGTGGCTCCTCATCTGGCCACACAAGGCTGAGTGTGCCCCGGATCACTCCTCCCACCAAGGAAAAAATCCCACCCACCACTCAGCTACTAAGGAAGACAAACTTGTAGCTCTGGCAAGGAAAGTATTGAAAACACACTAACAAACATCGATTTTGAGCTTCTATATTTAACATCGATTACTCGATTTGGACTATCAAAATTTAACTTTAGAATACGTATTTCGAAATTATTAAGGGAAAATAACGATATTTTAATACATCGTATTTTTTACGCATCCCTACATGTGCCGTAGACTGCTGTTGCAATGTAAGGAAACATGCAAATGACACTACGTGATTTCAAGCAGTTTATGTGTGAAAGTGGTAATTACAATACTATACTCGGCATGTACACTGCTCAAAAAAATTTGTGGATCAGGTGAAATATCATACACACTGTACATTTGCTAACGTATGTTATTTGCAGATTGAATGTCAAATAAGAGGAACAAAGTTAGAACAGGTAGACAGTTTCAAGTACCTGGGATGTATTTTCTCACAAGATGGCAACATAGTGAAAGAACTGGAATCAAGGTGAAGAAAAACTAATGCAGTGAGTGCTCAGCTAAGATCTACTCTCTTCTGCAAGAAGGAAGTCAGTACCAAGACTAATTTGGCAGTGCACCGCACTATCTTTCGATCAACATTGTTGTATGGGAGTGAAAGTTGGGTGGATACAGGTTACCGTATTCACAATGCAGAGGTTACAGATATGAAAGTAGCAAGAATGATTACAGGTACTAATAGATGGGAACAATGGCAGGAGGGTGGCCATAATGAGGAAATCAAAGAAAAACTGGGAATGAACACCATAGATGAAGCAGTAAGAGCGAACAGACTGAGATGGTGGGGTCATGTTACACGCATGGGAGAAGCAAGGTTAGCTAAGATACTCATGAGCTCGGCAGCCGAGGGTAAGAGGAGTCGAAGTAGGCCCAGAAGAAAGTACTTAGATTCGGTGAAGAATGATTTTGAAGTAAAAGGCATAACATCAGATGAGGCACCAATCTTAGCATTGAATAGGGGATCATGGAGGAATTTTATTAGCGGTACTATGATCCAGACTGAACACTGAAAGGCATAATCAGTCTCTAATGATGATGATGATTTGTTAGAATTGTAATTTGTGTGGGATATAGTACGATATTTTTCTGTGTAGCTCTTTACTTAAGGTTTACATGACGTTTACTCACAGGGAGGCACCACGGGGCTACAATAATACTGAAAAAATAAATCTCGTTGCCCTCTAATATAGTATGTGATCAGGTCGGACGGCCAGTACGTATGATGGACAGTATGAGGTTCCACGTTCTTTCTAATTGAGGGAACGACGATTGTCCGCCTCAACACAAAATCATGACTCATCCGTGAACAGAATCCGGCGCCATTCGTTACGTCTCCAAACTTGATGTTCCTCCTCCCCTTTTTCTGCGGGCTAAACGGTGTCTTGGTTATAATGGGACACACACCGCAGGTTCCGTGCGTAGAGACCACATTCCAGAAGGCGATTTCTGACTGTTTATGTCGTTATTGTGCGTCCTGTTGGTGCCTGGAGGGTACGTTGCATTCAGCCTCCTGTCTCGACGGGCCGTTAACCCGAGATAACGGGCCATCTCTTGTTGATGATACCCGTGGTCGACCTTGGCCTTGCCTTCTTTTAACGGTTCTTGGCTTCTTTTTTTTCAAATCTAGTCGAGGTCCTGGTAATTACACTTCCGGACACTCCAATAATTGCAGCCACCACTCTCTCTGTCTGTCCCGCTTCCAACCTTCCTACGAGTCTCACGATACAGATTGTTGTTGCACTGCACTATCCGGTCACTACACTACCTGAGCCCAACTGCATGTCTAATAAATTTGGTAGTGTAAACACAAGTCAACACCAACCTCAGCTTTCTGTCATTACCGCTATGTCGTTTGCCGCAACCAATACTTCAGAACCTAGACATCTCAACTGATCCCCTAATTATTTTGAGCAGTGTATTTGAAGTTCAGAGGACACCTGAAAGCACCGAAACTTGCTAGGGAATACCTTAAACAACGCACGGTACCTTCCTTGTCACATACTCGGCGCACACTCCTCGAACTTAAGTTATCGTCAGCGAGATGTACAGTCCCACTTTGATCTTGTAGAAAAATGGTTGTCAACTCCTGGCTGTGCTTCATTTATTACGTAACAAAACGACAATTTAATGATCTTCATATAGTGCGCGGTATTAATATGTTCGTAAACGGCGCGTTTGAATTTGCGATATCTCAGGTTCTCTTCATCTCAGAGTGAAGGGGTACAGTGTTCTGGATAGATCTTGGCCTAGTGATCATTGGTGTACATATTAGAAGAATGGGTATACTACAGCTATCATACAGTACATCATTAAAATTTTCAAAGTTACACACTTCCTGGAGCCCATCCAAATTGAGCAAATCAGTTGGCTTTTGTACATGACGTGTAGTCTATGGGGGGGGGGGGGGGGCTTTAAATGAATTACAAATGCACCATTCATTCATAGATGGTTCCTGAGAAAATAGAAAAAAACATGATTTTTGGGTACAAAAAAAAAAAAACGAATTGTGGGAAATATCGATACTTTCTGTTCATTGCAAATCTTCGAAATTTTTACCATATGTTCTTCTACATCTACATACATACTCCACAATTCACCGTAAGGTGCGTGGCGGAGGGTACACTGTACCACTACTAGGCGTTTCCTTTCCTATTCCACTCCCAAATGGAACGAGGTAATAAAGAATGCCTATATGCCTCAGTACGAGCCCTAATTTCTCTTATCTTGTCTTTGTGATCACTATGCGAAATGTAAGTAGGCGGCAGCAAGATCGTACTACACTCAGCTTCAAATTCCGGCCCTCTAAATTTACTCAACAGAAATTCACGAAAAGAACGCGATCCCCAATTGAGTTGCCGGAGCATTCCCGTGACACTCGCGCATTGGTCGAACCTACCGGTAACAAATCTAGCTGCACGCCTCTGAACCGCCTCTGTCTCTTCCTTTAAACTGATCTGCTGCGGGTCCCAAACACTTGAGCAATACTCAAGACGTGGTCGTAAAAGCGTTTTATACGCGGTCTTCTTTACAAGTGAAGTACATCTTCCCAAAATTCTCCCAATAAAACGAAGTCGGCTGTCCGCCTTACTCACAACTGTCCTTACATGTTCGTTCCATTTCATATCGCTCTGCAATGTTATGCCTAGATATTTGAACGTCGCGACAGCATCAAGAAGCTCACTACTAATGCTGTATTCGAACATTATAGGATTGTTTTTCCTACTCATTCGCATCAACTTACATTTTTCTACATTGAGAGCTAGCTGCCATTCTTCGCACCAACTAGAAATTTTGTCTAAGTCATCCTGTATGCTATTACACTCAGTTAAAGACGACACCCTCCCACACACCACAGCATCATCAGCAAACAGCCGCAAATTACAACTTACTCTTTCCATCAGATCATTTATGTAGATAGTAAATAATAGCGGTCCTACACACTCCCCTGGGGCACGCCTGACGATACACTGATGAACACTCGCCGTCGAAAACAACGTACTGCGTTCTATTACTTAGGAAGTCTTCCAGCCAGTCACAAATCTGTGAACCTATTCCATAAGCTCGTATCTTCGTTAGCAGTCTGCAGTCTGGCACCGCTTCGAACGCCTCTCTGAAGTCGAGAAAAACAAAATCCGGCTGTTGACCTTCATCCATGGCTCGCAAGATGTCATGTGAGAAAAGGGCAAGCTGAGTTTCACATGAACGATGTTTCCTAAACCCGTGCTGATTCATGGAAAGAAGCTTTTCCGTTTCAAGGAAATTTACTATATTCGAACTAAGAATATGCTCTAAAATTCTACATGAAACTGATGTCAACGATATTGGCCTGTAATCCTGTGGTCAGTTCTCTTTCCTTTCTCTTTCTTTCCTATATCTTCTGATGATATTCTGGAGGCCGTTTTTTTAAATTTTTTACCCTGTCCTGTGCAAGCCTCTTCATCTGAGAATATATACGGCAACCTATATCTTTTTGAATCTGATTACTGTACTCGTCCCTCGGTCTCCCTCTACGATTTTCACCCCACAAACTTCCTTCTAATGCTAAGTTGACTATTTCTTGATGTGTCAGAATGCGCCCCACCAACCTATCCCTTCTCTTAGTCAGGATATACCAGAAACTCCTTTTCTCTCCAATTCTGTTGAGCACCTCCTCATTACTTACGTGATCTACCCATCTAATCTTCATAATTCGTCTGTAGCACTACATTTCGAAACCTTCTATCATCTTTCTGTCTGAACTCCTTATTGTCCATGTTTCACTCCCATAGAATGCTACATTCCAGACAAATGCTTTCAGAAAGTACTTCTTAACATGTAAACTAATATTGGATGTCAACAAATTTCGCTTCTTCAGAAACGCTTTTCTTCCCAAAGCCATTCTGCATTTTATATCTTCTTTACTTTGGCCCTCAGAAGTTATTTTGCTACCTAAATAACAAAACTCATCAACTACAATATTGTCTCATTACCTAATTCGTTAAGCATCGCCTGTGTTTCTGACATTCCATTCCATTATTCTCGTTTTACTCTCATTAATGTTCATCTTATATCTTCTTTTCAAGACATTGTCCATTCTGTTTAATTCCTCTGCCTCGTCTTTTGCTGTCCCTGACATAATTACTATATCGTCAGCAAATCGCAAGGTTTTTATTCCCTCTCCCTAGACTTTAATTCCCTCTCAAAATTTCTCCTTGCATTCCTTCACAGCTTGCTCAATGTATAGATTGAACAACATTGGTAAAAGGCTACAACCCTGTCTCACTTCCCTTCCTAACAACTGCGACCCTATCATGACCTTCGACTCAAGTAATTGCTGTCTGGTTTTTGTACAAGTTGAATAGAACTCTTCGCTCCTCATACTGGGTGATCAAAGAGTCAGTATAAATTTGAAAACTTAATAAATCACGGAATAATGTAGATAAAGAGGTAAAAATTGACTCACATGCATGGAATGACACAGGGTTTTATTAGAACTAAAAAAAAGTTCAAATAATGTCCAACAGATGGCGCTTCATCTGATCAGAAAAGCAATAATTAGCATGACAAATTAAGACAAAGCAAAGATGATGTTCTTTACAGAAAGTACTCAATATCTTCACCATCATTCCTCAACAATAACTGTAGTCGAGGAATAATGTTGTGAACAGCACTGTAAAGCATGTCCGGAGTAATGGTGAGGCATTGACGTCGGATGTTGTCTTTCAGCATACCTAGCGATGTCGATCGATCACGATACACTTGTGACTTCAGGTAACCCCAACGCAAATTATCGCACGGACTGAGATCTGGGGACCTGGGAGGCCAAGCATGACGAAAGTGGCGGCTGAGCACACGATCATCACCAAACTACGCGCTCAAGAGATCTCTCACGCGTCTAGCAAAAGGGGGTGGAGCGCCATCCTGCATAAAAATCGTACGTTCCAGCAGATGCGATTCTGTAACATATCGGCGTACCTCTCACCCGTCACGGTAGCAGTTACAAAACCAGAATCACGCAGTTCCTTGAAGAGAAAAAGCCCGATAACGGTAGATGTGGGTCTAATAAAACTCCATGTCATTCCAAGCATGTGTGTCAATTTTTACCTCTCTATCTACATTGTTCCGTGATTTATGAAGGTTTCAAATTTATACTGACTTTTTGATCACCAGGAATTTTACCCCTGCTACCTTCAGGGTCTGAGAAAGTGTATTCCAGTCAACATTATCGAAAGCTTTCTCCAGATCCACAAATGTTAAAAACGTAGGTTTCCCTTTCCTTAATCTATCTTCTAAGATAAGTCGCAATGTGAGTATTGCCTCGCTTGTTCTTAAATTTCTCCTAAATCTAAATTTATCTTCCCCACGGTCGGATTCCACCAGCTTTTCCATTCTTCTGTAAATAATTCGTGTTAGTATTTTGGAACCACAACATATTAAATTGATCTGTAATTTTCACATGTGTCTGCACTAGCTTTCTTAGGATGATGTCCTAAGAAGCCGAAAGTAGATCCACAGAATAAACGAACCTGTAGAACAAACACAAAAAGGTGTATTTTAATTTTCATAATGAATTTGTTCTACGAAGAACCAACGGAAGAATCAGTTAACTATGATTCATCTAATCGTAATAATATACATAGGTGTTTTCAGCTACTGTTCAAGGAAAACATGGTAGGTACAAAATAATTAGTTGTATTAAGGAGGGTAGAAGTACGTTGTGAGGGAGGAGAGTGAGATATACAGTGAAAGGGGCGAGAGATAGATAGATAGAGAGAGAGAGAGAGAGAGAGAGAGAGATGGAGGGAGGGAGGGAGGGAGGGAGGGAGGGAGGGAGGGAGGGAGGGAGAGAGCGAGCAAGAGAGAAAGATAGGGAGAGCACAATTTAATATACAGTGTAGCGTTCAGTTTAAATCATAACATACATGACGTACTATGACATATATTGAAATATTGCGTTACTTTGCTCTTAAAGGAGAGCTCTTAGTTTACATTTTTTACACGTTTTTATTAACACGTATTGTACGCACACTCAATCGTTCCAAATGCACTCGCTTACTTTACGCTTTGCATGACAATACACTTGTCAGACACTTTGGCACTTTAAGACCCCTACACACGCTCCGATTTATCGTACGACCAACAAGATGTCCAACGAACCAACCAATTGCTAGCAGCGTACCAAAGACCTTGTAAAAATATCTAGACTCCCTGACGGCGCTGCTGCCGCGGGATAATTTGAACCTTCGCCCGGCCGCCATTGTAGTGGCAAGCTTCACATATGTTCAAATGTTTGTATAGCTTATGAGACTTAACTACGGGGTCATCAGTCCTTAAAGTTACAAACTACTTATGAACTAGCTAACACTAAGGACGGCACAAATATCCATGCCCGAGGGGGGATTCGAACCCCCGATCGTAGTGGCCGTGCAGACCTTGACTGGAGCGCCTCAGTCCCCTCGGCCACTGCGGCCGGCAAGCGTCACAGAAATACGAGTGTTGTTCGCAGGTAAATCGTGTATTAAATAGCTACTGCGGCATATATACACAATAGATAGTCACGTCTGTACTGTTTGACTATTGCAGTGTACATGAAGCACGATGGTGAAGAGCTGCTCAGCGTTTAAATGCATAAATCAATGTAAGAAAGGAATAAAATAATCGAATACTGTCTTTCCATTTATATTTCTCAGGAATATAATTGGCCGTACTACTTGTGTTCAGAGATAGTTACTCTTGCTTAACAAGCTGTCAGTCAAGACAATATAGGATAGAATGAAATAAATAACAGGCTTTTACAATACTGGTAACTCTTAAAAAGGAGCTACTTTAGGCAATACTGGTAGACAGGAAGATCAAAAAGTTTCATTTTATGATTGTGTAAAAATAAGTACTGGAGTCACTAAATTACTTGCCTCACTGCAGTTCGAATTTTTGTTTATAAAATTAAAATTAGCAATTTGTAACGCAGAATTTAAAGGTTATCTGCTTTACATATAGGCATAACAACTAAAAGGGGTTTGCAGAATTTTGTATAGTTCCAAATATGAATGAAACATAGTCACACTTAATGCAAATGTTCAATTGTCTGTAAATCTATCGGACCAAACTACGTGGTCATCAGTCCGTAGCTTACAAACTACTTAAACCTAGGTATACTAACCTAAGAACAAGCACACACACCCATGCCCCAGGGAGGACTCGAACCTCCACGGCGAGCAACCGCGCGCTCCGCGGCGAGACGCTTTAGACCGCTCGGCTACTGCACCGCGGCCACTTGATGCACTTTGTGAAGTTGATCCCTATGACAATAGTTATTGACTTTTGAGCAGTTCATTCTACTGTAAGGTATTTGGCACTTAGTTAAGAAAATTGTGGCATACCTCGTGATCTTAAAAGAATTTGGTAGTGGCTAGTTGTTGTATTCAGAAGATAAGACGCTATTTTACAGTTATGTATCTGATGGGATATTATTTATTTCACAATCGATTTTTAACATTAGCTGTTTCAGGTAGCCCTGTTTCATTTTTTGATTCTATGAAATATCTAAATATTGGAGAATACAGCACTAAAGCAAAGACGTAAAGTGTGAAAGTCTTCCGAAATTAATGTTTGTACAAAAGTTTCACAATCGTAGAATATATTGACAAAGTGCTGACGATAAATTCCGTTCATATGCTGCACTTAGAACGCTAAAAAAACTACATGTTATAGTTCGGTTTCGTTAGGAAGAGGAAACGCAGTTGGCTAATTTCTACACCGTATGTGCAATAAATTTACACACAACCGATAGTTGCTGTATATTCAAGAATTTGAAGCTGTTTGGAAAGTTATACATTTCAATTAGACATAGTTTTCGCGACTTAACTCAAATGAATACTCTTTTCAATCAAAAGAATCTTACTCAGATTTAAAGTTGGCGTGGAAGTTTGCCACCACAATGGCCGTCGAGGCGCTCTTCAATTTGCCCACTGTTCGCAGTCAGCCACTTACGCGACTGTGGGGGCTTACAGCGTACACACGCTCCGATCATCTGTTCTGGTGTCTGTCTGTCGAACTGTTTTTGTTTTCGCGTGTTCGCTGTGCAGTCGACCTCAGGCATGGAAGTTGGTCGGAAAGCGCTACGCACGGTACAATTTGTCGAGTGAAGTGGTGGGGTAATCGGAGATTGGGTGGTCAGACAAAACCAACCGACCGACGAGGAAAGTTGGTCGGGTAGCGCCTAAAACCGCCCAATTTATCGTGTGACAACGAATTGGCCCAATAAATCGCATCGTGTTTAGGCCCTTTAGGAGAGCACACTTTCATTCGGTGGGCGAATTTTTTTTCGCTGCGGGGGGAGTGGCAGGGCGTTGGCGGCGGCGTCGTGGGTGGCTGTGGTGTGTGGGCGGCGTCGGCGTCGGTCGTGGCTGCGTGGGCGGCGGCCCGGGAACACTGCGGTGGCGAACGTGTCGGGTGAAAGAGGAGGTGAAGCCTCGCGTCAGGGCAGAACTGTATTTGAAGAGGAAAGGAGAGCGTGCTTTGGAGTCGGGAGGGAGTACGTGGCAAATGCACTCACACGGAGATCGCTTTCTCCGAAAGCATGTCACATTTCGGAAGGTTGGGATACGACTTTTGTAAGGTTAGGGATGAGTCGTTGCTACATTTTATTTTTAATTAACTGTGTAGAGAAATATAGCTTGCGATTTCAAACTGAACTTTTTCCTCCGATCGCGAACATTAGTAATTAACGAGAGAAAGGCAATGTAGCTGAATGGGTGGTAAAATGAAATGGTCGAGGTTAAGTAATGAGGTCAGCTGACAAGCAAGCTCAAATTGGCTGTAATTTTGATATCCAGAACAACAAGGACAAGCAGTGATCGAACAATCCACTTGTGTACAGTCAGTAGAAATACTGAAATATTAGAGTTAGTGAGAGTAACAGTTATTAATTGTAACTTTTTTATTTCTATGCACTACCCGAGTTTCTAAGACCTATTTCTCGCATTTGCGAATTACAATCAAATAATATAGTGGCACCTGTCATGTTATAAAATGAATCATGTTAGTAAAGATGTAGGGTAGCTATTTTATTACATGACAGACGTCACTATTTTATTTGATTGTAATTTTCAGATGCACATGATGATGAGACATAAGTCTGGAAACTCGGGTAGTGCACAGAAATAAAAAAGTTTAAAATTAAATAACTGTTGCGGATCCATTTATTAAAGACTACATTGAAGAATTTCCTGAGGCTGATTCTTTCTTTTCTGTAGAGGAATTTCTGAAAAAATTGAAAAAAAAAGTTTATTTCTGAGTTACGTTGTTGGTTCTTGTGTTTTTTTTTTCGATTTCAAAAAGGCATTTGACGCGGTGTCGCACTACAGAGTACTAACGAAGATACGAGCATATGGAATAGGTTCACACATTTGTGGCTGGCTCGAAGACTTCCTAAGTAATAGAACACAGTACGTTGTTCTCGACGGCGAGTGTATCGTCAGGCGTGTCATAGGGGAGTGTGATAGGACCGCTATTAGTTTCTATCTATATAAATGATCTGACGGACAGAGTGAGTTGCAATCTGCGGATGTTTGCTGAAGATGCGGTGGTGTGCAGGAGAGTGTCGTCATTATAATTGGATGCAGGATGATTTGGATCAAATATCTAGGTGATGCGAGGAATGGCAGCTAGCTCTAAATGTGGAAAAATGTAAGGTGATGCACATGGGTAGGAAAAAAAATCCCATATTGTTCGAATGCAGCATTAGTAGTGAGCTTAATGATGCAGTCGCATCGTTCAAACATCTAGGCGTATCATTGCAGAGCGATATTAAATGGAACGAACATGTAAGAACAGTTGTGAGTAAGGCGGACAGCCGACTTCGGTTTATTGGGAGAATTTTAGGGACGATGTACTTCATCTGTAAAGGAGATCGCGTATAACACACTTGTACGATCACGTCTGGAGTATTGCTCAAGTGTTTGAAACCCGCAGCAGATCAGTTTAAAGGAACACATGGAAACAGTTCAGAGGCGAGGAGCTAGATTCGTTATTGGTAGCTTCGACCAATGTCATGAAAATGCTCCGGGAACTCAAATGGGAATCGCTGAAGACGACGTTCTTTTCGAGAAATTCTGTTAAAGAAATTTAGAGGGGCGGAATCTGAAGCTGGCTGCAGAACGATCTTGCTGCCGCCTACTTACATTTCGCGTAAAAACCACAAAGACAATGTGACATTACTTTTGTGTTGTTGCATGTACGCATTAATGTTAGTCTCCGCGATTAAAAGATTAAGGATTTTTGTTAAACTTGCTATCATAGAAAAATCGGATAAAAAAAACAGATTAAATACTTTTGACAAGGGTGGATGAAATGAATACACGAAATAATTGAAGAGATGAAATGGCGGAATACAGTTTGGGGTTGAGGCAAGAGACAAAAATAACGTTACAGAGAAAAATTACGGAAAGTATCCATTGTAGCTTCTTTCTGGAAATGTTGATCACAGCAGCTGAAACTGTTAAGCTGTTGAATGATTTAGATAAACTTTATCATACTTTCCGCAGTAAAACAATGTTCACACTGTTCGCCTCGTAAGTCATTGTTGACGGACCGTGTACTAAAGTCTGATTACGCAAATAATAAAAATTAAAAATAAATCTATAGGACATTGCGAAACTGTTTATACGATTGCAGGTTCTAAAAGGAAGAAAGGTAATGATTTAAAGTAACTGATAGGGATTTAATCAAGGCAATACACGGAGCGAAAGTGGTGGCGTCTGAACATGATGTTACAACGGAATATGGAGGAGCTGAAAATCTCAAAGAAAATGAATAATTAAGGAAGGATGGGACATTATTAAATGAAAACAAGGTGGAGACATGGCTCTTAACAAAAGAGGGTATATTTTAAAGTAAAATTTAACAGCAATCACACTTACATCACAAAGCAGTCTGATTACATGTCCACACTCAATAAGCTCAAACAAGAGAGAGTGAATGATCGCGGTTCCGTCCTCACGACACCGCGGAAGAAACGAGCGAAGAAACCTTTTTATAGATAAAATATTTCGAGAAGGAGGGAAACACGGCGACAAGCGTCACTGATTGATAAAAAAATATTAATTTAATTATGTATCGTTACAACAAGATAAGAGAAATTAAGGTTTTTTTTTCCTTGTTGCTTTTGATAGTGGGACAGGAAGCAAATGCCTAGTAGTGATACAGGTGTACCATGCTCCTCGCACATTACGGTGGATTGCGGAGTGTGTATGTAGATGTACTTATGCTTAGGCCTGCTAAATGTTTCACTTTGTCTATTGCTACTCCATTGTTACAATCTGATGAACTGACTCCTCCCGTGACCATCTAGACTTGCTTCTCAATTCGGCCCTTCGTTAAGTGATAAATATCAGTAAATAAAAACTGGCGGAACGTTAGGATGTGTAATGAGCGATGCATTCGGTTGTTTAAAAAAAAAACGCACCGATGTGTTTTACGGCCCACTTTAGATTTGTAGTTTTATAAGTTTGTGCAAACATTTTGGACCAAAAATAATAATCTAAATAATAAAAAATTAATAAAAGTGTCTGAAACCCTTTTAGGAAAAAATAGGTAGTGGTGTGTTTCGAACCACCGACCTTTAGCTTCATAGTCCAACACTTTACCCACTACGCTACGGCTATCATTAATATAATGAGTCCTTTAATCTCATACTATTGATGGCCGTTGTTAACTGATGCTAATATGCCATTTGTAGACACTAGATTGTCGTACGAAGAACTATGTGTTTTTGTTAATTCTTCAGTGCGCCATTGCTTTCAAATGACAACGTGTAAGTTACAATAAGAAAATCATCAAATACGCAACGCAAGATGGCAGAGAGAGTTCTGGGCGAGGAATGTCACGTGACCACGAAGAGAACGACCTATTAACCAATAGTCAGCACGGATTCAGAAAGTATCGCTCTTGCGAAACACAGCTTGCCCTTTATTCACATGAAGTGTTAAGTGCCATCGACAAGCGATCTCAAATCGATTCCATATTTCTGGATTTCCGGAAGGCTTTTGACACTGTACCCCACAAGCGGCTTCTAATGAAATTGCGTGCTTATGGAATATCTCCCCAATTGTGCGATTGGATTCACGATTTCCTATCAGAAAGGACACAGTTCGTTGTAATTGACGGTAAGTCATCGAGTAAAACGGAAGTGATATCTGGCGTTCCACAGGGAAGCGTTATAGGTCCCCTACTCTTCCTCGTGTTTATAAACGATTTAGGAGATAATCTGAATAGCTCCCTTAGACTGTTCGCGGATGATGCTGTCGTTTATCGGTTAGTGAAGTCAACAGAGGATCAAAAGCAACTGCAAAGCGATTTAGACAAAATTTCTACTTGGTGCAAAAATTGGCAATTGACACTAAATAAAGAAAAGTGTGAAGTAATACACATGACCACTAAAAGAAATCCGCTGAACTTCAATTACGCGATAAATCAGTCAAACCTTAAGATCGTAAATTCTACCAAATACCTAGGAGTTAGAATTACGAACAACTTTGACTGGAGAGAACACACAGAAAATATTGTGGGGAAGGCGAACCAAAGGTTACGTTTCATTGGCAGAACGCTTAGACGATGCACCAGCTCCACCAAAGAGACTGCCTACATCACACTTGTGCGTCCTCTCTTGGAGTACTGTTGCCCCTTGTGGGACCCTCACCAGGTGGGACTGACGGAAGACATTGAGAAGGTTCAGAGAAGGGCAGCTCGTTTTGTTTTATCACACTACGGGGGGGGGGGGAAGCGTCACGGAAATGTTGCACGAATTGGGGTGGAAATCATTAAAAGAAAGACGTTATTCATTGCGTCGTGATCTGTTTGCGAAGTTTCAATCACCGACTTTTAGTTCTGAATGTGAAAATATTTTGCTAGCACCCACCTACTTAGGGAGACATGACCATCCCAATAAAATAAGAGAAATCAGATCGAAAACGGAACGATTTAGGTGTTCTTTCTTCCCGCGCGCTATTAGAGAATGGAACGGTAGAGAAAAGTTATGAAGGTGGTTAATGAACCCTCTGCCAGGCACTTAAATGTGATTTGCAGAGTATCGATGTAGATGTAGATGTAGACATCTCCGAACGGCTGGATTTCGTTAATTCAATGGAGGGTGTCAAATCTCCGTTGTTTTTTGCAAATATATCTCAAACGATACGAGCTATGAAAAAAACGTAAGGGAGCTAAGTTGTAGAGAATTGTCTCCTCTACCAATTTGGTTAGTCAATTTTTGTGTCAGATGAACGGTTCGTTTGCAATTACAATTATATTACAAACGGATTTTTTTTTATTACTACCGTATTTTTTGTTCGATAAATTTGAAACAGGGGAGGTTCTGGTCTCTGGAGACCTACACTCATGTCTGTAAAATTTGGTGTTGATCGGTTGAAAGGTTCGTCTTAAAAACAGGGAACACGTTACGGACAGACATATATACATCCCAAAAGCGCCCTTGTTTTTGCAAATATGTTTGAAACGCTACGAGATATGAAAAAAAAATAAAAACACAAGAGAGCAAAGTAGTAGAGAATTTTCTCCTCTGCCAATTAGGTTATTCAATTTTCGTGTCAGATGAATAGTTAAGCCGTTATTTTCATTTAAATTTCGAGCTGTCAAAAGAGGTACGCAAAGGCCCACTTTTAGTGTTACTACAGGCTAGTCTACACGACGACACTAGGTTGCGAAACTCGTTGCATGAAATAAATTGCGCGCAACTAGTTTCGTGTATGTCTGTAGACACGGCGCCAATACGACACACTTCAGTTTCGTTGTTTTGTGATTGCCGTAGTCGCCGTAAAATGAAAGTTTTGGTAGCTGGGATTTGGTAGCTATTGCTTGTCTGTGTGAAGTCGCTGCATAAGACTAAACATAAAAAGAATAAGAAACGTGTTTGGGTTCGTGACTGGATTAAAAAAAGACGTAAGTTCTGTTGCTCAGCGACCTTGCTGAAAGAAATTGTGATTGAAGACCCTAGAAGTTATTTTAATCAACTTAGAATGTCACCAGAGCAGTTAACGTTCCTTTTTTTAGTAATGCAATAAAGAAACAAGTTACCGTTATGTGTGAAGCATAGTTATCAGAGCTGACATTACAAATTGCATTACGTTTCTTGTCAAGTAGATATTCGTCTCTGAGTACTTGTACCGTGTTCCGAAATCCACAATTGCCATACTTCGTTTGTATAGGTATTTCAAATGGGATGTATTTTAGTCTGCAATTCACTAAACGTCAACCCATCAATATTTAATTTCACAAATAATTGCCAGATCAGCACTAACACGCCGTTAAAATCGCACAAACACCTACTCAACGCATATATGTTCAAAAACCGAATTACTTCTCCCGTTCCCCCCCATTTATGTTGTATTTTGTTCTGTATTGGCCATAACCTAACCTAAAAACACGCACAATCAGTTTCGGCAAAGTTGGAACGTGCCGAAACCTTTTAGTTTCACCAACGAGTTGCGCGAAGACCTGCTGCGCATGCGCGTTGGCCAGTAGCGCAGTTTCATGAAACGTAGTGTCGTCGTGTAAAATAGCCTTACCGTAACCTAAAGTGAGCCAATTTCGTGTGGGGAGGGGGCCGACGTGTGGAGAAGCAGGCTAGGACCAGGAAGCCAGAGCATCGCGTCAACACGCGCCTCCTGTCTCAGTGGCGTGAGTCACATCCGGTGGCCCGCGTCGGCATGTCGCCTTGTTTATAAACACAATCTCTGTCAGGCCGCGTCCCGAGCAAGCAGACTCGTCTTGCCCGGGGTCTCGCGTAACGGAAGGCGGCGCCCCACAGGGGGCGAGGGGAGCAGTACGTGTCCGTGGCGGTAATTATAGCGAGGGGCGGAAAACCAGCAAGTGTGAACGCACGCATGTCTGCGTGTCCGTAGCAGAACTTCGTTCTCGTAATTTTTGTCCGAAGAAACAGAGAGACGGGAAATAGTGTATCATTACCTCATTTGTCAGGATTGCTCTTTCATAAGGCTGAGAAAGCGGGATTTCTGGAGTAAAGACAAGCGGCAAGCTCGAAAATTCTCTACATATATTATTACCGAACGAGGTGGTGCAGTGGTAAACAAACTCGTATTCGGGAGGATGGTAGTTGAAACCGGCCTCTGACCATCCTGATTTACGTTTTCCGTGATTTCCCTAAATCACTCCGGGAAAATGCCGGGATGGTTCGTTCGGAAATTCACGGCCAATTTCCTTCCCCGTACCTGAAAAAAAAAAAAAAAAAAAAAAAAAAGAAAAAAAAAACTGTCTGAAACTGTGGAACGACTCTAATGACAGAGATGTCGACAGAACGTTAAACCCTGATCGTCCTTTTCATATACATATGAAATACAGCAGCAAAACTGTTCAAATGTTTGTATAGCTTATGGCACTTAACTACGGGGTCATCAGTCCCTAAACTAACAAACTACTTATGAACTAACTAATACTAAGGACGGCACAAATATCCATGCCCGAGGGGGGATTCGAACCCCCGACCGTAGTGGCCGTGCAGACCGTGACTGGCGCGCCTCAGTCCACCTTTTTTTTTTTTTTTTTTTTTTTTTTTTTTTTTTTTTTTTTTTTTTTTTTTTTTTTCACCGGTCGCTTCGACCCTTTTTTCAAATTTATCTTTATTTAAACAAATTAGGGACAGAAGGAAAAATGAGGAAAAAAATAGAATATAATTAAAACTAAGGAGCCCTTCAAGCATAAACAAAAGAATATCTCTGACATCTTTGTAATAAAATTAATGATTCCGTCGGACCGGCACATCCTCACAAGACTGGCGATCGCTTTGATTAGCAGAACGAGAATAAAAACCGCGCGGCGGCGATACATCAGTTGATCATCCACACACGTCTTCTCGAAATTATTTGTGGGTTACCGTTGTAAATGATCAATCATAATCTGGTAATAAGGAACGTAAGTCAGCTTCTCCCTGCATGGATGATCCAGCTGCGAGGGGGGTCGCGGAATGCACTCTGAAGAAAGTTCGAAAAGTATTGCTGATACTTCGGGTTCTTGATCCCCTCGGCCACCGCGGCCGGCATACAGCAGCATGTTTGTCAAAGAGAAACATGAAAGAAAGCTTACAGCAAATCTTATAAGGAAGAGGATGAGCATTTACGGTCGTCTGGCCGAAGGTATTTAAGATTATATTGAATGAAGATTCTATTACAGCTGAACTTATAGCCTCAACCAAAAATTATAACTAACCTTCAACTAATGTTTGAAGAAATATGGGCCTCTGAAAAGATACCAGAAGACTGAACTGTGGCTCTTATCCATTCCTTGCACAATAAAGATGATAAGCAAAATGTAAATGACTACAGAGGTATATCTTTGTTGCCATTGGTTCAAATGTTCAAATGTTTGTAGAGCTTATGGGACTTAACTACGGGGTCATCAGTCCCTAAACTTACAAACTACTTATGAACTAGCTAATACTAAGGACGGCACAAATATCCATGCCCGAGGGGGGATTCGAACCCCCGACCGTAGTCGAAAATATACAGTTAACGATGGGAATAAGTGGCGTACAGGAAGATCGTGGCACCTGGAGGATCATCTTGAAGAAATGGCTTAAGATAGTATGTACTAGATACAGTAATTTCTGGGCCAATTATTATGATAGACAAAAACCTTTGGTACTGTGGAAAATCTCAAAGTAATAGAACACTTCATCTTATTCGCATGGATATAAATTGTCTTATTGAATTAATCCAAGATTGTAATTAATATGAGCTGTACTTTGTCTATACGAGGAGGTTCCCAGAAAACGGAATTCTTTTTTAAAGGCTATATATTTTCAAATTGTTTGCAAAGCTAGGTTATCTCCTTCAATACACTCTCTGTTGCAACTAATAAATTTGTCTCACAGGTGCTTACTCTGTTGTAAACTCTTTTGCAGTCATGGCTGACACCTCCACTCCCGTTTCTTCCTTGCCTTTTTTAATGTTGTGTCCTATCATTACTTCTTCATACGTGGAAATAAGAAAAAGTCACTGAGAGCCATATCAGGCTCGTCTCCGCAGAGCTTCACTGTTGGACAACATGCTTGAAGATAAAGGGAATTGAACTAATGGAGTGGCCAGTTTTTTCACAGGACTTAAACCCGATTGTTCACGTCTGGGATGACTTGGCAGATGCATTGCAGTCAGAGTAGCATCTACCATAACGGTTGCAGATATTGCTCTGAATGAATGACCTAATATTCCTTAAGAGGTGATTGATAACCTCATAATGAGACGATTTATAACCTCATACTGTCCATGCCACGCAAGTGTGCAACTGTACTGGCCGTCCGACGTTATCATACACCATATTAAAGGGCAACGAGAAGGACTTTGTCACTTGAAATGTTTTTGATACGTCGAGTTTTGCAGCTCTTAAATGTTGTAGGAAAGACATTTTTATATATTGCACCAAAGCTGGTATTATTTTAAATGCCGACTAGTTTCGGGCTTTGCCCATTTTCTTAAGCCATCTATTACAGAGAACAAAGTATGTTTTACAGGAAGATACATGAATATGGCAATGTTTTATTGAATGTACAAGTCGTAATTACTTACATTCATATATTTGGATACTGCTTAGGTCACGCTGTTTGTTGTATTTACTTTATTGAGCTTTTGATCCATTGATCCAAAGATGGCCGGCCGCGGTGGCCGAGGAGACTGAGGCGCTCCAGTCACGGTCTACACGGCCACTACGGTCGGGGGTTCGAATCCCCCCTCGGGCATGGATATTTGTGCCGTCCTTAGTATAAGGTAGTTGATAAGTAGTTTGTAAGTTTAGGGACTGATGACCCCGTAGTTAAGTCCCATAAGCTTAACAAACATTTGAACATTTGATTTGATCCAAAGATGTTTTTGTTAAATATTCTTTGCTTAATTTTGTTTGTGACAATATCGCTGGTTATATGCCGCGTGACATAAATAGTACCATCACAAATATTCGTGCAATAAATTTTGTATTTCATTTCGAACTATTTAAAGTGTTATAAATTGCTTGTGTTTTATATTGTAATACAGGGATAATATTGCAGTGCTACTATAATTTATCGGGTCTTGTTGCACATTTGGAAGTATATTACGGTAGGATGGATTGTACTTTATATGGTGGTTGAGGTGTTATGGAAATTTTCCACGGTTGGGGGTTCGAATCCCCCCCTCGGGCATGGATATTTTTGCCGTCCTTAGTATTAGCAAGTTCATAAGTAGTTTGTAAGTTTAGGAACTGATGACCCCGTAGTGAATTTCCATAACTTTTACAAAAATTTGAATCTGAAATTTTTCACTGTTGTGGTAGCCCAGTGGTGCCTCGCTCTACGTAAACGCCATCTTAACTTCAAATAAAGAGTTGAGACAGCAACATTTTGTATTATATCATACACAAATTACAGTTGTAACCAATATGTGAATAAAATACGCTACCATATGTCTATTGTGAATGATATCTCACCTGATCCCCTCATAGTTTTGAGGAATGTACAGATAATCACTTGTTGGATTTGCCTTCCACAAGATTACCTATAGCCCAGTATAACTACAAGTATTTCAACATTTTCTCTTTAATAAGCTACCAAAGTCACCTCATACAAAGTCTCTGAACAAATACTAAATCACACTGCAAACTTGGCTAAGAGGTAGTGAATTCTATTCGATTGAAGAATTCCTAGGAAATGATGATAAAAGTACATGTTTCTCCTACATGACAAAGAAAGCTTTAGTCCTTGAATAAGCCAATCAATATTCTTTGTTAATTTCTTCGTTATTTCTTGTATTACATTCAGTTTGTATATGATAAATGTAGAAAAGTATATGATAAATTTACGAAACTAGATTCCACTGTATACTTTGACGAAGCGACTGTATGAATAATACTGCAAGGCGAACAAGTATTCAGTTTGGAAAACATGGTTTCCTTATTTGTAAAAAAACAGCGAACTTATAATTATTTAAAGATAGAAATACCAGTTTAGTCCGCAAAATTTTTGCAATTTATTACATACAGGTAACCGGTTTCGATCTAACATTAGATCATCTTCAGACCTCTGAAAATACAATAAAATACGATATGCTATAGAGGGATACAGGTACACCATTAATAGCTACAATAAATTTACAAACAGGGTTAAAAATTTACTTAAAACAGTATATCTCGCTGTAGATGTTCAGGCGGTGAGCGTGCGGCGAATGCTAGCCAGCGAGAGAATGTTGTGCGTTATAAAGGGAAAGACCCGCCCATCGCCTGAAGCATCAGCACATCATAAACCAATGAGGAACGTCATACAGTAAAAGAAAAGACAAGAAATGTATATTGTGACGATACTGCTGACCCTCTCATCTCAATGTTATCGTACGATACCGTCTGCGTCGAACCGCCCTCTCATCTCAATGTTATTGTACGATACCGTCTGCATCGGACCTGGAATCGTGTGGTTCAATAGTGATAAAAGTTATGTGCGAAGTTAGTTAAAAACGAAATAGCCAGTCTAGGAATCAGTGTAGGACAGTGTCTTGGTGATACTGTGATTAAAACAAGTGATAGATTTCATTAATTAAGAGATTCATATATTTTCTTTCCAGACAGTTCTATAAACAATAGTTGCGTCATTGTATGTTATTTCAAGACTTAAACAGACGAATTGTAAAATCTTTTGTAAAAAAAAAAAAAAAAAAAAAAAAAAAAAATGAAAATAAATATATATGTTAGGCTCATAAACAAGTTGTGTTGACGAGCTAATTGTGTTATTTCGACTATTACATTAATTATCAATATTGAATTCTTTGTATATATTGACTGTCATGAGATTTAGAATCTAGTTTGAGTTTTGCGAAGATATTTAATAGTTCAATATATGTTAGGAACATGTATGATGGACTCATTAACTAATTAATTGACATTTTCCATTTTGGTTTGTTGTCAAACAAAAAGTAGCGTGATTAAAACTTAAAAAGATAGGTGCGATCTAAAATTATTGTATGTATAGTTTTCATTTTTTATTGTGATTATTTTTGTGTACATGAAATATTTTACGTGTATGTTTGTTAATTGTAAATTAGTATATTCAATTGTTATGAACAATGGATAATATAACGTCATTATTGCCGATGTTATATATTTGCCTCACCGCCTTGCGTGGGGGAGTTCGAGTTTTAGTCGTTTGTCATGTGCTCTGGAAGCTATGTCTCTCTGTATTTTGAAATGGAAGTACTACCGTTCTGATGCTTTGTAATCTGTATATGTTTTGAAGTTGTTATGTTTTGGTGGAGAAGTTTTGATTCAAATTAAAGAAGAAGTGATAAATTGTACCTACGAGTATTTATTTCTGCCACGACGCCCCAGCAGAATAATGTTGCAGCGAGCAGAACCCCCATACATCGAAATATTGAAAAGATGAGTATTCTGTTTGAAAGTGGTAGAATGAAACTGTGATTACTTAATAATATACTAAAACATTTTAATATGTATATATAAATAATCCATAATGGGTATAAAATGCATTTTGTTAACTGTAAAACATAGTTGCCTGGTCTATAATAAAGAATAATTGAAGCATTAGACAAAAAGAAGTTGTTGTCTAGGAAATATGTGCCATCTATTGGCAGTTGATAATAATAACTTTTAAATCGAAGACTGAGTGTGAGTCAAAGATAAAAGGGGGTTCGAATCCCCCTCCCCCCCGCCGGGGAAGGATATTTGTGCAGTCCTCAGTATAAGGTAGTTCGTAAGTAGTTTGTAAGTTTAGGGACTGATTACCCCGTAGTTAAGTCCCATAAGCTCTACAAACGTTTATCAAAAATAAAATACAGTTCTATAAACATTCCTTTTCCATTCATGGAATGGATCCGTGAGAACATACGCAAACGAGTGCGGATGCAGCTTGTGAGAAACGGAAACAAGCAAAGAGGCAGCCTCACATCGCTGCTCCGGCAGGACTCGGCGTTCGTGTCGGCGAGGTGGCTGGGAAACAGTGCCGGCTGCAGGTCGCCTGTTTCCGATCGGCCGGCTCAAGGAGGCGACCGGAGCAACAAAGGCGCGGGTGGCCTTGTGGGAGGAACATCTGCTGTTTTCTCCCACGGTCACGGACCTGCGGCCAGCATCCGAGGCGGCAGGGGGGGAGGATGGGGGCGGTTCCAGGAAGGCGGGCGCAGGTAGCAGTCACGGCGGCTGTCGCGTGCCTCATTCATTGATGCGAGCGGGTCTGACGCCGCATTCCTCCACACTCTTACTTGTCGGGCCAGTTAAAAGCAGCCACACACCCAGAAAGGCGGAGATACAGCCTCCCAAGCAGATGCCTTGTTCCTTGCCTTACGCAAGGCTTTCGATAAGGTTACACACTGTCGTCTGATGGTCAAAATACGAGCTTACAGAATATCGGAGCAGCTGTGTTACTGGGTTAAACACAATACAGCACGCCATTCTCAACGGAGAGAAGTCAGAAGCATATCGGTGCATGTCAGTGGCTAAAAGACTACTTAAGTAATAGAACCCAGTACGTTGTCCTCGATGGCGAGTGTTCATCAGAGACTAGGGTATCGTCAGGAGTGCCCCATGAAAAGTGCGATAGCGCCGTTATTGGTGACGGTGAGGATATTCCGCCGCATGCAACATACTTCAATTTTTTTGTTACATTTCCCAAACATGTTTCAGCACATTTTATACCATCTTTTGCGTTTTTTTATTGTTGTCTGAAAATTATATAACTACTGTACAAAACTGCTTTCGATATACATTAAAATGTTTTTACGAGATCTTTAACAGTGTTGTAGGTTGAGTTTGCATACAGAATTATCTAGTTTAGTTTTTCCGAAAATTAGGTTCAAATGTTCAAATATTTGTATAGCTTATGGGATTTAACTACGGGCTCATCAGTCCCTAAACTTACAAACTACTTATGAACTAGCTAACACCAAGGACGGCACAAATATCCATGCCCGAGGGGGGATTCGAATCCCCAACCGTAGTGGCCGTGCAGACCGTGACTGAAGCGCCGCAGTCCCCTCGGTCACCGCGGACGGCCGAAAATTAGGCCTAGAAATACGACTTTATACCTTACATTAGGTTACCTAAAGATCACACAGTGAAGCATTTATTTCTGCTTCTAATAATTGTGTACAACTTGTCATCTGAAAGGCAAAACAAACTGCAGTTTATATTTATCATTATCCGATTTTGAGTTCAAAAATCCTACCTTTTGTGTTGTTACACTTCTTTTTCTTAGTTTCTTGTATTATCGAGTTTTCTTTGTGGTTTGTTTATAATTTAGAATGAGGCGAGGTACTGGCGGAAATACAGTTGTGAGGCAGCATCGTGAGTCGTGTCGGGATAGCTCAGTCGGTAGAGCGCTTGCCCGCGAAAGGCAAAGGTCCCAGGTTCGAGTCCCGGTTCCGGCCCATAATTTTAATCTGCCAGGAAGTTTCTGCTTATAATTTGTTGTCCACTTAATACTGATGGTGTACATTTCGCTAATGTTTACATTTGGCGTATGGGAACGGCTGATTGCTATTAATTTGTTTTTTGGTTGTTTTGTCTTCGGAAAAACTAAAATAGATAATTCTGTATGCAAACGCAACCTACAATACTGTTAAAGACCTTATAAAAAATTATATGTATATCAAAAAGTCATTTTGTACATTACTAATATAATTTTCAGACAAACAATAAAAAAATCCCACTAAAGATGGCATAAAATGTGCTGAAACATGATTGGGAAATGTAACAAAAAATTTAAGTTCACAGAATATATGACATCAACTGCGATTGGGCAAATCTGAAAATGTGTACCCAGCCGGGATTCGAACCCAGGTTTCCTACTTTCTAGGCAGTTGCGCTGAGCCCAGGGTGGGCAAGTTTGGGGCCCTTACGCGAATTAGTTTCATAACTACGAGTTTGAGTACTGTGGGCAGGGTGAAGCTGGAAATTTGTATCTGACGGGAGGCGTGCTTAGGTAGTCTTTGCAGGTGCGGTGATCACTGTGTCCCCAGTGGTGTAGGGCTCAGCGCAACTACCGGTTGGATACACATTTCAGCTTTGCTCAATCGCAGTTGATGTCATATATTCTGTGAATATGAAAGAATAACTGCAGGATCAGAAGTGACGTCTATTCTTTGGAACAGACGCCACATGTATATATAAAAAATTGAAGTGTCTTGCTTACAGCGGAGTATCCTCACCATTATTTAAACAAGCACGGAAGAAAGAAGATCAGCAAAATAGATATATGTTTATTTCAACGGCACCGTTACTATTTCCGATTCGTATAAATGATCTGACGGACAGAGTAAGTTACAATCTGCAACTGTTTGCTGATGATATTGTGGTGTACAGGAAGGTATCATCATTGAACAACTGTAGTAGGATGCAGGATGGGTTGGATCAAATATCTACGTGGTGTGAGGAATGGCAACTAGCGCTAAATGTAGAAAAATGTAAGGCGATGCAGATGAGAAGGAGAAACAATCCCGCAATGTTCGATTACAGAATTAGTAGCGTGTTGCTTGACAGATTCGCGTCAATTAAATATCTAGAGGTAACGCTGCTCAGCGATATGAAATGGAACGAGCATACACGGACAGTCTTGGGAAAGGCGGATGATCAATTTTGGATTATTAGGAGAATTTTGGGAAGACGTGATTCGTCTGTAAAGGAGACCGCATATCAAACGCTTGTGGGGCCACGACTTGAGTTTTGCTCAAGTGTTTGGGATCACCACCATACCGGTTTAAAAGAAGATATAGAAGCAATTCAGAGGCGGGAGGTTTGGTCTGTTTATAGTAGGTTCCATCACTGCGGGAGTGTTACTGGAACGCTTCGGGAGCCCAAATGGCAGTCGATGTAGGGAATGCGACTTTTTTCTTCCGAGAAATACTGCTAAAGAAATTTAGAGGACCGGAAGTTGAAGCGAAATGCAGAACGAATCTACTGCCACCTACCTACATTTCGCGTAAAGACCACAAAGATAATATCAGAGAGGTTAGGTCTCTTGCGGATGCATAGAAGTATTCATTTTTCTCTCGTTCTATATGGGAGAGAAACAGCAAAGTAAGTAACTATTAGAGGCACTAGGTGCCCTCCGTCATGCACCGTTGGCTCCATTGCGGAGTATATATGTATATGTAGATGTGAAATTAATGACTGGCGTGCACCAAGCTGCGACATAGGACCGTTATCGAGCTGCCCGCAGCTTATGATACCATCTGGGTCGACAGAAATACGGTAAAACTGACAGAAAGCATCCCCTACGTCTAGTAGCACTAATCGAAACCATGCACCGAAACCGATATTTCAGGGTTTAGCAGATCATAATGATCAGTCTTAATCCCCGAGACCTTCTATTTAATCTCTACATCAGCGGCATGCCTGACACGAAAGCCAAGAAAGTGTAGCAACACTGACGATCGAGCAATAACAACCCAAGATGTGACGCTTATAGATGGGGAACAAACACTGTTGATCCAAAGAGCTTAAAACTGAGGTCAGCACATTCCACGTCAACACTCGTCAATCAAACAGAGAGTAAAATGTGGTGCTCCGTTGCAGGAGCCTGTGACAAAATCGCTTGCCAAAAATCTGGGAACAACCTTAATTTTAATTGATGAAAGGAGAAAAGTATAAAAATGTACTAAATGAAACAGACAACAACGACTAAGAAATGAGGTTGACAGAAAGTGCAAATAGCTAAGCTGGAGTGGCTAGAAGGCAAATGGAAGCAGAAGAATGTTTAAATAGGGAAAAACAGATACAGCCTACAGGAACATGAAAGAGACATTTGGAGACAATAAAAGCAGCCGTATGAATATAAAGAGATGGAAAACCAGTTGTCAGCAAAGAAGGGTAAGCTGAAAGGTGGAAAGCGTATATAGAGGTACGCCGAATTGTCTCTTTGGTAGGCGAGGGGGCGGGGGGGGGGGGGACGAAACATCGACGCGCCGAGCGGGAGGGGTGGGGGGTGGCGCCACTATCTAGCTCCGACACTCAAAGAAATGAACCCCCAGCCATCTGAAGCACCAGCCGCCACTAATAATTAGGCACCGGTAAAGCACTGTGGTGTTCAAACCAATCTTCGGATTGTTAACTGCTTTACCGTTTGACTCCCCGTTTAAAGCAAATGACGCAATCCATCGACACTGTTGCGTCTAGCAACGACCAAACCAGAGCACTGCTAAGCAGATACGGAATCCTAACATATGTACTGCATTACTGTTGGCCAGCTTGAACGGCGCGCCATCCCATGTTGAAAAATGTTCAAATGTTTGTTAAGCTTATGGGACTTAACTACGGGGTCATCAGTCCCTAAACTTACAAACTACTTATCTACTACCTTATACTAAGGACGGCACAAATATCCATGCCCGAGGGGGATTCTAAACACCGATCGTAGTGGCCGTGCAGACCATGACTGGAGCGCCTCAGTCCCCTCGGCTACCGCGTTTAATAGGTAGCAGCTGATAGGCAGGTAATTACTTCGACACGGCGATACAGCCAGGGGAGAGGTAACGCTGGTATACTTGACGGGACAGGCGGATTTTGGGGACTTCTGCGACACTCTGGAGTGAGAACACATAGCACGTGCGTATGCACAGTTGTGTGTGCAGAGTCAGTGCATATTACAGCACTCTACTCCAGTGGAGGGCACTATAAAATGCGCAGTGTTCACTATGTTGGCCGCGGCACTTAATGTCCGGTGCGAATACGTACAGAGCGTAATCATTAACGCTCAAGGGCGCATATTGAGTGGCATCGTGGAAGGTTGGTTATCTGACCGACGTACCACGCCAATGGTGTGACTAGGGCTAATAGGCGTCTTTGAAATAATTAAGACGTAGAGAGAGTTGGGTTGACAGAGATCTATCAAGGTTGAAAGAGATAGAATTATTTGTTCCGGTGGAGATGACGCAGCCAGCAGGCATCGCAGTGTGTGAACGCTCAGGCGAAGCTCACCTTTCCTCCCGATTAGCAATTGTAGGCTTCACTTAAAGCACTTCACGGCATTTATCACGACGTGACAGCCTCGACTGTAATTAAAGTAACTGAATCAGCTCTAAGTCAAGTAGGCGCGGCACTTCAGCCATTCTGAAAACTGCAAAACATTTCGTTAAGTGAAGTTCCAACTATTTAAATAACCGTGAATTGATTTTGCACTTTCTTAACATGCTAACAAGTAGCAGGTATTATCCAAATGTTCAGTAGAAATAATATATACTGTGTCGGAATTCAGTTTCATATGCAAAAACAGTATTTGTAGAATAAATACTCATGTTTCACTTTCTGTGTTTTCTTCCAGTAGCTAGCGACATTACTTTCGTACCCGATCTGATGTGCATTAGTTGCATTATTGATACATTAGAGCAAAATACCTACAAGTGCGGTGAAGAAAAAACTTCGAGAGGAGTTTAGGAACAAATGGGAGATTGAGCGACAACAAACAAAAAAGGGGGAAGCGCTAACCGTATTTTCCAACGATCCGACAACTTTTAATGATTAAACTCTCAATACCTCCGAATTTTACAGCATTCCTAAAAGGTCATGGGAAAATGAAAGCCTATTATAAACGGTTCAGAATAATTGAAGACGGAACGAGCACATGTAACAGAGATATCCAAACTATTGACCACCTGATTTTTGACTGCTCGAACTTACTGAAAGAGACTAAGAGAGAGATAAGCTCAGGAAGGAAAAATAAATAGCTGACAAAGGAGGAGGATGTCCCGTCAGTCAATTTAAATTGGTACATAAATTCACTACAGATTTTTACAATTTCCGCAATTGAATAAGATTTCCCACTGTGTAAAACTCATTTGATTTTTTATGTAAAGTGATAAATCTTGTATAGCCAAAATGCATTCTTTTGTAAATCCTTCAATCTTATGTACTTCTAACATGTGTTTGTGTTTGACAAAGTACCTGATGTAACTGTCTGAATTTAACCTTCAAAATGTTCAAATGTTTGTAAATTCTATGGGACTTAACTACGGGGTCATCAGTCCCTAAACTTACAAACTACTTATGAACTACTTACGAACTAGGACAGCACAAATATCCATGCCCGAGGGGGGATTCGAACCCCCGACCGCAGTGGCCGTGCAGACCGTGACTGGAGCGCCTTAGTCTCCTCGGCCACCGCGGCCGGCTGAATTTAACCTTCAAACATGTAATATTACTATATAATATGGCATGTCAAATAAATAAATAATAATTTTTTTTTTCTTACAGTAGATGTCGCCTGAGTTTATTATTGCATGAGTGATAAAGTTTCATGTATCTTAGATAGACAAGGAACATCTTTCTGAACCTACTGAACGTACCGTTGATTTCTTCCTTGCAGGAGCCAAGAGCACATTGTCAGATTATTCTGTTGCGCAACAAAATTAGCTGGAAGATTCAGCAAATTAAAACTATTAAGATAGTACAGTTAACGTTAGACATTGCGCCAATTTACCCTTATTTGATTAGAAGTAAAACAAAGACATCCACACACGACTTCAGAGAAACGCAACTGGGCAAAAATAAGAAACAATTATGTTTACTCAAAGTAATCTATCTAAAAGTTAGCTGTATTTGTACGTGAACATGGATGCGAAGAGCGAGCCTCAGCTTCAAGACAATGGAAGCGATGATGCAGTTGCCTGGCAATTAGGATGTTGCCATAAGGTTCCGACAGATTTTTCCCCTATGTCACGATTATCTATGACTTTACTGTTGTCAGCTAAGTAAATGGAGGCTCTGACAGTGTGCTGGGCTGGAACGATACGCCACCAGGGAGATAAGCGCGCGCCAGGGTGCGATGTTCACAAGTAGTCGGGCGGGAGAGCGGAGAGCAAGCGGCCATAACTTGGCAGAGCGTGGTGAGCCGTTATCCTGCAACACAGTGGTGCAGTTTCCGCTACGCCGCAGTAGTTTCGCAGGGAAGCCCTTACACATCCATCACACAGTCGCTGTTCAAACAACTTGTGGGTACGCTGCCGAGAGAGATTCAATTGCTTGTAAATCTATGGGACTTAACTGCTGGGTTATTAGTCCCTAGCATACATACTACTTAAACTAAGTTAAACTAACCTAAGGACAACACATACATCCATGCCCGAGGGAGGATTCGAACCTCCGAAGCGGGAGGCCTCGCGATCCCTAACGTGGTTATGGTATATCGCTCCACATTTGTGACTGGATAGGGGATTTCCTGTCAGAGGACACAGTTCGTACTAATCGATGGTAATGCATCAACTAAAACAGAGGTGATATCGGGCATTATTGGTCCTCTGCTGTTCCTTATTTACATAAACGACTTAGGGGAAAATCTAAGTAGCTCTCTTAGGTTGTTTGCAGATGACGCCGTCATTTACAGTCTAGTAAAATCATCTGAAGATCAAAACCAACTGCAGATCGATCTGAATAAGATATCACTATGGTGTAAAAATTGGCAGTTGACTCTAATGAGAAGTGTGAAGTTGTCCACATGAGTACGGAAAGAAATCCGTTAATCTTTGTTTACAAGATAAATTAATCAAAAGTGAAGGCCGTAAACTCCACATAATACCTAGGAATTACTATTACTTCATACTTAAATTGAAAAGAATATGTAGATAATGTCGTGGGAAAGGCGAATCAGAGACTGCGTTTTATTGGCAGAGCCCTTAAAAGATGCAACAGAACTACTAAAGAAACTGCATACACTACGCTTGTCCGTCCTTTTTTTGGAGTATTGCTGCCCAGTGTGGGATTCTTATCAGGTGGGTTTGACGGAGGACATCGAAAGAGTCCAAAGAAGGGCAGCTCCTTTCGTATTGTCACGATACAGGGGAGACAGCGCTACGAAAATGATACAGGATCTGGAATGGGAACAACTACGCTTATCGCTGCGGCGTGGGCTACTTACGAAACTCCAATCGCCAACATTCTCCTGCGAATGCGAAAATACATTGTTGACTCCCACTTACATAGGTAGAAATGATCATCAGAATAAAATACGAGAAATCAGAGCTCGAACGGAGAGATTCAGGTGTTCTTTCTTCCCGCGCGCGATTCGAAAATGGAATGGGAGATAAATAGTATATCGGTGGTTCGATGAACCCTCTGCCAGGCACTAAAATGTGATTTGCAGAGTATCCCATGTAGATGTATATGTAGAAGTTATAGGGTCTCTACTGTTCCTTATCTTTATAGGCGATTTAGCAGACAATGTGAGCAGCTCTCTTACACTGTTCGCGGATGATGGACATTCGTTTGTCTAATTACAGCTTGGCAGACAATGTAAAAAGGCGTACAAAACATTTGAATGTACAGGCACGCTGCAGTTCTATACTCAGACACCAGAGCTACACATCCAGGTCATACAGATCACAGACATACATTACTAGACTGGCAAACGTCCCTCTGTGACTGGAACCTGACGCCGCCATCTTGCCTCACCTCGCGTCAAAAAGTTTCCGTACGAAACTACTGTGATCTTCTGATACTATATGACGTTGTCAGCTTTACTAGCTGATTTGAACATGATTGGCATTTGAGCTAATACTTTCGCAATAATTGAATTTAACACATAAGCGTACATTGTCGAATCTTGATATGAGAAGAACGGGTTACGTACGGTAGAATTTTACTAAGCATCCTCGCGTGAAAATGTTGTCAATCATGTGACGTTGGCAGTAGCCAATCGCGTGACAACGCAAATGTTTTGTCATGAAGTCTTCGTTTACGAGGGCAATTACTTTTACCGAGTGAACGAGGCCACATACAAGAACCTGTCAACCTTGGAGCAGGAACAGCATCATTTATTTACTTTACCGTCTGAACGAAACACTAATCTTGTTACTCTCTGTGGATTTCTAGAATATTAAGGTCTTGGCGAGGGCTTTCTACCGTTTTGTTTATGTTGTCAACATAATAATGCTAGGCCGTCGGGATGAGAAAGAAAATTTTACCGTTACGTACAGACAGTTAAAGAAGACTGTAAGAATAAAGATGTGTGTTATGCACGACAAATAGTACATTATAACGGTCATACTATTAAAAGAAAAGCCAATGTTGAACGAAAGTGGTAACCGATCTATAAAAGCAGGAAACGCGACTCATTAGTGTATGTGTCAAAGCAGACTGTAGATTTCGGAAGAACTCTCAAAAGAATAAGGATATGTGTTACCCACGATAAATAACACTATTATGACGACCATACTACTGAAAGAAAATCCGAATTTGAATGAAATTGGTACAGATTAATAATAACAGCCTATCAATGCAACTCATTAATGTAAGTGTCGAAAGCTACTCCAGTTGAAAAAATTATAGCCATATACAACACACGAATTTCCCACTTGTCAAAAGTCTAAAGACAACATAGCTACGTCAGTTCATCAGTATTTTTACGACTGTTTTCTGTAATAACACAAACGACTGCTTACACGTTTATAGTATAGAAAATATGGCGGCGAGACTTCACTGACACCAATGATACTGTATATGGCATTGCCAGTCTAGTAATGTATGTCTGTGATATAGAGATCACTGCATGCCAACGATAAAAGATATTCTTTGCATAATAGCAAAGAAATAACTGCAGGTAAACGTATATAATCGCTGACTCATCTTCACAATAGCATAACGACGAAATTAAGAACTATAAAAACAACGTTCTAATATATTTGTTAATATAACAACCAAGATGAAGAAGAGCTACCAACGTATGTATAAAGCGTATGAGATACAATTATCCAATTAACCTGACGATGGCATTCACGCAGAAACAGTCCAGTTGCAATAAATAATTTATTTAAAAGCAGCGTCCTTGAAATAAACATTTTCTTCAATGTGTCTAGATAACATATAGGAAGTAGGGAGCCAAGAAGAGGACAGACTTCGAAACCATTGTCAGTATATTTACTACTATACTCCAGATGGCATCTGGCGTCACCACATCAAAATAGACGTCGTTTTTCCAGATGTAATATATTTTCCGGTAGTGTATCAAACTTGTAGCTATTTGAGCACGACGAAAGATAAGGTGTGGTAAGATTCGAACTGCCAAATCTACTGTTTCTCGGTTGTCAATCTACAACCAGTCGAGCTACGGAACCTTCGCGATATTTTCCTATAGCACAGGTAATTAACGATTCTCTACAAAATAGCTAGTCGACTTTCTTGAAAAGTTTTCGGAGCTGGATCGAAAGACTTTAGTGGATTGCTATTTAAGTTCAGATCTTCACGATAATTAAAAAAAATGCAAATATCCTTTAGCCATGTATTCTCTTTGTACGTGGTGTGTTCAGATGGAAAGGTACGAAACGATGCTGTGGATATAACTGAAGTCTTTATTCAAAATCACCAGAGACCTGAGCACAATTACCCCACAGTTTAACGAGCCGAAGGTTTCCCTGTTGCAAGAATTCTCGTGGCTGTGACAAGAGCCAGTCCTCTACTGTGCCCTTCAGTTCTTCGTCAGAGTTGAAGCGCTTCCCTTTGCGACGGTTTTTTAGCGGACCAAATGGAAGTCACAAGCTGACATGTCCGGGCTGTAGGGCGGATGCTCAAGCTACTCCTACTTGAAATTGGCTAGTACATTTTGTGTGACCCTGGAGACAAGTAGACATGCGTTATCATGGTGTAGAACCACTCCCTCCCAGAGCATCCTAGGCAGATTGGGCTTGATGGACTTGTGTAGGCTACGGAGTGTCTCACAGTTAATGGTTTTTCCGGCGTCAAGAAATTCGTTGAGTATCGACCCTCGGTCGTCGAAAACGACAGTGAGAGTCACTTTGTCTGCTCAGGACACAACCTTGAATTTTTTAGGGGGAAGTGACAACACATGCTTCACATCCCTAGATGTCGCACTACGTTATCCCAAAGTGGTATATTCAAAGCTCAATCGGTTTGGTTGTTAAGTCGTTTCTTACCTTTTCATTTGAACACCTCTCGTAAGAGTAAGAATCTGCTACTGGCTGTATTCGTGTATGTATAAAGTTGCGCTTAACGCCTTTTATGACAAACTGAATTCGATCACTTCTTCCATGTTCGCCCACAATAATTGGCGCTGGCTGCCTATCCAGTTATGCTGTGGCCGTTCAAATGTTTATTAAGCTTATGGGACTTAACTGCGGGGTCATCAGTCCCTAAACTTTGTAGTAATATTGCTTATCTGACTGTTTTGGGTGGAAAAAATGCCGTACTGAAAAGTTAAAAAAACAATAAATTTGGATTGGAGCGGCATTGTCGAAGATCTCGTAGTTGAGCTGAAATAAAATTAATTTTAAACCGCGTAACTACTCGCCGACATTGGATGGTGGTTTGGAGAATTTAAAGTCAAGGCTCGTGTAGCAATTGTAACTAAAGGCAGAATTATTTAAGATTGGCAGAGAAAGATGGGCATTGACAAACAATCGAACTTCAGAAATATTTACGTCCAAAAAATGATTGCAGGTTCTATGCCAATAAAATGTAGAAAAAAATACGGAATAAAATTTGGAGAACGGAGTGGCAAGCTACACGAGATACACAATTTCAATACAAGCAAAACCCGAACCATCCAATATGGTAATAGTTTGACACAACTGAATGGTAAATATTAAATAAATTTAACAAATGTAGAACTGAAATTCATTGGGGGGTTTAATAATGAGAAACAGAAAGCAAATAGTTTTCATATTTGCCTGAGTTTACATCCCAGTGGTACATCGGCTACAAAAAATATAATAACGAAAAGAGCAAAATACAACGAGTTGTGCTACAAATGTAGAACGGAAATTGACTGGGGGGTTTATTAATCAGAAAGCAGATAGTTTTCATCTTTACCTGAGTTTACATCCCAGTGATACATCGGCTACAAAGAATGTAATATAAACAGAGCAAAATACAACGAGCTGTGCTCAGAGCCGGCCGCGGTGGCCGAGGGGACTGAGGCGCTCAAGTCACGGTCTGCACGGCCACTACGGTCGGGGGTTCGAATATCCCCTCGAGCATGGATATTTGTGCCGTCCATAGGATTAGCTAGTTCATAAGTAGTTTTTAAGTTTAGGGACTGATGACCACATAGTGAAGTCCCATAAGCTATACAAACATTTGAACATTTTTTTGTGCTCAGACTGGAGTAAGAAACAGAAGTGAAATGCGCAAGCATTTGTCTTACTTCCTCGCAGGAAGGAATAAATGAAGGTAGTAATTACAAGTACTCTCTGATACATCAGAATAAAAATAATTACGTTGGCTATCGGTTAGCGGAAGGTTCAGCAGTATTGTAAACATAAAACTTACAAACTACGTATCAACTAACTTATACTAAAGACAGCACAAACATCCGTGCCCGACGGAGGATTCGAACCGCCGACGGGGACCGGCACTATGCTCCGTTACGCGAGGCCTCAATGCTCTCGTCCACTCCTCCGCAGCTGCTGTGCACGTCCTGTCACGCATTTTGTGCACGCTTCTTTCGTCAGTCAGGACTCTAGAGGGGGCTGAAGTTATTGGAAATTGGGGATAGAACGTACACGCTCCTTTTCCTCAGTCTGATTATTTCCTTACGACGTACAACGTTCTTTTGTGAATCCGAAGCTGCGTAGGTCTGATTAAACGCCCCTGAAAGCAGACTAGAGTAGCATTGATTCTTTCCACTACTAGAGCGAGCAAACAGAGACGCTTTCAACAAAGTGAAACGCGGAGCACCGAGTGAGGCGAAGAAAAGAGACATCACTTGCGTCGTGGGCGGAAGGCTTTCCAAGAAGCGCTTCTGCCAACGCTGACAGTCAATAAATCTTCTGACGGGCCGGACCAGCCAACTGCCGAGCCACTAAATCGCTCCACCGCGACCTCCGCTGTATCGGCTCACAGCTTTCAGCAACGGATGACGAGTTCCTAGTATACGGATCCTAGGTCTCTCCATAGCTGGGAGCTTTTCGTGAATAACATTGGCAGGCAGGACCTGCACAAAGATTTGTAAGGGATATCTTCTGATTTGATGTACTGCAAGAGTAGCATTTTGTTGTACTAACATACTGAATAAAAGAATTATTATTATTATTATTATTGTGGGTCTTCAACCCGCAGACTGGTTTGATGCAGCTCTCCACGCTGTCCTCCACATGAGCAAGCTTCTTCATTTCCGAATAACAACTGCAACCTACATCCTTTTGAACCTGCTTAACTGTTTTATTATTATTAAGGTGGGCATCCAGTCGCTATGTTTACATGCAACACATATTCCAGAAGACGAAAATCGAATTTCGTAAACCGTTTTTCGCTGTCGTGTTTACATGTCATAGCCTGAAGCGGATTTCCTAACCAACTCAATATGGCGACTGAAAAACATCTGATTCATTTCCTGATTTAAGTCAGCACAAACGCATTTTTCTTTATTCCTTGGTCGCTCTATAATTTATACTTCTCTTTCACTGCATAAAGTTCACTTTGTTCATATGAGCCGAAAATTTTCAACAAGAAAACTCAATCTAACAAACCAAGAACGTTTCCAAAACGGTTGCGTTTACATGGGCACGATCGTCGATTGTGGATCTGAAAAACCTCTTTACGGAAGTGGATTTTCAGAATTGATTTTGGAGTGTTTACATGAGCAACCAAAAGCGGAAATCGGTTTATGAAATCCGGTTTTGGGGATCCATGTAAACGGGGTGAGTCATAAGCTCGCAAAAGTATATCAGAGAAACGTCAGCACTCACATTTTTTGTTAGATCAAGTATATTTATCCGTGGCCAAATATATATGTGTGGCCAGAGATATGATTTTTTAAAGTATGCATTGATGCATTGATCTGGTCTGCTCGTGCTGAAATTAAAATTATGTTTCCGAAGGTACGCCTTGTACGCCCTTTAAGTAAAAACAAAAATAATCTTTATCGAGCAGGGTTAAATGGCTTTCACCCGATGTAACTCCTTTGATCGTACGTAATTTGTTTTTGAATCACGTACATTGTGCACCTACTTTTATAACAGGTCTTTATATATAATGACTAGCTGAACCCCGCTGCTTCGCATGCGTAGGCTGGTTGGTCTGCACCAGTTGTTTCTTTTTAATCCTGATGAAGAATCCATCAGGCATGTGCTAAAGATGCTCAAAATTCACATGAATCTGACAACAGTAAAGTAAAAAGTACTGGTACCATATTTCACCGAAGCATTGGGGGATTAAAGAACAAAGTAGATGAGCTTCTGGTCTGTTTTGGAGATATAGAATCAGAGAATGTAATAGATATACTATGCCTATCTGAGTACCACATTGTGACGGATATAGAAAAGGTAAACATAAGCAGTTACAAACTAGCAGCACATGTGAACAGAGAGAATAAGGTGAGAGGAGGAGTTGCCATCTATGTCAAAAGTTAACACTGCGTAAAATGTTTAAAAACACAAAAGTTTTGTTTAGAGCAAGCATGTGCCTATCAACTTAAACTGAATGAAGGTCCTTCATTTATAATTGTAATAGTATATAGGTCCGCTTCAGGAAAGTTTCAGTTATTTATGGAAAATTTTGATGTCTTGTGCTATCTGTCAGATAAGGGAAAGCAAATTATTATTTGTAGGGATTTCAATGTTGACTCACTAAATGAATGTAACAGGAAGAATGACCTGGAAGTCTTACTCGGTTCTTTCAATTTGTCATCTTTTTTTATGTTTGATTCCATTTTTTGGAACGCTGTGTTCAACGACAACAAAATAATGAATATAGTAAAATGTAGTATGCAGCATTGGTCGTATTTTTATTGTTTTAGCAGATTGATTTCGATCGTATAATGATCATCTTCAATGCACCTTCAATACAAGAAATACAGAAATCAGTACAGAGTCCAGACACATAAAATAAAATAAACTCAAATCCAATCCAATTGAAAAGTATAGTAAATGTACATACCAGTCATCGTAATATCAACTAAGCATATCATATGCCATATTATCTGAATTGAACATAGATTTTTTTGAACATTACAGTGTAGTGTCTAACCATGAAATGAACGAGCTGCTCACAAAATCACGCTGCGACGCTTTAGAAAAATGGCGCTACTAACGCCCTCTGGTATAGTGACATTTCAAAGTCACTGAACTAAATATAATTTACTATTTTGAAGAATAAAAATGAAATATAAAGGAATATCATTACCAATTAGTTCACCAAAAAGAACAGAATATACACGATGAAACATGAAAAAATGTGAATAACAAAAAAGTATCCTTAACAGTTATGACGCAGAGAGGCTAACGTCAGCTTTACATACTATTCACCTGTATGTTAATATCAAAAAAGAAAAGAACACGTATACGACAACCCGTATAGGATGGTATCACTTATATTTTTAAAAACTGTTTCAAGCTTTAGATGAACCAAAAATACATAGACGAAAAATGTTGTTATAATGCCTGCTGACTGCAGCAACCTCACATTTCTCGTGCTTAATGCACGTTACAAAGTGCACAGAGTAAATACATATAAATTTTTCTAAAAAAAAAGTTTTTTTTATTAAAAAAACTACTTACATCCATGTGAAGTGAAGAAATTGTAAATGACGTCTTTCAGAAAATCATTAAGTGGTTCTCAGCAAAGGGAGTATCATTAAATTTTGATAATACACAGTACATACAATTCCATACAGTAAATGGAATGACACCATTAATAAATATAGACTTTGATCAGAAATCTGTAGCAAAAGTAGAATATTCAAAATTTTTAGGTGTATGCATTGATGAGGGGCTGAACTGGAAAAAACACATTAATGATTTGCTGAAACGTTTGAGTTCAGCTACTTATGCTATTAGGGTAATTGCAAATTTTGGTGATATATAACTCAGTTAATTAGCTTACTGTGCCTATTTTCATTCTCTGCTTTCGTATGGCATTATTTTCTGGGGTAATTCATCATTGAGTAAAAAAGTATTCGTTGCACAAAAGCGTGTAATCAGAATAATTGTTGGAGCCCATCCAAGATCATCCTGCAGACACTTATTTGAAGAGCTAGAGTTCTTCACAGTAGCTAATAATAATAATTTCGTGTGGCTCATTGGCTTGGTGCAAGTCTTTCAATTGGACGCCACTTCACAGTATATCTATTCACTTGTGAAATTTGTTATTAGCAATCCCACCGAATTCAAAAGCAATAGCAGTGTACATAACTACAACACTAGGAGAAAGAATGGTCTTCACTGTTCAAGGTTAAATCCAGCTTTGGCACAGAAAGGGGTGAATTATGCTGTCATAAAAGTTTTTGCTCACCTACCAAACAGCATCAAAAGCCTTACAGATATCCAACTAGCATTTAAAAATAAATTAAAAGAATTTCTGAATGGCAACTCCTTCTACACTATAGATGAATTTTTAGATATAAATTAGTAAATCTGAAGAAAAAGATAAAAATAAATTGTGTCAAGTAACATTTTGTAGAAAGTAATAATTTGTAAAGACACCTTTCATTAACCTGACACATTTCACGTCATTGCGAAGTGTCGTATTCATGAACTATAGAACAAGTACTAATCTAATCTACAAATTCGTTTTTGCATCTAACTAACATTGCGTGTCTGTGTCATAGTCTAGTTGGAGTATGAATGTGTAGATTTGGGTTCGAAATTTTCTTCTCTTTTCTTGCTGTTTTACGTGATTAACAGTGCAAACAAATAACAACTATTGAGTAATATTTTTATTTAATCAGAAGTTTTTGTAAATAGACATTATACATTTCGTGTCTTTGAGACATACATAATAGAGCCACGATACTGCGGTCTTCTTCCTCAGTTATTTCTTGTGTGTTTATTTCTCTTTCTCATATATATATATATATATATATATATATATATATATATATATGTGTGTGTGTGTGTGTGTGTGTGTGTGTGTGTGTGTGTGTGTTTGTAAACCTATTGGCCTTTCTGAGTTAAAAGTATGCCTTCTTTACGCTTTAACAGTTGTTTCACAATATTTTCGCCCTTATCAGTAGGGAATTATGCAAGAAATTAAAAGGAGGGATGTCATTTGCGGCGAATGTGAAAACATCCTTAAAAAGTATGTTGTTCAGATAAATCAGCACCTGGAACTTTTATTCTGATCCTTTTTTTTGTGTGATCTGTAGCGTAGCCTTAAGAGGGTTAGTTAGTAGGTCAAACAAGAGGTTTTTTTTTCCGTGAGGGCGCGTAGCGCCCGAATCTCCGGTACAGAAACACTACATCGTTTACAGTTGCACGTTCGATATATACCATTCCTGGAAATTACCGATATTTCTTTCGGTATTTCAAATGGCAACCACTTATTGAGTCGGAAGAGTACACAAATTCAACGCAATTAAAAATACAATTTAAATCAACCGCTTCGCGTTTCTGATATCGAATGTGGAGCAAGAATCGAACGTTGAAGATATATCGATCGCAATGCCGTTTCCTTCGATGTACACGGATTCTTCCAAATTACCAATATTTGACAATGTTCATGGAAGGTATTAAATATTCTTTGGGTCAAAAACTTATAACGTTTTCCTATTGCAAATGAAAGTCTTTCTAAGAACTTACTCTGACGGATTAAAATTCTGTCCTGTTGGCTTGCTTCTTATTTGTGGTTCTGCAAATCTGCACTGCAGTATATGTTTTTATTACAATGCTATTATTTGCAGTTTGATTTCCACGACAAAATGATTATTAACTCGTTTTAATGCAAGAGCCCTTTGGTACGCTATGCGAGGATGTCAGGAGCTGTCTCGAAAATGGCGGTCGCTAATGAGTTCGCCCTACATTACCTACTAAGTTTATACATGGCTTTAGTAGGAACGACTTTTCCATCAAGAGAAACAATTTTCAATTGTTCGTTGGCTGTAGCAGTACAGTGAAGCAGAGTAAATTGTGGGCGACTCAGAAAGGCTGTACGTGATCTGATGAAGTCTAGCGTGCATCATTTATCTCACAGGCTCCATTTAGTCCGACAGGGAGACGCTTGTTCACGCAGAAGGTCAAGAGTCAACGGACTTCGCAGTTGAGCAGCATGAATGCAAAACCGTCTCGGCTATAAAAACGTAGTCACGGTTTGAAACAGAATATTTGCTCTTTATTTTAGCGCAGAACAGAGTAACATGAACTACAGAACTGCTGAAATGTAATACAATCTACGTTAAAAGCGTCTATAGCAACCATGCCAAAGACAAACATTTTAGTACAAACATTGGTTCTAATTAATGACTTTCAACATATTCCATAACTAGTGAATAATTGCTTGGAGAGGAAAAAAAAAAAGAAAAAAAAGAAAAAAAGAAAAAAAAAGAAGCAAGTTAATTTGTTGCGATGTATACACTTACCCTTCCGTTTCATTAAGGAACGACAGTTGCCACAGAAATCCGAGACTCCATTTATATATGAAACTACCATTATCTGTCTGCACGTTGTTTAGAATATTCATTATCATAGTATCCTCCCCGTTGTTGTGCAAATACTTCAGAAGACCAGTGTTCAATTCGTTGTTACGTATTTCACGGCATGTTCACGAAATCGAACAGACGCACATTTTAGAGGATGTACTCTTACATATGCACAACTCTAAACTTTGCAGAAGATAGCTCTATTTAATTAATAAGAGTGCCGGAAAACCTTTTAGGAGACCAAAAAAAAAAAAAAAAAAAAAAAAAAAAAAAAAAAAAAAAAAAAAAAAAAAGTATCGGTGGGCGGGTATCGAACCACCGACCACATGTATTACAGCGTAACATCTAACATGTCGTCATTTTTAGACACTACATTATAATTTATCGTACAATGAACGACGTGCATTTGTTTATTCTTCAGTGCGCCACTGCTTTGAAATGACAACACGTAAGTTATAATAAGAAAATCATAAAATAGAGGAAGGAAGATGGCGTATGCCATAGATAGTTCTGGGCGAGGAATGACACATGACATTTCCTAACGCCTGGTACACGTAAAATCAAGAGGCGGTGTCAAATCGCTGTTATTTTTGCAAATATCTCTGTAACGGTGCGAGCTACGAAAAAAACATAAGAGAGGAAAGATGTAGAGAATTTTCTCCTCTGCAAATTCGGTTATTCAGTTTTCGTTTCAGATGAACGATTTGTTTGCAATTACATTAAAAACGGCTTTTTTTAGTGTTACCAACGTATTTTTCGTCTACAAATTTGAAAAAGGGGAGTTCTGGTCTCTGGTGACCAACAGTTACGTTCGTAAAATTTGGTGCCGATCAGTTGAAAGGTTCGACTAAAAAGTGGGAACACGTTACTGATAGACACACATCGTCAAATCGCCGTTATTTTTGTAAATATCTCTGTAACGAAGCAAGATACGAAAAAACAAAAAGATAGCAAATCTGTCGAGAATTTTCTCCTCTGCAATTTGGTTTATTCAATATTTGTGTCAGATGAACGGTTAAGCCGTTATTTGCATTTCAATTTCGAGTTGTCAAAAGGCATTCACGAAGACCCACTTTTAATGTTACTACCGTAACCTAAAGGGGGCCAAAAAAGACGTCATTTAAATACTAAGCAATTTAGAAAGCCTGATCTGAAGTATCAGTACTTTTCTCAAATTTCCTTCACAAAATTGAAGGAAGATATTGTGTGGAAGTCTTTGCAATAATAATCGTATTTTGATGTTCTGGAGCCATAAAAAGTAAAGTATACAGAAGACTGGTTCTTGAAGATTTTCGAGCAGTTATTATAGCTTCGATGAACGAAAACTTTCCAAATAATATCGATACCCAGGCATTAGGTTGCAACATATTTCCTGATATATAATACTAATCATGTAAACTTTAATGACACTATAGTCCAGATAACAGTAGAAAAAATTGTGATGCCTATTAAATGGTCCACTGTCAGGAACTGGGCTAGTATGCTAAGTTTAGAGAGATAACTGCACAGAAAAACCGCAAACTACGCCCATTTAAACTATGTTTCATTATATCGAACCGAACAATTTTGTACCGCGAAAGAAGACGAAAGAATACACACGGGTGTTTGTGACATTCCGTTCAGCTACAAAGCAAAGCTTTTTCAGCGTAGTCGAAAGGGAAGTCCATCAGTTACGTACAGTTAAAAGAACTTTGATCCACGTCTCCCTTTTGTGAGATTTGATGATAGGTGTTATGCTCTTCGCCCCGCGAATAACAAAAAGAGTTGCGTTGCTTGCATCCTAATACATCAATAACACCCCTAGAAATTACGAAGCAAAGTTGACGAATGAAATACAAACAACATATAGTAAGCAACAAATAACACATAATGACTTACAATAACAAAATCACTACACATTGTGGGAACATACTAAAGAAGAAAGAGATGAACGTAGGATGGAGAACCAGCAACACAGTAGAGGATAGTCTAGGGAAACATTTCACCAACACTGACAATACAGCCAATAAGGAATATATCAACTAACTTGCAGTAGCTGTCAATTGGTATATGTGGGTCATACATGCATAAACTTCAAAACAAGATATACAGAAAACCTCATAGCACTGAAAAGTGCTAGTTCCCTTTCAACTTTGGCTGAAAACTTAATAAAACAGAATCATACCCCAACAAACATAGAAACTGACCTACAAATTGTCAAAATCAGCAACAGCTTATGCAAAAAATAACAACAGAGGAAAACTATTACATCCAGAAATCAATAGCCCAAGATAAGAAAGTTTTTGACGGATATTCATCGCTATGCAACAAAACTCTCTTTGACACCATAAAAGAAGTATACGAATAATTCCCACCCCTAAACCACACTGGATCATCCCCCCCCCCCACACACACACACAATATTCCCCGACATAAACAGTACTAGTTTCTAACAAAAAAGATCAGAAAATAACATCATGAAACATAATTACATCCCAGAAACAAAAGAGAACACTACCATACTCGAAAGTAAGTAATGCGCTAAATAGCCTCATATGACTATATTTCATCATAATATCCAGGCGAATAATGTAGTACAATAAATCAACTAGTTCTGGAAATAAAAACGTTTTGTTGTTGCAAATTACGAGCTGTGAAACTCATCATTGCTTAATAAAAGCAGCATGTAGATCCTGCGAATTACTTCATGCAGGTATGTAAATAAACGTAGGCCTAACTCGAGACTCGTCCTCAAAGTAAGTTCCGTTTCCATTTCTATCCGCGGCAGCGCTACGATCGCAGTTCCAACCATGCGCGGCAGTTAATCTGACTCAAAGAGAAAACGTACGCCATTTTCAGATCGCTGCTGCCAACGGAAGCTTTGTAGTGCTTCTCTATAATGTTAACCGTAATTGAAAATGCCGTAGCGTGTGAAATGAGAACTGTGATTCGTTTTCTAAATCCAAATAAAGTGAAACCAAAGAAATTCATCGGCAAATCTGCGAGGTTTACGGACGAAATGCTATGAGTGGTTCAATGGTTAAAAAATGGGACAGACTGTTCAGTGAAGGACGTGATCAAGCGCACGATGAAGAACGAAGGGGACGCCCGTCTGTGGATACTGATGAACTGGTTTACACAATTAAAGAGAAGATTAAGCACAACCGTAAGTTTACACTTAGTGCGTTGCTATGGAAGTTCCGCAAATCTCACGCTTACTAATTTATGAAAGAACATGTTACCACATGGTTGAAAACGCAGGCGGTAATCTTCTGTGAAGAAGGCATACAAAAACTTGCTATGACGAGTGCCTATAAAATACTTTTTTTCTGTATCTGTACACTTTTGTTTTATATAACCAAACGGCACTTACTTTGTGGACATACATCGTACATTCAACGTAATTCCAAAATCAAGCAATTTATCCAAACGTTTATACAATAAAAAGAACTAAACAATTTCAAAAATTAAAGTCAGAAACCCACAGACGATGGCACAATAAGTGTCGAAACATGTTTGAGTGCCAAAAATTAATCAGACAAGGTGTTTTGCAAAATGTGGAATTCCTCTCCAGTTTAGTGTAGAAATAATATAGTGTAATATCATGTGGTACGGCAAAGTTTTGCTTCATTAATAGGGGAAAATTAGTAAGCGATATACTTTTTAAAACTTTTCCTTTCATCATTTTGTTGATATTGTAAGATGTTCCGCAAAGATTTAAAATTATATGTCAAGTGTGTTGCAAGTCATGAAATGCTTTCGCCATATCGCTTCGTTTTCTTTCCACTCTTTGCGTTATGCGGTTGTTCTTTTACGTATTTAATTCTTAATGATGTCAGATATCCTGAGCTGTGGTCTAAGTGGTTCTTACCCTCACAACGATTGTCGCCTGACGGTAAGGAATATGTGACAAAGTTCGGATGAAATCGATTCTATAGCTTAGGAGATGTGGTGTGGGACAGTTGTAGAGGTACGAGACGCCTGGGGGTGGCAACAGCATTATTGTGGTTACTAACCGCTTAAATACATTTATAATTTGGATAAAACATTCGCGGTCTTTCTGCAGCGTTATTAATTCTTGATAACACCTCAAGCTTGCGACGATTACCTCCATCGCCTTTGTCAGGACCGACTGACTGTTGGTACTGATATTTTTTTTAACCTCATTGTTATTTTATGCTAGCAGCAGCTTCATTGCTGCTCTTCAGCCGATAGTACAAACGATTGGTCATGAATAATTGAAACATAAAAGGAGCAAACAAAGCAGAATTTAAAACATTGCAAAGAAGATAAAATTGGAGATCTAACAAGATTACATAGAACAGTAAAACACACTCTGAATTTTTAACTGGTCACGGTGGTTAAAACAGACATATATACAGCACTAAAACTTTTGCAGATTAAAACACATACAATGGAGGACAGATGACAGTAATGATAGCACACAGTTAAAAGCACATGGCAACTCGAATATTCAGCCTGTTCGACAGTTGCTTATGTCTTAAATCAGGAATACTGAACACAAAACACTGGCACTGACACTGACACTTGAACACTGAAGCACTGATTAAAACTGATTGCACTGGTTCTCTGCAGGGGGTAAGGATGGGAGGGGAGGCGCGAAGGGGGAGGAACAAGAGGTGAGGGGGGATGTCACAAGGAATCCTAGGTAAGGGGAGGGGGAAAGCCAAGCGGTGGAGGGGGGAGAAGAGAACAGGATGGGGGAAGGGAGAGGGGGCGTGCAAATATAGGGAAGGATTAAGGTTGGTAGGATGGGTAATTGTCGGGACGGTGGGTGTCATCCAGGAGGAGGAGGTGACGGAAGAAGATGTGGAGAATGTGCAGGTGAAGGGAGGGAGGGATAACAAGGTATTGGCGTGGCAGAAGCCCGGGATGCAGCGAGAGATGGGATACAATCGGGTGCTGGGAGTCAAGTTTCCTGGTTACATAGCAGAGGTGGAGGTGTTCGAGGAACTTGAGCAGATGTGGGAAAGGAATAAGGTAATAAAGGATTCGCGTGGGGGAGGGGAGGCCATGGCGTTCAAGGATCTGGAGGGAATGGTAGTGGGCAGGGGGAGCGGAAACCCAAGCGGGGTGGACGCAACATAGGGCGCATGATGGAACAGATGGGTTGAGGCCCCATGTCCAACTGGAAAGGAGTTTGAGGAGGTTGAGGCAGGAGAGGGCTTTATCACAGCAAGTTTGAAGGTGGGGTTTCCAGGGCAGGGAACTGTCGAGAGTAAGGCCTAGGTATCTGAGGGTTTTGATTTGCGGGATGGGGGAGTGTGACCTATGATGATTGCCTGGGATTTGGTGGGGTGAGGAGCCACTGGTTACACCAACTGGAGAATTCGGAGAGATGGGATTAAAGGAGGTGTTGGGAGCAGGCGAGGGAAGGGGCAAGGAAGGCGGTGTCGTCATCATATTGCAGGAGATGGACAAGAGGCTAGATGCGGCATGTCTGCCGAATATATGAGATAGAGAAGAGGGTAGAGGACAGAGCCCTGTAGCACCCCGACGGAGGGGTAAAACAAAGGGGAGTCGGAATTATTGACAGTGACATAGGATGTGCTGCAGGCTAGAAACGACGCGATGAATCGGACATAATTAACAGGAAGGACGTAGAGTTTGAGCTGGAAAAGGAGACTTGAATGCCATTCGTGGTCGTAGGCCTTCTCGATGTCGAGGGAAATGAGGATGGTTTCCAGGACCTTGCTGAACACCAATGAGGCGTCAGAGGGTGGCTTTCCAGGTTTAAGAAACATTAGGATACAGAAGGTTTTCCACAGGTCGGGGAAGAAGCCGGTGTATAGGATGATTATATAGAGGGAAGCAAGCGCTGTGTGGAAAGAATGGGGGCAGGCCCGAAGGTGTCTGTAGGTCAGGCGGTTGTGGCCGGGAGCTGTGTTGCGCTTTGTGTGGAGTGTTGTTTTGATGTCGAGGGCAGTGATCAGAGTCTTAAGTTCTGTTGGAGGTGATGTTGTCCAAGTACTGAAAGATAGGGGAGAGCGGCGGGATGGAGGTATTGGTTCGCTCATGGACGTCTGGGAAGAGGGAGTAATCAAACCTGGGATTGTCAAGGATGGAGAAGGTATCAGTGAGGTGAGTGGCGAAGTGGTTTGACTTGCTCGCGTTGTCCAGAAAAGGAATGTCATTATGGAGGAGTGGGTAGTGGGGAGCGAAGTGACTGCCAGTAAGGTGGTGGAAAGCTAGCCAGTACTTGGAGGAGTTGTGCAGGAGAGAGACGTTAAGACGGGTGCATGTCTGACGACAGTCCCGACGTTTTTTCGCGGTCAAGAGATTTCGGATGTGATGTTGGATTTGCCGGTGGCGAAGGAGTGTATACTGGTCACGGATCCACAGGTAGGGTTGGTACTGGTGCTGTGGTGGCCTTAAATAGTGCATGAACTGCTTCCGACTGGTCAGATTCTGATTCTGATTGATCGGCAGCTATGTCACAGATGGTGTCAACATCTGCGTTGGTGGCGTCACCGCTCTCATAATATCGTGTATGCTGTGCGGTATGTCTCTGCTGCTTTTTTGTATCGGGAGATGGCTCCCATGCATAGCTAAGACTATAACCGCCATCACGATTAAAGTTGTCGTTGCACATTCTTATTTCCACAGCTTTTTTAATTACCCCTGTATGTGGAGACGTGGGACAAAATTTTTGTTTCTTCAAAGAGGATTTGTATTTGTTAGGCAGTGCTCAGTGATTGCCGATTTCGTATGTTCTCGGTTTGCCTTTGTTTTCTGTACAGCTGTCGGAAACTGTGCAAATGTGGTATGTTATAAATACGAGGAATCCTGAGGCTGAGATTGTCCTTAGTAGGTGCAGCATCTTCTTTTTTTCCTAGGTCGAAAAACTGATTTACCGTGCAGGTAATCGTCGAAAGCTTGAGGTATTAGCAAGAATTGACACGGCAAGAAGACGGAGAATGTTTCATCCAACAGAATCGTTGTGAAAGACTTCGTTCTCACATTTATAGTTAACCAAAGTCGTTTATAAATGACACAGTGTTATAATTTTTAATACTACACACACAAGTGCACTGTTTCATCCGTAATGGAACGACACCATTCCGACGCACGGTTCTAGGCACCATGCAAGGGAGTGCGCGGCCAATCCCGCCGGGTTTCTAATCATTCCCTGGTCATGGGCGTGTGTGGTGTCCTTAAGATTGGTTTACATTAGTTTCAGTAGTTGTAAGTCTAGGAACCGATGACTACAGCACTTTGGTCCCATACATTTTTGATAACTGTATTGTTGTAGAGATGGACCTGCTTGGTTAGCCATGTTCTCTAACGCGCCGCTTTTGGAGACGGGAAGGCGTATCGGCCCCGGTTCGAATCCGCCCAGCGGATTAACGAAGACGTTCGGAGTTCCGGCCAGTCTGGATGTGGTTTTTAGACGGTTTTCCACGTCCCCCTAGGTGAATACCGGGCTGGTACAAAAGTTCCACCTCAGTTACACGATTCGCGGACATTTCGTAATACTTTACACTTTCACACATATGACACTATACGCAGACATTTGGGATAGACATTTTCTGCCGGGGCCTATGGGGTGGCGACAGGAATGGCGTCTGGCCATCCCGTTAATATTAACACGCCAAATCCGGATTAAACAAAGTCGACTCTGCATATGCGGGAACATGGCCAAAGAGAAAGAAAGAAGAATTGTTGTAGAGAGCCGGCCGCGTCGGCCGAGGAGACTGAGGCGCCCCAGTCACGGTCTGCACGGCCACTAGGTTCGGGGGTTCGAATCCCCCCTCGGGCATGGATATTTGTGCCGTCCTAGTTCGTAAGTAGTTCATAAGTAGTTTGTAAGTTTAGGGACTGATGACCCCGTAGTTAAGTCCCATAGACTTTACAAACATTTGAACATTTTGTTGTAGAGATGGGGAAGGAGTGAGAAGTTCTTTATCTGTCTTCATTCTTTTCAGGTCGTATATGAAGGAAGATTACGGAAGAAAAGAAGCTTAGGATTTAACGTCCCGTCAACAGCTTGGTCATTAGAGATAGAGCTAACGCTCGGAGGTTTTGGTAAGGATGGGGAAGGAAATCGGTCGTGCCCTTTAAAAAGAACCATCCCGGTATTTGCCTGGAGTGATTTAGGGAAATACGGAAAACCTAAATTTGAATGGCTGGAGGTGGATTTGAACCACCATCCTCCCAGATGCAAGTCCAGTGCGTTACCACTGCACCACCTCGCTCGGTCGGCAGATTAGGGTTTAACATTTCGTGACATAGTGGTCATTAGAGATGCAGCACACGCTCTAATAGTTTTCTCTTAAGGATAGAGAAGGAATCAGATGACCCCTTTCAAAGGTACGATCCCGACATTTTCCTGGAGTGATTTAGGAAAATCACGGAAATCGTAAATAAGGATGAGTGGAGGCGGTTTGAACCGCCGTCCTTCCGAATGCGAGTCTACTGCGCCATCTCGCGCAATGTGTCCAGATGAGAGGGAGGGCGAAGGGGACCCCAGGTTCTTGTCTGGGGGGAAATCCTTCGTATATCCCGGCTTATATATGGAGGAGGGGTGGGAGGGTTAGAAAACTGGCAACCATGGATTCAGAACCAGCTTCACATTTCTGAACTATGGGTGCTATGTAGTATGTTCATAGAGCAGTAACGATCCCTCAAGGTTTTGCAATCGAGCTAAATAAAGTTCAGGGAGGAGACATAAATCGTTGCAGTTCGACAGGGATACTGTAATTGTGTCATGGGCGACAAAAGACTTGCAAGGACAGTTGAACGAAACAGTGTCACCAAGAAAAGATTGCAATATGAGTAGCAATGACAGCACAGAATGTAGTGTAATCCATCAGGTGACGGTAACAGAATGAGATTAAGAAAGGAGACAAAAACAGTCTACGAATTTTGAAATTTCGGCAGTAAACAACAGATAGTGATCAAAGTAGAGGAGATTTAAAATGCAGACTGTGCTCGGAAAGAAATGCAATTCTCAAAAATATAACTCCTTTAAAATCGAAAATAAATTTTTAGAGTTAGGAAGTATTTTATGAACGTATTTGTATCGAGTGAAACCGGTTAATAGGCTTTAAGTAGCCAGAAAATAATTGTTCTGTACCACTCCCTACGAGTCCTCATGATATTCGTCGGTTCTGTTTCGTTAAGATCGTCTTGAGTTCTTCCCGCGAGAAACCTCTGAATACAAACACACTTCTGATAAGCTAGTATTTTGGTCACTAAACGACAGTATGGAGCTATATCGAATTTATGTTAACATATTCACTGAATTATTCTCATAACTAAGGCAAAATCTGCAGTATCACTAACTAGTTCATTCGTAGCAGGTGAACAGAAGAGAAACGGATTTGTATTTCATAACGGAAGGAAGGAAGGAAGAATGGTGTCGAACGCCCCGTCGACAGCGTGGTCATTACAGTCGGAGCTTACGTTCGGATTGTTTGCGTAAGGAAATCGGCCGTGCCCTTTGAAAGGAACCATCCCGGAATTTTCCCGGATTGATTTAGGGAAATCACGGAAGACATAAATCTGGAGGCCCGGATATGGATTTGAACCACCGCCCTTCCGAATGTGAGTCCAGCGTGTTACCAATGCACCACCTCGCTCGGTACATTTCATAACGTACTTCGCGTATTTTATTTTGCTTAATCACTTTCATGTAACATACGAGGTTGTAAATGAGAAAAGGAGTAAAAACGCGCAATATATTCGCCCCCTTACCAGTATTCATGCCCACAATTCAGGACACGTATTTCAGGGCGCAAAATAAAGATAGAAAAACACGCGGCCACTCCGGAGACTCCCTGCGGGCAGTTCCGTCTTGCAGGAGCCGACAGCCAACTCTTCACCGCTAATTCCATTTTGCAGTAATCCTGTTTACTTGTTGCAAATTTTCTGCAGTGGCGCTCGAAGCGACAGCATTATGAATCAGCATCAGGAACTTCAAGCTAATAAAATTATACTTTCTGGTAGCAAATTCGGAGCTCTTTCCACGCCGCTGTCTGTATTATCCAGAAATACGAATTTCAGGAAGAAGTCCTTTCCTATCCTAGCCAGGTGCTGTGCAGCAACTTCACACTCTCCACGTCCTCTTTCAACGAAATGTCAACCGCCTCCCTCTCCCGGGCCGTGATCCACGCCCAGACATATTCCTAACATCATTGAATTCCATCCCACTCTATCCATTCCCCCCTACAGCTTCTTCCACATGCTCTTCCCACATCTCACCTCCTCTACTCCCCTCTCACTCCGCATCCGTTTCCTTCACAATTTACACGGAAGAGCCAAAGTAACTCGTACACCTGCCCAATATCGTGTAGGAATTACGAGAGCAATCAGAAGTGCCGCAACTGTCCGAAAACTGAGCAGTTAAACCGGCAACCCACGCGCAATGGAAATATTTTAGAACTTATAGCTATGAACAGGCCTGTGTAGAGACAGGACTTAGTGATCATGATATCGTCGTAGCGTCAATGATGACCAAAGTTCATAAACCAATTAAGAAGGCTAGAAGCGTGTTTTTGTTAGGAAGAGCCGATAAGCAATTGTTAGGATCGCACTTAGAAAATAAATGGCCATCGTTTCATCTACATCTACATGGGATACTCTGAAAATCACATTTAAGTGCCTAGCAGAGGGTTCATCGAACCACGTTTCTACTATTTATCTCCCATTCCATTCTAGAACAGCGCGCGGGAAGAAAGAACCCCCGAATCTCCCAATTCGAGCTGTGATTTCTCGTATTTTATTCTGACGATGATTTCTACCTTTGTAAGTGGCAGTCAACAATATAGTTTCGCATTCGGAGGAGAATGTTGGCGATTGGAGTTTCGTAAGAAGCCCACGCCGTAGCGATAAGCGCCATTATTGTAATGATTCCCATCCCAGATCCTGTATAATTTCCGTAACGCTGTCTCCCCTGATCGTGAAAATACGAAACGAGCTGCCCTTCTTTGGTCTCTTTCGATGTCCTCCGTCAAACCGTCTTTTAATGGACTTCGAGAGAATGCTGTCTAACCCTCTAATGAAGGTGACCATTGACACGTTAAGACCTAAGGGTAGGCGTTTAAATTGGTAGCAGTGCCCGAAGGCCAGGAAGGCTGTATACTGTCGGCAGTCAGGGTGTAGTGTGATCTGCCTGAAATTGGATCCCAGATACAATTGAAGGGCTTATTACAAAAACCGGACAAGTTGAAAATCATGATTTTCGGGAATCAAGAAAAACTTTCTACCGTTTAATGTAAAATATGAAAAGCATCCAAGAGACATTCAGAGTTTGTTAAATAGAAACAAATTTTCTGGCATTGTTCGTTTTAAGTGTACAGCCTTTAGTTTCTTTTTAAGGGGCGTTCCCTCTTTGGACTTGTATAGTTTTTGTAGAAATTTAAGAAATTTATAAACTCTAATATTCTACAGTGAACTAATTTGTTGAATTTTCACAATGCTCTGAGTGAAAATGTAACAATGAACAAAATACAATATTATTTTATTTATAACGAATTGGAAACAGAGGTTATGGTTCCCATTATTAGTTGTTATTTATCCTCGCACCAGTCACTCTTGTCATCATCATCAACTTCCAACCTCTCCTCTTCATTACAATCTTCGTCTATGGTAGCATAAATGAGGTACTTTTACAAGGCTATGTTTCATTCATACAGTAACAGCACGAAATTACAAAGATCTATTGCTTTAGCTGATCGAATACCGGGATTCGCACTACACAGCCGAGGAAAGTCCTAAGTAGTATATGATGTAGTACTATTTCTTTTGGCAATTATATGTCTATTTCACGGGTCAAAGTAAGAGTTTCGCAGTCACAGTCAACCTGTCTTTCACATCAATGCGAATAATTCGTAGCTGCTACAGTTTGAGTGGACGTTTAGGCGTTTCCAAACTGAAAGTTTCAGTGGCATGTGTAATGTATATGAAGTCGTCATGTTTCATTATTTTCCACTGGAATGGTTGTGGTAGTATACAGGCTTCAACAATTTCCTGTCTCATGTCTCAGGACATTCTGCAGACATTGTCTTCCGCTTCTGATGGCCTATCAATGAGGATTCTTGATCATTAGGCAAATAGCTATGTCCTCTCACTGTAAATATGTAATGTGATCCTTCTGTAGACCTTCAAGGTGTGCACAAGACTGTACATAACTTTATTTTTGTTATCGCCAGTACACCCATCACTAACCAGAACAAGCTAATCTCTCCGCTTTCCTAATGGAGTGTTATTTATGTAGCACAAAATCATGAATGTGTCTTCGTTTAAACATCCTAAACAATTCGCAAACGTCTCTACCAATATTGTATGTAGTAACAGGAAACCTACGACTCCTTAATTTATCCGGTTTTTGTTGGAAGAACAAGGGACTAGGCTGCTTTTTTGTGGACTGGCTAGATTTTCAAATGATTATATCTTTGAATCTGTATGGCTTTTTCTGTAACAAATGTGCCACTTCCTGCATAACGTCGTTCTGTGAATGATCCGTGAATTCCTCTTCATCCGTCGTTATTCCTTCCCGTTTTACATATCTTTCTGCAGATCAAGTGAGTTCCAAACACTGCCCTGTTATCTGCGCACTGATGGCCTGTTCTGCGAATTGTATTTTAATTGTCCCATCTCTTTGAAGAAGTACTTCGCCTTCAAGAATGGCCTGATACTGACAGAGTGCGTCCATCCCGATAATTAAATCGATATAGGGAACCACGGAAAGGTTAATATCAATCTCGTGCCCTTGGTAGTTCAGGGTCATCTGGATCTGTGTTGAGATCTCGGTACGCTTTCCCGCAAGTGCTCCCTTAATTTTGTTTTTCATAAAATGCATTTTTAAAAACCATCAGCTGTTTATTCAAAACCTTATACATCTACCAGTTTCGGTCATAGACCATCTTCATGGATAAAAAGGTGTTAAAACAGAATGGTAAAATGCATCAAATAAAATGTATCCAACTGAGACAGACAGGAGTCAGTATAGCTAAAAGTTTAAAAATTACAGTGGTCATCTTAGATAAAACCTATCAGTCAAACATAACGTAAAAGGTATTAATATAGTCTGTTCTTACAGTGGTCATCTTAGATAAAACCTATCAGTCAAACATAACATAAAAGATAAGGTATTAATATAGTCTGTTCTTACAGTGGTCATCTTAGATAAAACCTATCAGTCAAACATAACATAAAAGATAAGAACATAGTCTGTTCTTACCTTTTATGTTATGTTTGACGGATAGGTTTTATCTAAGATGACCACTGTAATTTTTAAACTTTTAGTTATAATGACTCCTGTTTGTCTCAGTTGGATGTATTTTATTTGATGCATTTTACCATTCTTTTTTAACACCTTTTTATCCATGAAGATGGTCTATGACCGAAACTGGTAGATGTATAAGGTTTTGAATAAACAGCTGATGGTTTTTAAAAATGCATTTTATGAAATATATTACGGCTATTGACACTCGCCTCACCAAAGCATTCAAAATTTTGTTTTTCTCATAGAGAAAGTAGGCTAATAGTGCTTATGGTGGAAAGTTTATATGCTGCTTCTGAAATGGCAGTTATCTGGCTCCTGCTGTCGATGATGGCGGTGGGGACAGTGTCAACTATCGTGACCCTAAGAATCGGCTGTATATTTGTTCTGCTCGGTGTTTCCTTTTGCTAACATTTCCTGTAAATCTTAATATTCTAAGCGATTGATTCGGTCCATTCCGATAGGTGCGGTGGTTATGGAAGGGACCGGAGCCACCGAGGAAACCCGTCGGTTGTTGGATGGGACTTGCGCTGTGTTATGTGTATGTGTGTGTGGGGGGGGGGGGGGGTTCGGTGGTCTAACCTCCACCATTTGAGGGTGCCGTTGTTTCTGAAGCGCCTGTCAGTTCCCCTGTCTGGCCTGTTCCTCCAATTGCCATTACCATGGTGTCCTTGCTGCATATTAGACGAGACATGCGAATTGTCTTGATCATATGCATTCCCCCAGTTCCTGTTGCCTTGTGGTCCCCAGTTCTCGTTTCCACGTCTTGGCTCATTGTTGCGAGAGAAACATGTCCATAATTCCAGTTCCCTTAGTGATCAAGTGGCGGTCATCTTCCTTGTTGATTCTGCGTCACGCTTCCCGCGCCGATTCCTAATTTCATTCACATAATCGAGATTTGCGAGCGTGCTTCTGAAGCTCTCCGCTGTCTCGGAGCATCTTCCTGCTAAATTGTCTTGGATGTCGAGGGGAAACCTTGGTGCTGCAATGTCTCATAATCTCTTCGACCGTAAATGGCCGATCAAGATATCGATTGATTTAGATAGGATGCGTCGAAGAACTTTATGTTGTTACATTTTGTGCGGTCCAACTCACTGGTGTTAATTCTCTCCTGGGTACTACTGGACCAGTAGGTGTTGAGAAAAGCATGACGAAATTCATCGTAGAAGTGGCTGCTGTCCTATGTATATGCTCGGCAACATGTCCTTCCATGTGCCCGCAAATAAATTCGAGTCGATACATAAGTGGCCAAATGGGGGAATTACCTTCTCGAACTTCGTGATCCACACTTTCGAATGCAGCTCGTGGAGTGTTTCCTTGTAAGTCTGAAATCGTTGTACCGACAGGAAGTGATTTTTAGTCGAAGGATGTACACTCTTATCTCGGTCAGCTGTTTCCTCGGTCTAAGCGTGCTCGCGGTTGCTGTCTACCGCATCTCTCCGTGAGGAAGTCCTGTCATCTTGAAGCAGCGTTCTAGTCCGCCTCATTCTGACGCCGAGTGTGTCTCCCTAACTGTTTCCTCCTCACGTGCCATCTGGCGTCCGGTCTGGGAACAAATCGATCGAGAGATTGCCTTTCGCGGTCTCTGTCACACGTCATTTGAGTTGGTAGTGTGTCGGACATGAATATTTCCTCTGTGTTATACCTCCTGATGTTTACTACGTGTGCTCGGTTGCTGCGTAACTCTTTAACTTCTGCTGCGACGATGTTTGCGATGACCTCCTTGGTTTCACTTCTACATCTACATATATACTCTGCAATCCACCGCTAGGTGCGTGGCGGAGTGTACACTGTACCACTACTAGTCATTTTCTTTCACATTCAACTCCCAAATAGAAGAGGGAAGAAAGAAAATATACAGGGTGGTCCATTGATAGTGACCGGGTCAAATATCTCACGAAATAAGCATCAAATAAAAAACTACAAAAAACAAAACTTTTGTAGCTTGAAGGAGTAAAACAGATGGCGCTATGGTTGGCCCGCTAGATGGCGCTGCCACAGGACAAACGGATATCAACTGCATTTTTAAATAGGTTCCCCCATTTTTATTAAATATTCGTCTAGTACGTAAATAAATATGAATGTTTTATTTGGAACAATTTTGTCGCTTTGTAACAGATGCTGTAATATTCACAAACATATTGCTCACAATTTTAGACGAACACTGGGTAACAGGTAGGTTTTTTAAATTAAAATACAGAACGTAGGTACGTTTGAACTTTATTTCGGTTATTCCAATATCATACAAATACTTTTGTGAAATTATCATACATTATGAGAACGAATACTGTTACTGTGTGATTACCTGTGATTACCTCATGACTTCAATAAATGATCAAATAGATGTCCTCCAACATCAATGCATTTAGCAATACACGTAACGAAAATCCTCTCAACACCGAGAAGTTCGCCTTCAGTGAAGTTCTCGCATGCATTGACAATGCGCTGACACATGTTTTCAGGCGTTGTCGGTGAATCACGATAAGAAATATCCTTCAATTTTCCCCACAGAAAGAAACCCGCGGATGTAAGATCCGGTGGACGTGCGGGTCATGGTATGGTGCTTCTACGACCAATCCACCTGTCATTAAATATTACATTTAAGACCGCTTTAACTGCACGCGAACCATGTGCTGGACATCCATCATGCGGAAAGTACACCGCCATTCTGTCATGCAGTGAAACATCTTGTAGTAAAATCGATAGAACATTACGTAAGAGATTAGCATACATTGCACCATTTAGATTGCCGCACCATACCTTAACCCGCCAAGGTCGCTGATGTTTCACTTGTCGTAGTCATCGTGGATTTACCGTTGCCCAATAGTGCATATTATGCCGGTTTACGTTACCTCTGTTTACGAATGATGCTTCGTCATTAACCCAGATAGCGCTGACGTCCTTCCAGAAGGACGACACCGGCAGCTTACTTTTTTATTCTTGTCTGGAAGAATTCGTGCACAGCCGCGGTGGAGTAGCCGAGCGGTCTAAAGCGTCTCGCTGCGGAGGGCGCGGTTGCTCGCGGTGGAGGTTCGAGTCCTGGGTGTGTGTGTTTGTCCTTAGGTTAGTTTACCTTGGTTTAAGTAGTTTGTAAGCTACGGACTGATGACCACGCAGTTTGGTCCGATAGATTTACAAACATTTGAACATTTTTTGAATTCGTGCACAGTGTCATTTTATTTCTTTGAATCGCCTGCTCCCATTGCGGATCAATTTTAGCTTGTACTGTCGATTGCAAAGCGGTTGGATACAACTGCAAAGTTGAGGTTCATACAGAAGATACTGAAGACTTCCTCGTAGTTGGGTTTATATTTCTTGAACTTTCTTCAATTTTTGAATTATTCATCTTAAACGTTGTTTCAATAATAATGATTCATCAGATTAAAATTATAAAACATTCATTTTAACCTCATTCCAGGAAGAACGGCAGTATTGCAAAACTAATGGCGTGATTCTGAAAAAAAAATCACGTATAACGATCTTGTGCAGTCATATGAAGGTAATTAATAGCTTCTGAGAAAAAAATTAAACCAAAAATAATTCCGCGCTATCTGGGTTAAACAATACGCGTGAAAAGAAATCTGTTATCGTCCTATCATTTATTTTGTGCCCAGTGGCAGAACTCTACACGACGTTCAAAGTCTTCGCCATGCAAATCCTGGTGCATAGAAATATGGCACGGGTGAAATTTATGTTGGTGTAGAATTATCAACAGCGATGTTTTAAAGGTTCCCGATTCTCGTTCAATTTCTCTGTTACTGACGTGCGCATTAGCCGCAACTGAAGCTAAAACACTTACTTGGGCATTATCATTTGTTACAGGTCTTGGTTGACGTTTCAATTGTGTTTGAATACTTCCACTATCTGACGAAAGGTCCGAGCACTTGGATGATGTCTTCCAGGATAACGATCAACATACATAGCACAGGACCGTTGAGCATTTTGATCACAATTTTTCTGCAATTGGTAAACGGTCTATTTTAACACGAGTAATGTATCACGAAGCAAACACCGTCCGCACTGGCGAAATGTTACGCGATACGACGTACTTATACATTTGTGACTATTACAGCGTCATCTATCACAAAGCGAAAAAAGTTTTCGAAATAAAACATTCATACTGATTTACGTACTAGACGAATATTTAATAAAAATGGGGGTACCTATTTAAAAAATGCAGTTGATATCCGTTTGACCTATGTCAGAGCCATATAGCGGGCCAACCCTAGCACCATCTGTGTTCCCCCTTGAAGCTACAAAAGCTTTGTTCTTTGTAGTTTTTTCGTTTGATGCTTATTTCATGAGACAGTTGGCCTGGTCACTATCAATGGACCACCCCGTATATACTCTGGAGTCCAGTCCCTTGTTGACCTCACGACTAACTTCAGCACAAAGACGAAAACATGTATCAATCGGTACATAATTCATCAAAAATTTTGGAGTGTGGAAACTGTTGAAATTATAATCTTGATGTAGTTATCAGAAATCATCTATTTTTCCAAAACGCCTGTCGAATCAGATCCTGAATTCCTTGCCCTGTGGATTTGATACATTCACAACAGAGTAGAAATGCAAAGACTGCTGTAATGCATCTACAGACTACGTTTTTCATTCAACAGAACTTTACACACTGTTCATGCTTCCATTAGAAATATGTCAAACGTGGTATGAAATACTTTAGTCCACACACGTCAACTAACATTTCGTCATTTCCTATATTTCTGCTATATTTTAAAACACTTTCTCTCTGAATCAGTTGACCATCAGATCGACTGTGATTTTAAAGTACTAAATTATTCATAACTAACTGCATGCGTAAAGCATTTGTTTCCCAATTTGTAACATATGTAAAACACTTCTAAAATAACAACCAACTGAAATCGTGCCGTAGACAAAACTAAGCGCAGGCTTACTGTAATTCTATGTTCTCCCACTCATAAACAGTTTAATTAAAACTTGCGACCTCCAACACACCTGTGCGTTCATACTTTCCATACTTCTCAATCCATCCAAACAAAATAAGATATTATAATTAACCCCCAGGAAATCCCTCCAAACTCACATTGTCTTTCGTACTTTATACGAATTACTTTAGGTCTACTGACATCCACGCACCCTTGATGTGCGTCCAGCTCTCACATTTTCTTATAAAATCCTGTCTCCAACTTCAACGTAACACTTCTGCTGTTGCCTTTATTCGGTCATAGGACTATTCTTATGCCAATCGTCATCAATTACAGCTTGAGCAATACGCTGATTTCCAGCTAAAAATTTTTTCATATTCACTTTTTTCCTCTTCCCTTCAGTTTCAACTTCTAGATATTTCTCCGCACAGTTAAGAGATGTTTTATATTTACATGAGAAGTCCGTACCTAATAAGACATATTTTACCAAGCCATTTATCACAAAGCATCTCATATTCAAACAATATGCACCACACTTAAAACTTAGAAGCATTTCATGTCTTATTGTTTTACTTGTTCCACCTACTGCAGTCTTAATCAATACAGGAAGCATTACTGATTTTTTGTTCTTAATTCTAATTACAACATTCTCTGAAACGGCCGACAAACTGCTACCGGAATCGAGAAGTGCATTAGTTTTTTAATTATCTACCTCAGTTCCTAAAATGGGCTCTATGTGGGCGCTTTTATTGACCGGTTTCGACCTGATGTAGGTCACGTTCGGAACAAAATGTAGGCCATGTGGCCAGTGCTGGACTCGGCTGGGCTGAGCTGTCCTGGCTGTTCTGAACAGTTACCTGCTGGCAGCAGAACAGCCAGGACGGCCCAGCCCAGCCGAGTCCAGCACTGGCCACATGGGCTACATTTTGTTCCGAAGGTGACTTACATCAGGTAGAAACCGGTAAATAGGAACTGTTAATCTTTGCGATCAAGACTGTTTTTTTATAATATTATTTATATCTTATTGTATTGTTTCTCCATATTAAAATGTCACCAATGATAGAATGCAACGGTTTGTGTGGAATGACACAGTCAACTGCTTTTCTTTATATATATAGAAGGATCGTATACTCTTGCAAGACTGATTTCGTACGCTTTCGAGTGTTCGAGGTCAAAAGTGCCCTTGCTAGTAGAAAGGTATGTATGTATGTATATGTACCGTCTGTAAAATGCTTCGCGTATATAATTAACAGTGTAGAAATAATTAATTGTAGCTTCATATCGAATATCGAAGATTTACTGAATGAACAACGTTGAAGTTGTAAACGAGAATTATTTTCCTTTCATTATTTTACTGTGGTTGTGAGCTAGATAGTGTTTCATAAAGTTTTGAATTCACGTGTTTGTGCTATCATTGTCAATAATAGACGAATGAAATTCTGTTTTTCGCGAATCGGATGAAGGGCAGTTTTAATCTTTTATACCGTCATATGTCCTGGGCTACGTGTCGTAAGAAGTTGTCACCCTCGCAGCATGTGTCGACTGATAGTAAGGGTTGGGTTGTTTAATTTGGATAGGGGGACTAAACTTCCAAGATTATCAGTCCCCCGGTGGGCCGGGGAAAGGGCGAGGATAGGAAAGGAGGGGAAAGGAAATGCAGTCCGGAAAGTAGAGAAGGACAAAAGACTGCATTAGCTCGGGGGCCTGTGTACGCCACGCACGAACTCACGAAAGAACCGTGAACCCCCTGGGGGGCACTGATAGTAAGGAAATGTGTAAAGTTTGGTGGAAATCGGTTCAGTGTGTATGTAACATAACCCTCCCTCCACCCCGTCCGCCACACATACATAAATCGTGTGCCGTTTGTTTCTTTAGAAATGACGTTGTGGAATTCAGAAATAATTGTAAAACGTCGCCAGTAGATCAACGATGGTCACTACTTTTAAATGAATGTAAACATCTGGAGATGGGGTCAACATAATATAAATGTCCTCTCAAAACCGAGTTTCGAGGTATAACTGTGGTGGCATGTCGTATCATGAATGGATTTCCATTCACAACGGTGTCGTTATACGTCAGGTTAAGGGCTATTGTCATAGTTTAGATAGCGTATCTTTGTAGATGAATGAAGCAATATATTTCTTTTACGTACATCTCGCGGAAGGACCGTGAGAATAAAATTAGATCTCAACACTCTCAATCTACTCTTGAATTCATCCAAATACTACACGTAACGCCTAATGGGGAAAAATTACCCTCTTGAAAGAATTTTAAATGAAGTTTATAAATGGGTCGTAAAATTTAAGCTCAAATAATCAATTTCTTTCCAAAAACCACATATATTTTCATAACATGATTTAACAAAATTTAATCGACGTTAGTCGCTCATTGGCCTATTTATTTTTGCTACACTTATCAACTTCCTCCATGGCCTCATGTTCGATCCTTGTATAAACTATACTCTTTCATCCCTTTTAAATTTCCTAGCTCCCTATAACGTTATACTAATAGCCCCGATTCAAGGGTATTATAACGACAGCCGAATGAAGTCTGTATATATGTTGTAGTATTTCTATTTATTTGTCAAATGGCAACATATCAATCAACAGTGACCACTTCTCTCTCAAGAAAGACATTGCAATTTAGTCGGAGATATAACATCATTATCTTTCTTTTAACTATAAAATGTACAATTTTGTAAAAAAATGTGTAAGTTTTTTATCCCCGTTAGTTGTACGTTGCTTCTCGAACGCGCGGTAGTTTTGCTATGCAAATTTATGTAAATACGAACCATCAGCTAAATTTTAATTCTTTTCCCCTTGTAATTCTGAAAGCAACGTTTCACTACGCCCACCCTTCCTTCCACATGTTTACTATCCTCCCTCTCCCTCCACCTCTCCTCTCCCGTCTTTTTATGGAGACTTACCTGTAAGGATAGGATAGGATAGGATGTTATGGGCGCACGACAACTAGGTCTTTAGTGCCCGTGCAAGAGAATTAGGCGATACGTGTGACCTGAGTAAAATGCAAATGTACAAAAAACAGGGAACAGAAAAGTAAGTAACAAAACTAGATAAACAATAAAGGAAATTAAGCAAATACACAAACAAATATGGCAAGTTGAGAATGTAAGGTAGTCCTCTAAGGTACATAGTCGTAGAAGTCCCCAAAATGCTGTACCAATCATGAACAGCTGATCCCTGATATAAAAGTGGTGGGTGAACCATTCGTTAACACCCTAAAACCTCCAGCCTAAAAGCTTAGGCCAGAGTCCAGCAAGTTCACAAAAATTGAAAACTTTCGTCACACTCGCCCCGTCATCAGCTAAAACAGAGGGCAGGGCACCACAAAGAGCCACCGCTGCCCTAGCAGCACGGTATGAAATACATTCAAGTAAAATGTGGCGTACAGTGATTTGCACACCACAAGAATCGCTAAACGGGGGATCCTCCCGACGAAGTAAATAATCATGTGTCAGAGGACAATGGCCGATTCTGAGACGTGTCAAGGTCACTTCACTGACCGTTAATACACTTTCATTAAATCTGAAGAAGGTTCGACACCTCATGGTTTGTAAAGGAATATAGTAAAACACATAATTTTAAAATAAAGCGATCGAAATGAGGTAGCGCCTGATACGTATGCAACACACCGAACGTTCTCGTAAAGCAGGTAGGCTCATAACCGACAAATCCTACCAGGGAAAGTTCATTGGACACCGTTTAATTGTTATAGTCTACCGTATTCTTCGATCACTTTACAACTCTACACTCATCCATTCACATGGGTCATCGAACCCACACAAGTGTGTCTGCCGTATTATCGTATGAACATCATTAGCAACCTTACTAACGCAAGCAAGTACTGAGTGTTTTACTATGAACCCGAGTTACTGGAGTAATGCAAGCGGTGGAAATACTGAATTCACCGCTACTGAAAGAGGTGATGGCCCATCATCAGTCAATATGATGAATCCTCTGTGGAATCATCACTGTGTGGTTCAAATATTCGCTATCAGATTATACTCGTAAGGGAAAAACCGTCACAGAAGCAAACTATTGAAACTCCTTACTGGTTGAAGGAAAGTTGCCACAATGTTTTGCAATGAGCTCTGTCCCCCACGACAACGGCCTAGATATTCAGTCATTCTACACAGGACACAATCAAACACACCGCGTATCTCCCACGTATTCACCTGACGAGTCACTTAGTGACTTCTTTCCCTTCTTCAAATGAAAATATCATTGTTCTGCAAGCATTTCTAGAGTGATGACGAGGTGTTTTTACAGGTGTAACACTTCCTGGGAGCAAAAATGCAGGCTTTTGCAACCTACGTCCCTACCTTGCGATCATTAATTGGGAAGATACTGACACACTGTAGGATGAACATGACTGCAGTTTAATATTTTTTCTTCTATTCTCTCTTTTGAAAAGATAATTAAAATGTTATGTTCCCTGTAATTTTTTTTTTCATGAGGCAAATTATAAAGATTCGGCACGTATCGACAGGCATTGCACTTCAAAAGCCCGACATTTACATGACAGTCCTATCGGGATACTTCGACAGTGAGCCTCTAGGGAGACCGTACTGGAGATATTCATCAAAATCGTTATGCGACTGTATATGAGCTAAATCGGGCTAGTTACGACGAGTATCATAGGTCGGAGCATAACAAGACGTTAAGGGAGAAAACTGGTCACTTTTGAATAATTCTAACAAAAAATCTAGGTTGGTGGAACCCTGTATCTAATCAAGTCAAGCAGTGTCTGTAAAGGAGACCACGTACAAAACGCTTGTACGACCTGGTCTTGAGTATTGCTCAAGTCTTTGGGTCCCGCAGCAGATCAAATTAAAGAAAACATGGAAGCAGTTAAGAGGCGAGTAGCTAGCTTCGTTACTGGTAGGTTCGAACAATGCGCGAGTGTCACGGAAATGCTACGGGAACTCGAATGGGGATCGCTGGAGGAGAGACGACGTTCTTTTCGAGAAATTCTGTTGAGGAAATTTAGAGGGCCGGAATTTGAAGCTGAGTGTAGAACGATCTTCCTACCGTCTACTTATATTTCGTGTAATGATCACAAAGACAACATAAGAGAAATTACGATTTGTACAGAGGCATGTATGCATTTTTTTCTCGTTCTAATTGGGAGTGGAATAGGAAAGGAGATGCCTAGTAGTGGTACAGTGTACACTCCGCCACGCACCTTACGGTGCATGGAAGAGTATGTATGTAGATGTACATTTGACATGAACAAAAATAACGGGATGCCACATGGAAGATGATAACGACAATGACTTACGTCCGACTGTTTAAATGAAAGAATTGACGATATTCTCACATCCTTTCTGTACTTCACTTCGGAACTAAAATGTGTTCTTTTGACTCTTCTGCTAGTTACAAATTTTTTAATTCATTTCAACTTAACTGCCTGGTAAGCTGGAGACTTCAAAGTGTTAACATTGCACAGCAATGTAATATTGACTCTTATTCTTCAAATTTTCAAATGTTTGTAAACCAATGGGACTAAACTGCTATGGACATAAGTTCCTACACTTGCAAACTACTTAAACTATCTTACACTAAGGACAACAGTAACACCCACCCACCCACACACACACACACACACACACACGCGCGCGCGCGCGCGCGCGCGCGCACACAAAACATGTCCGAGGGAGGAATCGAATTTCCGGCGGGAACAGCCGCCCACTGTGTAGCATGACGCCTTAGACCACGCGTCCATTCCGCGCGGCTACTCTCATTCTCGTTTGGTGTCTGGCGGAGCGCACTTCGTTTTTCTGTTTCAGTATAAATTTTACCGTTGATTTTAAAGTAATGCTACATGGTGACGACTTGCAGCGCTAAAATAATTTATCGAAATTTATTCGCTATAAGGAATTTCTCACAGCTCGACAGCATTAGGAAATCCAGGCTCGACTCCTGAACCAGCACAAATTTCGTGTGCCACCATTTGGTAATAAATCTGTACCTATAATAGAAGAGTTGGGAGAAATTCGTTATTGCGAATATATTTCGATCAAAATATTTTAAACTGATAGTAATTTTTCAATATGGGTAAGAACTGGAGCAGATTTTTAAGTTTAACTCGCTTTTTTGTCTAGCGTGTGACGGGGAGATTTTTTTTTTTCCGTCTTCCCAAAGATCAAATGTTCAAATGTTTGTCAAGCTTATGGGACTTAACTACGGGGTCATCAGTCCCTAAACTTACAAATATGAACTATTTACGAACTAGGACGGCACAAATATCCATGCCGCAGGGGGGATTCGAACCCCCGACCGTAGTGACCGTGCAGACCGTGACTGGAGCACCTCAGTCACCTCGGCCACCGCGGCCGGCCTTCCCGAAGACATAACTTTCTCGTAGTTCAGAAGTATATGATAATGCCATATTAACACGTTTACTTATCTGGTGTATGGCGGAGAGTACTTTGTATTCCACTGTTATTACGCTCTTTCTTGTTTACCATTTCGAGTGTGTGCGCAACGGATGCCCTTAGATTTGCTGCTTTTAGTGCTGTTATGTCTAAATTTAGTGAGGGGGACTGTGTAGTGCTAATGTCAGCGGAAGGACTGCGGGTGGAAACCTGCGACGACGGCCTGTTTTCAGCGGGGCGACGGTGACAGGTGAGCATCGCGGTGACGCAGGGCCGCCAGCAGCTGGCGACTGGTGGCTGGTAGACACTTATTTAAAGTATGTAGGAAACCTACAACAAGTGACATCCTAATACATAACAGCTCTCGTCACCCTAACGGCCAGAAACTTTCTGTCCTACGCTGTTTAGTCGATAGAGCCTTCAAAGTGCCAATGAACGAAAAAGACAGAACCACTGAATTTAACATTATGATACAGCTTGCTAAGGTGAATGGTTACCAGGAAAACGTAGTGAATAACTTAATACGAAAGAAACAGCGTGCGAAATCAAATAAAAATGGCACGGAAAATATCAAGAGAATAATGGTTCCATATTTTGGTAATCTATCTCAGAAAGTGGCCAACATTCTAAAACATTTTAAGTAGAAGCTGCTTTTAAAACTAATAATACGTTACATCATAAATTACGGAATAACTTAAACCAAGAGACTGATAAACATGACAAAACAGGGATTTATAAGATACAGTGTAGTAGCTGCAATGCCTACTACATTGGTCAGACCGGTAGATCGTTTAAAGTTAGGTACAAATAACATATGGACGCTTTCCGACTTAATAATTTTGACAAGACCGCTGTAGCTACGCATATCCGTGAACCTGGCCACCCATTAAAGCGGATTGAAGATGATCTTAAGATTTTGCGTAGACAAGATAAGGGAAGAAAGTTAGATCTGCTAGAACAGCTGGAGATTATAATACATAACGCTAAAAGCGACGTTTCATTAAATGAACAAGTTCAAAGTAATACATACAGCTTTTTTAAAAACTTTGTGGACCTAATATAACAAAAGTAGTTTATTTTAAATTTCAAGCTCTGTCTTACTGTGCAAATGATTTCGTGACACCTGAACGTACCCACTAGCTTGTGGATGATCTTTGGAATTTAGAGGTCTTTGTTTTCATGTGCATACGTGCGTCCCAGTCGTTTTGTTGACTCCGTGCATTACGGTAGTGTTATGCGCCGTCAGTGCTGGGGTCTGATTTGAATCCTGACGAAACACAGTATGCTGAGGACCTTTATGCGAAGACACGGTTACAAGGGAAGCAACCACGTTTTCTTTTATTACGTTTTAGATTTTTATTGTCTCAGGTTTTAACAGTCTTGTACAGATTAGCTGATGATGAGTGCTTGACCCCTGAAACGGGTCATATTTTAGTGTTTTTACACGATTTCTGTGATGATGATGAGGGCTTGACTCTTGAAACGGGTCATATTTTAGTGTTTTTACACGATTTCTGTGGTTTCTGTGGCTGAGCCTACTTGACAAAATAATTAATAGTTATTAAACTTTAATTTGCAACTGGTTGGCTGTTATTTTTACTGCTTTAAAATATCTTTACCTTAAGCTGCCCCACCCCTTCCCGAAAATATATGCTATATTCGCTACTGTGTGTGTGTGTGTGTGTGCGCGCGAGAGAGAGAGAGAGAGAGAGAGAGAGAGGGAGTGATCTATTAAATTGAAAGTGATGCCCTTAGATTTGCTTCTTTTAGTGCTGTTATGTCTAAATTTAGTGACGGGGACTGTGTAGTATTAATGTCAGCGGAAGGAATGCAGTCAGGAAGCATGCGGCGACGGCCTCTTTTCTGCGGGGCGGCGGTGGCAGGTGAGCATCGCGGGCCGCCGGCAGCTGGTGGATGGTGGCTGGTAGATGGTGGTTGGTAGATGGTGGGTGGTGGGTGGTGGGTGGTGGTGGTCGGGCGCGGCGCGGCGCGCGCTGGCCACGTGTGCTCCGGCTGCCGTATTGATCGCAGCCTCCGCGACGGCACGTGGCCGCTCCCAGCCTGTCGCCGCCACTCCGGCCTATCAGTCTCGAGTGAGCAAGCGCATCTCACGCCTCCAGTGTGCCAACAAAAGTCACCACACATCGATACCCCACAGGGGCAGTATCGTGTGCGCGAGGTATACAACGGCGATCCGACAACGGAGCTGTCATTTGTAGTCCGGTGATTCGTGTCACGGCCGCACCACGGGAATTAAAGGGCTTTGAACTGAAAATAGTAGTTGGAGCTAGACGCTTAGGACATTCTAAACTGATCAAAACGATTAGGGGATCAGTCATTTGTAGTCTGGTGATTCGTGTGAAAGCTTATACGACGAAATCATGGACGCGCCACGGGGATTATAGGGATTTGAACTAGAAATAGCAGTTGGAGCTAGACGCTTAGGACATTCTAAACTGGTCGAAACGATTAGAGGATCAGTCATTTGTAATCTGCTGATTCGTGTGAAAGCTTATACGACGAAATCATGGACGCACCACGGGAATTATAGGGATTTGAACTGGAAATAGCAGTTGGAGCTAGACGCTTAGGACATTCTGAACTGGTCAAAACGATTAGGGGATCAGTTTGAGATATCTAGATTCTGAAGCATTGTCATCGGCAGAATGGACTACATTCCTGGCCATTAAAATTGTTACACCACGAAGATGACGTGCTACAGACGCTAAATTTAACCGACAGGAAGAAGATGCTGTGATATGCAAATTATTAGCTTTTCAGAGCACTTACACAAGGTTAGCGCCTGTGGCGACACCTACAACTTGCTGACGCGAGGAAAGTTTCCAACCGATTTCTCATACACAAACAGCAGTTGCCCGGCGTTGCCTGGTGGAAGGAACGTTGTTGTGATGACTCGTGCAAGGAGGAAAAATGCATACTATCACGTTTCCGACTTTGATAAAGGTAGGATTGTAGTCTATTGTGATTGCAGTTTATCGTATCGCGACACTGCTGCTCGCGTTGGTCGCGATCCAATGACAGCAGAATATGGAATCGGTTGATTCAGGAGGGCAATACGCAACGCCGTCCTAGTTCCCAAAGGCCTCGTATCTCTAGCAGTCGAGATGACAGGCATCTTATCCCCATGGCTGTAACGGATCGTGCAGCGACGTCTCGATCCCTGAACCAACAGATGGGGACCTATGCAAGACAACAACCATCTGCACGAACAGTTCGACGACTTTTGCAGTACCATGGACTATCAGCTCGGAGGCCATGGCTGCGGTTACCCTCGACGCTGCATCACAGACAGGAGACCTGCTATGGTGTACACAACGACGAACCTGGGTGTACGAATGGAAAAACGTCATTTTTTTTTTTTCGGATGAATCCAGGTTCTGTTTACAGCATCATGATGCTCGCATCCGTGTTTGGCAACATCGCGGTGAACGCACATTGGAAGCGTGTATTCGTCATTGCCATACTGGCGTATCACCTGACGTGATGGTATGGGGTGCCATTGGTTAAACGTCTCGGTCATCTCTTGATCGCATCGACGGCACTTTGAACAGTGGCCGTTACATTTCAGATGTGTTACGACCCGTGGCTCTACCATTCGAAACCTGCGAAACCCTACATTTCAGCAGGATAATGCACGACCGCATGTTGCAGGTCCTGTACGGGCCTTTCTGGATACGAAAAATGTTCGACTGCTGCGCTGAGCAGCACATTCTCCAGATCTCTCACCAACTGAAAACGTCTGGTCAATGGTGGACGAGCAACTGGCTCGTCACAATACGCCAATCACTACTCCTCATGAAATGTGGTATCGTGTTGAAGCTGCAAGGACATCTGTACCAGTACACGCTATCCAAGCTCTGTTTGAGTCAATGCCCAGGAGTATCAAGGCCGCTATTACGGCCGGAGGTGTTCTGGGTACTGATTTCTCAGATTTATCATGTGCATTACTTCTTGGTGTAGCAATTTTAATGGCCAGTAGTGTAAAATAATTCGACGTCTTTCTGTCGGATCTACGGAGTGCAGAAAACAATATTACGGCAACCGAGGTAGTAGTAACAGATGATGTTGGCGTTGACTTGTGCTTACTCTACCAAAGGAATTACACAAGCGGCTGGGTTCAGATAGTGTAGCGACCAGGTTGTGCAATGCAGCAACAACGTGACTTACCCGAAGTTCTGGCGTGGAGAGCAGTGGAAACGTTGGAAGCGCCAAAGACGCAGAAGGATGCGGTTGCAGCTACTGGGGTGTCCCAAAGTGTTATTTGCTGGACCTTGGCGCGATTTCAAACAACAGGAAGCATTAAATGAAGGCAATTCCGACATCGTCCTCGGTAAAATCAACAAGAGATGACCGTTGTCTCTGTTCAACAACCCGTCGAGACACGAGGCTGAATGCAACACAGCACAACGCACCCTCCAGGCAGCAGCAGGACGCATAAAATCAACACAAACAGCCCGAAAGCGCCTTCGGGAATGTGGTCTCTACGCACGGAGGCCTGTGGTTCGTGTCCCATTAAAACCAAGATACCGTTTAGCTTGCAGAAACTGAGCGAAGGAACGTCGGGATTGGTTCGAGTCGTAACAAATGGCGCCGGGTTCTGTTCACAGCTGGGTCTCTCATGTGGAGAGGACGTGAAATTCGAAACAATCTGATTGAGTATAGGAAACATCGCCATATCATGGTGGTGGACGAATGGTGTGGGCAGGAGTCAGCATTGGCGGACGTACCGACCTCTATGTCGTTCAGAATGGTGGTTTGACTGCTCAAAGATATAGAGACGAGATCGTTCGACTATTTGTTGTACCATAGGAGAAAGGTGGATGATAACGCTAGTCCCCAAAGAGCTGCACTGGAGGACATCATGCTTGAAGCTGAGGGACTAGAGCGAATGTAGGGGTCTGCTTGATCACCGGACTTAAACCCGATTCAGCATGTCTGGGATGCACTTGGCAGACACATTACAGACAGACCAGCACCTCGCACTTCGGTTACAGACCTGGATATTGCACTCATGGAAGAAGGGCCACACATCCCGCAAGAGCTGATTGATAACCTAATACTGTCCATGCCACGCAAGTGAGCAACAGTACTGGCCGTACCAGGTAATCACACACTACATTAGAGGACAACGAGAATTTTTTCCCTATCATGGTAGCTCCATGGTGCCTCGCTCTAAGTAAACGCCATGTAAACCTCAGGTGAAGAATTGAGAAAGCAAAATATCGTACCGTATGGAACACTAATTACAATTGCAAACAATATCTGAAAAAAATTCGTTACCATTTGTATATTCTGTATGATATCGCACCTGAACCCCTGATTTTTTGACCAGTGTATTCAGTAAATCGTTAGGGAATTCAATACTCCGTGACCCACTGTGACAAGAGTGTGCCGAGAATGCCAAATTGTAGGCATTACTCTCTCACTACAGACAATGCAGTGACCCAGTAACCTGCATTTACTGACTGACAGCAGTGGCGTTCGTGTAGAGTTGGCAGAGCCAACAGACATGCTTCACTACGTGAAATAACCCCATAAATCTATTTATTTATTTATTTAGTCCTTGGATCATATGTTGTACAGAGTACAGGATGATATTAGACTTACACTTTAATAAATGACAGGTATCATTTTAAAGTTAACAGGTAGTATTACATGTTAATATTAGGCTATATCGTTTGAGAAGTATGACATGTTATATTTCAAATCATTTAGCTACAGGTCTACAATCAATGCTGTTCAAATATTCACTTACTGAACAGAAACAGTGGTACTGTAGATACTCTCTAATAAATCTTTCAAATACATTTATATTTTGCAAACTTCTTATATTAGTAGACAACTTATTAAAAAGTTTTATTGCCATGTTACAAGTGCTTTTCTTGTATGGACTGGGAGAACATGTAAGTTTTCTTTTAATCTTGTGTTATGTTGATGTAAGTCACTGTTTTTTTTTTTTAATTTATTTTAGTATTACTATTGGTTGAATTTCTTTTAATATACATTAAAGTATCGTGAATATATAAGCAAGGTAAAGGGAGCACCTTATGTGTTTTAAATGCTGGTTTACAAGATTTTCTGGCTGATAATCCTGTGATTATTCTAATGGCTCTTTTTTGTATTCTGAAGATCCCCAGAGCTGCAGGGGAATTTCCCCAGAATATGAGGCCATATTTTAATTGAGTATTAAAATAAGCATAGTAGGCACACATAAGTGACTGTGTGTTAACGCATCCTTTGAGAGTCCTTAAAAAGTAGCAACCAGTACTCAATTTTTTGTTTACTTGTTCTATATGTTTATCCCATTTTAGATCACTTTGTAACCAAATACCTAAAAATTTCGTTTCTTCATGCTCAATGGGTTGGTTGTTGATAGTGATATCAGGATATTGCAAGGCGTTGTTATGACAGTTATGGAAATTTAACGCAACAGTTTTACTATTGTTAATTATGAGCTGATTCATTCTTGTCCATTCATTTAATTGGTTTGCAACAGTGTTTACTACTTGTTGAATATCTTTATTTCTGGCTGATTGTACTAATATTGTTGTGTCATCTGCAAAAAGGATTATTTTGTGAGCCTCAACAGATATATCTTTATCACTTTATCATTAATATATATATATATATATATATATATATATATATATATATATATATATATATATATATATATATAAGGAAAAGTAGGGGACCCAATACAGACCCTTGTGGTACCCCATAATTGATTGAGTATTCATCGGACAGGTGTTCTGTAAATGTGTGTGCTTTATCATTCAAATATCTAATGCACAATAAAGTAATCAATATGAGACGTACGACGAACGTATCTGTAGGAAACAGTGTGGATCAATTTTGGCGTTAATGGGCTATGGCAGCAGAGGACCGACTCGAGAGCTTTTCCTAACAGCATAAGATCGACTGCAGTGCCTGTCTTGGACTCTTGAGTAAATTGGTAGGTCCCTATACCATTGGAAAATCGTGCATTGGTCAGATTACTCCCCTGATAAGAGCTGATGGTAGGTTTCGAGTGTGGCGCAAAAACTCTGAGAAGCTGTCAACAAGACATTGTGCAACCTGGTGATGCCTCCATAATGGGCTGTTTTCACTTGGAGTTACTCTACCCTCTGGAAACTGAACCGATCATTAACTGAAAATGGTTCGATTTCTTGGAGACCAGTTTCAGCCATTCGTGGACTTTGTTCCCAAACAGCGATGCAATTTTTATGGATAACAGTGAGCAATGTCATCGGTCCACAGTTGTTTCTGATTGGTTTTCAAGTACATTATCGACAATTCCAGCTAACGATTTGGCCACCCAGAACGCCCGATATGAATCCCGTCGGACAAATAATGGACGTAATCAAGAGGTCAGTTGGTGAATAAAATCTTGCACCGTCAACACTTTTGCAATAATGGACGGTTAGAGAGGTCGTACGCCTGCGGAACACTTTCAGTGATTTGCCGAGTCCGTGCCACGTCGTGTTGCTGCAGTTTGCCGGGCAGAAGGTCCAACACGATGTTAAAGGTATCCCGTGACTTTAGTGTCCTCAGTGTAGGTCGCTGAATTAAGTTTCAATACATGATCAATCAAACCTTTCAAAAAGAAAATCAAAATACATCTATTCAAGTTGTATAAGAAAATCGCTTGACGGCTTCCTAAGACACGGTTACCATTCCTTAGAAATTATGAAAGTGTAATACAGATGTGGCTTCAATTCAAATTTGTAAGAAAGCAATTGAGACAAATGCGCCACAAAAATTAAAACGGAACAGAACTGACCCCGTTTACTACACAAAACTAATCAAACCACCGTTCCTAGGCAACGACAAATATACCACTGGAGTGTATTACGGCCTACTTCAGGTTTTCCTGTAGTTCTATGACTTTTGAAAATATCTAGGGAAAAAAATAATAATAACTTATATCTTTAAACGAGCAATTTCGATAAAAATTTGTATTTAGAGTGTTTTTTTGTGGTTTTTTTTTTTTTTTTTTTTTTTTTTTTTCATTAAAGGTTCACCTATATAGTTGTACTTTTTTGTAAAAACGTGATTTTCAGAAAAAATATATGTATGTTAAAAGTGCGCCTCGGTTGCACAGTGGTAGAGTGCCAGACTACAAATCCAGAGGTCCCGGGTTCGATCCCCCTCAGGTACTAGGATTTTTATCTGTCATTTTCCACTGCTTTCACCTCTGGCAGTATTGCTCATGAGAAAAATACCGAGTAGCACCGTGGTTCGGAACCCACGTTAAACTGTAGGTCCCCCTATAACTGGCTGGGTAAGTCAGTTCGAAGGTCGGAGGAAGGCAACGGCATACCACCTCCAAACAGGACCATGCCTAGTGAAGCACTGTTGTGTTCAAACCAATCTTCGGCCCGTTTATATATATATTTGTGTGTGAAAAATTAATTTCGTGTTTTTCGGATCGCACAAGATATGTTAGCCCCGAAAACGCGGTGAGTAGCGCTATGTAACAGGAAAAAAAATCCCGAGCAACACTCTTTCACCCAATAGCAAATGATGTACAACATAATAATATAATACATAATATTTTTAAAAATGATATAAAATTAGATATATTAAAACGTTATTATACGTTTAATTTTATATGATTTTTTCGACATTTTTACAACAGAGGTCTGATAAACAGGCCAGTGCTATTTTTTATCGCCTCGGCATCAAGGGTGATACGAATCGGTCTGATGATGGACTCAAGAGTAGATTGAAACCGCTCACCCTATTATCAAATAAATTGTAAGACTTTTCAACAGGAAACTATGTTATCCAAACTCAATAGTGCTACTTTTGTTTTTATAATTTCTTTAACTTTTAGGTCGTTTTGGAAAACCTTTTCACAGAATTTCAATTATGGTAAAAATTCCTATTTGGGGGAGGGGAGATTCCGGAAGTATCGAAACCAATCCCAATAATAATGAATTCGTGATTAGTAATTACAATTAATTATTCTTTTATTACCTTTTTCTTTTATTGAATATTCCGCCGATGCTTGACAGAACATGATAATATTAACAAAAAGGAAAATTACCTGATAACATCTTTGTAAGTGTCATATCTGTAAAGAAATGTTAGTGATATTCAGTTGCAACCTGGTGTTGGCCTAAGAAGCCGAAAGCTGGTTAGTAACTTAATAACTACTTTTGCAGAACATCAGTAATTTTTCCTTTTCGAAAATGAGTTTTTTTTTCTTTATAAAATGATATTTTCCTGCGGTATACTCATCCCTAGATGAAATATCAACCTCAAACCATTTTTAGATCCTCTATCATATGACTTACAGCAAATAAATAAAAAATAAAATAAAATGGCCGATGAGCCGTTTGAGGAATTTTTTATTTACTCGTGTGTACCAACTTTCACGGTCAAAATATCGAAAAAAATCTCAAACTAAAGTTAGTCGACATTAAATTCTGAACACCTTTTACTTGAAAAGGATTTCAAATAGACGCATAATAGCTAACGCAGGGCATAATGTCGCCCTCTAGCGGCATCCTGATAACTGAGGTTCTGGCTACTGGCGGTCTGCAAATACGTCGTAAAATTTGGTGGCGATCGATCGAACGGTGCGACCTAAAAAGTGGCAACACGTTACAAACGGACGCATACAGGTCACACACTTTTTCGTGGCTCCTCTGTGATCGGCGGAAGTCGGCTGAGTTCGTGTGTCTACGGAATGTTTATGCTCTCTACAACCTCTCCTCGTAACAGCATTGTACACCGTAGACAACGTAATGTATTGTTGATTTGTGCTTGGTATTGATTATTGTCTTGCACTTTGTTATTTGCTAAAATAAGTCCACATACCCCAACGACTTCTTTTAGAAAAAGGAAGGGCGTACTTGAAAGTGGTATGAAGAATGTTAATTCCGATTGTTATTCATTTAGGACAATAAAAAGAAGCAGAAAGCTTTGCTACACCCGTTTAATAAGTCCCTTTAAAATATTGATATTTCGTAGATACACGTTCTAGTTTTTATTACTCAGACATTAAAATCATACTTAATTTCGTGTTCCATCTGTGACGCTTTAATCCGTTAAACGTTTTTCTTTAAAACCTGTAAGCTATACGCCGTAAGCTGGCGGCACTGGGAGAAAGAGGCGAGACTTGTTCTAACAGCCAATGCGCTACGAGCTGAATGCAAGCTTCAGCTCCCAACATTCTCCGTTCAGGGGCCACGTTTAAGTGCACGATCTGTAGTCAGTGTCAAACCGCCGTAATTTTTGCAAAACATCTTTGAAGCGCTGCGGGATATGTAACAATCATGAGAGGAAACTTGTAGAAAATGTTCTCCTCTACAAATCCGTTTATTCAATTTTCGTCTCAGATGTGCTGTTAAGGCGTTATTTAAAATTCTGAGCTGCCGAAAAACCATCGCCAATTTCAGTGTTTCTAACCTAAAGTGGGCCAAAAGCAAGCTATATTTAGAAGAACGCAAAATCTCCTAGACTGGGTAAGCTCAAAATTTTGCGCGGACATCAATTTGGGGTCGTTTTAATCGTTTTCATATCGAAACACTGCCTCAGAATGTGGTATAAAATAGAAAGATGTTCCGGTCATACATAAAGTACACCAACGGGAAGCCGCAGTCAATTCCGTCACTGCGTGAAGGAAATGCTACTGATGACAGGAACGCTAAAGTGGAGTTTCCAGATAGATTTATGAATTCCTTCACCAAAGAAAACGAAGTAAAAATTTTAGAATCCTAAAGAACAACAGATCTTAGCATGAATAACACAGTAATTGATATCTTCAAGTACTGATGTTCAAAATGTTCAAATGTTTGTATAGCTTATGGGACTTAACTACGGGGTCATCAGTCCCTAAACTTACAAACTACTTATGAACTACCTTACACTAAAGACGGCACAAATATCCATGCCCGAGGGGGGATTCGAACCCCCGACCGTAGTGGCCGTGTAGACCGTGACTGGAGCGCCTCAGTCCCCTCGGCCACCGCGGCCGGCTCAAGTACTGAAAAGTAACTCAAATTACGTAGCAAAATGAACTCTTTCGTTTCAGATAGCATACTAATTACGTTCCTTCCAAAATATGCGGATATAATAGCCTATAAATAACAACCGTTCGCTTGAAGAAAGATCCATCCCTAAAGACTGGAAATAGTATCCGTTCCTCCACTCAATTCTGACCTGTAGCGGCAGGAAAATAACACTCTGTTTCACAGTTACTTTTTCATTAACAATAACGGGTTTCGCGCTCGTGGTACATATTTAGATACCTCACTCATGTTACATAAGAGCTTTTTTAATATTCTCGTAGCTGCTTAGCACCAACCATGAAAAAAGTAATTTAAAGGAATGGAGTAATTCGTTTGCCTTCAACTACGAAGACTGCATTAGTCGCGATTAAGAGCCATTAAAGGAATGGAGCTGAAGCGAATAATTGCACTCGTCGAGTCTCAATTAAAATGACTTGAATGGCAAATGAAGCCTCTAAATTAAAGGCGTAAATAGTGATGAGTGGGGCAAAACCGCGTACCAGTTACGATATCCGGACTCGCTTAGGATATGTCTGAAACAACAGACACCATATCCATAATTGATTATGCAATACATTATAAAATTATTTAGAATAAGAGAGGGATAAATACATTTAAAAGTGCTTGAAGTAATGTTAACACGGACATAAGTAGAAAACTGCCTGTGCTAGATATAAAGAAAATAACACCAGTAAGTAGTACAAAATGACGGATGGAGGACGAGGGGTAACGTGATGGAAAGTTTACTAAACATATGGAAGGAAGGAGGGAGGGCGAGGAGGACCAGTAAATTTAAAAAGGAAAAAAAATCAGTTATGAAAAAGATAGAACATGAGGCCTATTGGAGGGAAATAAATGCTGCAAAAAAGAGAAAGAGGCCAACTAAAACAGATTAAATTTTGTTAACGGTATCATCATGGTTTAAAAGATCTGGCTTTTAGTGAGCAATTGATTATTGAAGCTTAAATTCACAGACCGCTTTAACATTTTTTAATAAGTAGGTAAACCAGTTAACAATCCGAAGATTGCTTTACTAGGCATGGGCATGGTCCTGTTTGGAGGTGGTATGTCGTTGCCTTCCTCCGACCTTCGAACTGACTTACCCATCCAGTTACAAGGGGACCTACAGTTTAACGTGAATTCAGAACGACGCTCTTACTCGACATTTTTTCACATCAGCAACATTGCAAGAGGCGGAAGGAGTGGAAAATGACACATAAAAATGCTACAATTTAGTGGGGATCGAACGAAATCCCTTTAAATTCATAGATTGGCACTATACCACTACGGAATTTCATTTAAATCTTTCAAGAAGGTCAATACTTTCCCCATTGGTGTAGTTTCGATATAAACAGTCATGTCGCGTAATATTGATTTTATCCATAAAATGACGGGTTTCTATCTCAGTGAGATCATCTTTAGATCGGTTCCTCCCTGTTTCTCCACGCACTACAGATGGGCCTGCTCCACGATAGTTCCACAGATCCGAAGATGATCTCATTGAGATCAATCTTATGCGATCACGATTATTCGTATCAAAAATATTTATACTAATATAGATCGTTGAATCCTAGGAACAATGTTCCAAAACATATTGCTGCGTGTAGGATTTGGAGGGATTAAAGGTTACGTTGATAGTGCCCACTAGAGCTGACATGCTTAACAAACGAAGAATTATTTTTAACGGTGCTGTTATTAGTGACGAAGTGCTCCTAAAATTATGGTTTAACCGTACGACTTCTTTGTCTAACGTATGCGCGAGGGCATAGAATACACGTAAGTTTATAAATTCCTGAAATAGAGAAAAAATCTCTATGTGTTGATTCATTTTGAATGAGCTGGCACCGAATATGATTCCAATTAGAAAAAGAAATTTTTAATGCTGTGACCTTTTAAGAGTTTGGCGGGTATAATAATACTTCACCTTTAGAAGGTAAGGAAATATAAAGCGAAGAACTACTCTTAATTTAATAACTTGTGATGAAATTATGTGGAATTTTAACTTCCGATTAAATAAGTTGTCAAGTAAATACAGATTGTAAGCAATGGACTGGACATTATATAGATTACTTAGTTCGCTCTGTATAGAATCAGGGTGTAACGGGACACTGAGTGTCCAGTCAATAATCGAAAGAAGCTACGTTCCTGCGCAGCTGGGTGGAAAGAACGCATGTGTAATGATGACATCACTCGTTGCAGAATATTTTCTCTCTGCAGCAGAGTGTGTACTGATATGGAACTTTCTGAAGGATTAAAACTGTTGATCGGAACCGGTATTCGAACCTGGGACCTTTGCCTTCCGCGGGCAGGAGTACTACTACTGCAAGGTTCGCAGTAGAACTTCTGGAAAGTTGGAAAGTAGGAGGCAAGGTACTGGAGAAAGTAAAGCTTTGAAGACGGATCGTGAAGCGTGCTGGGATAGCTCAGTCGATAGAGCGCTAGCCCGCGAAAGGCAAAGGTCACAGGTTCGAATACCGGTTCCGGCACACAGTTTTAATACGCCAGGAAGTTTCACTTGTGGCGTTTCGAAAAAAAATTAGTAGGTAGAGTGCCCGTCTACTAACTGAAGAGTTTATTTTATTAGTAGGTTGGTTTGGTGCCAAAACTTCACGTATAAATATTAGTTTGGCTTGAAGGTTACCAAATTCACCTGCATGTGAGCTTTCGCTATCTATTGAGCATTCAATCATGCCCCTTAGCGTCACTTTATTTGAAAAATCTATAAACAAATAAGCCTGACGACAAAACCAACTGACGGCTTCACAAATAGAAGTTCGTTTAGCAATATGAAATTGACGAACTCATACCGATTCTCCTTCAACTATAACTCTTTTAATAACCGAATATACACGCAAAATGACAGTTTGCCAATGGGCAACTAATAGATTTCTGAACAGACATTTTCTTAATCATTTTAAAAAGCAGTCTGCTCTTAGAAAATATTCGCCAACTGTAGATACGTCGATGTCATTTTTATCAACTTTGGCGGCCCAGCAGATAACATAAGCTCACCTGCAGATGAATTCTGTAACTTCCTTCCCAATCTGATACGTCACTCTATTTAATTACATATTCAAAATTTTTACTTTAGCTCTTATTTTGTGTTAGTACATTCAACTACATCAAAACTGTAGGAGGTAAATTATACGTACTTCTAAGGATTCAATGTATTATAATATTTTCAATCGACAGTGCCAAAAGCAGTTCCAAATAAACATGTTCTACACATCCGATAGTGGTTACATTATTCCTCAAATTGTAGATGAGGATTTCCATGAGGTGTTGAATAAATTCTTCGGGGTACGAGACCGCGTCGTCATTTTACAAAATCTACCGACGTTTCGACCACTGTTGCAGGCGGCCTTCATTAGGGTCTGTGTCTGATTGCTGAATGTGAGATAGCTTGTGACTTATATAACAGTGGTTTGAGGAAGAGGTAGAGAGATGTTGGGCTTTCTTTTATTGGTCTTTATATTATTATTACACACGCACAGTGACACACCGACAGTGACAACGGCCACGAAATCTACGCTTGTATTCTGTGAAGTGGTTAAAGCAAAGTGGAAGAGATATTTGATCGAGATTTCATCATCAAACTTTGTTCTGTGATATAGTCCATTTTCTGCGTCAAATTATAAGTCTAACTTGCAGTACGCTTGGCGAAAGGCAAGTTATATCAGTGGTGCACCCATGTCGTCATCTGAAAGACAAGTAATGACAGCGATATATCCTTATCATTTGAAAACGTAAGTAAAGTGCCTGGACTGCTTGAACGAGAAAACGATTTTGAATGGAAAAACGTGACTTCAGTGAGGTGTGCATATTGTCTTCTTCCACTTCGTTCTATTTCAACTAAATTCCTCATCTGCACTTTGAGGACTCTTGTAAGAACCATCAGATGTGTAGGGTAAGTGTGTTTTGTGCTGTTATAAGTATTTTATGTAGCGGGTTTTTGACATTTTTTGAAAATGTACACTGTTGTCATTGAATCACGTATAATTTCTCTCCCTTATGTAAGGAGTCAGCGGCCTTCAAATCAGAGATATACAGGCGCAGTAAGTACAAACAGATCGACAGTGGGCGCCGATAATGCCATCAGTTAACAGATTAGTGAGTAGGGGGATATTGTGTAGTGTTATGCCGGAATTTTTTTTCTTTTTGTCATGTTGTTTGAGACTTGGCGTATGGCGGTGGAAGAGTAACTGTTGTACCGTGGATTATGTTGTGACCTCGTCGCATTTTTGTTGTTTACTCGTCCCAGTCTAGTTGTTAGGAAAGGGACTAGTGCAGGAACCTTTGATATCTAAAACATTGATATAGTTAGTATTACAAGATATTTATTGACTGAATTTTACTATAGTCAACTTTAGAACATAAGTCTGTTACTTCTTTCTTCTCTGCGGTGTCGTCCGTATGATACTAGCTGCGCTGAGACCTAGTTACTGCTACGTTCGTAGGCGCGTTTTTACTTAATACTGTCTTATTTCTGTCTTCGTAGCTGCCTAGTAACTGTCCGAGTTCTCACTAGTAACTCACGTATTCCTGGATAGTAACTGCCGGCCGTCCAGACGTATGTCGGCCTAGATATAGCCGCTTGTGGAGGGCGCGCATCTTCGGTTACTCCCTCCAGGATGCGCGGCGCCTTCTTGTGATTGGCTTTCGGTCGATCACTGCCTTCTACACGATCGTTCTTCTACATCTGGCGTGTGGCGCTGACTTTACGCCACACCAGATTACTCTATGGATTGTTATTAAATGCATCTTGTTGGCAACGTGAGTTATGTTTTCACACTGTAAGGCAAGGCTGTGAATATCTATATGTTTTGTATGGAAAATATATTATCCTTAAACCCGAGAAACCTAAGTTAACTTGCATATGACGAGTGTGGTAGGGGTAGATAACAGCTGTAAGTACGTAACCATGTTGAAACAGCTTCTGTAAAATTCCAGAGATCAGCATTATTCATTGAGCACAGTCATGACAAAATTAAATATTAGCTGTTTCGGTGACAACTTGACAACTCTACAAACGAAAATCAAGGAGGAGTGTTTCAGTTGGTATTGATATCCTATCAGTTTAATTCTCTCTCTTAAAATGTTACTTAAAATATATATATATATATATATATATATATATATATATATATATATATATATATATATATATTTCGGACCACCCACAATGCAACACCCTGAAGGAAGCATCCAAATCGGGTAATGTTTGCAGAATTACGTAAAGCCGTGATTGCAGCACAGGCTAACGGCCGCCAAGAGCGCCACCTGCAAGCGTTATACAAAGGGGGAACAGACTGTCGTGTGGACGTACTGGAATTGTTCTTTCATGCGTTTGTTATACTTAAGCAGCTCCAGTATACCTTGTAGCAGACAGCGAGCGCCTTTCTAACACATTAAGGAGTTCGACCGAGGAAGAATAGTTGCCTATGGGAATTGCGGATTACTCTGGAAAATGTCAGTGACCATTTCAGACGTAACCAAGCAACTGTGATATGGATGTGTGATCGCTGGATGCAGGAGGGAAAGGGGGACCGATGGGACCTATTGCACCCAACTAGGTGATCTTCCTATATCAGTCCAAACACGCACCTCGTAGCGTGACTATACGCGATGACAAGCACATCGTACGCATGGCATTGATGGATCGCTCTGCCACATCACGAAACAATCTGAACAAATCCGGCTGTTTCGCAACAAGCAGTGTCCGCGAGTACGTCGTTTGCATCACAGTGGACTGTCTACAACTACTCCATTGCCACGTTGTCACTTACAAGGAGACGGCACGGCCGTGGGATCGGGAATTTGTCCGAAATTCTGTGTGGTGAAAGAGGGCCCCTGACATCTGACGTGGTTAAAATATTAGGACGCACTACTCGGAAAATCCCGAGAAAAATCGATCCGAAGTTTCTTAGGTGCCTTATGAGTATAAAATGTTAGTCTATTGCGCAGACACCGTCTGGCCCAGATAATTAGGGGTCGGTCTTTTACGCCAGTAGTCTCGGGTTTGATTCCTCGTCCGGTACATTATTGAATAAAACTTATTTTCTTTTTGGCCAAAAATACAAATCAGGGCGGTGGGTTTCCCTATCGACTTTGTTATTCTGATTAAAAACCCAATGTCTCTCCTCAAATATGTTACAATGAAAAATTGAAAACCCACCGTCATGAATTGTATTGTTGGACAAAAAAGAAAGTAAGTTTTATTCAATAATGTAACTAATTTGTTAAAGATAATGCAGGTTTGGGAAACTTTTTGATTAATTGGTGGAATAACAGAAGAAAAAAAAAGTGCCGGAGGAGGAATCAAACCCGAGACCTCTGGCGTAAGAGTCCGAGCCCTAACCATCTAGGCCAGACGGCGGCTCGGCAACAGACTGTACTCATAAGGCACCTAAGAAACGTCGGATAGATTTTCTCGGGATTTTCCGAGTAGTGCATCCTAATATTTTAACCACGTGAGGTGTTACGGGTTCTCTTTCAACACACAGAATTTCGGACAAATCCCCTACCCCACGGTCGTGCCGTCTCCTTGTTAGTCAAGGCCGCAGGCGTATGCCGCGACAGTAGCGCTACAGAATAGGGAGTATACAGAAGGGAAATCTGAGGGCGGCGCCTTTGATTTGTATGTGACCAAGCGTTGCGCTCGACGCCATATTGAAAGACACTTAGTACTATGGCTGGAAATGGACTTTTGACGAACTGCTGCTAATCTCACCGACTTTTACAATAGAAAAGGAAAGGAAAGGAAACGGCTTTTCATTATGCTCTCCTCTATTTTGCGCCCTGTTCTTGTACTTCATTGTAATTCAACTAAAAAGGTAGGCCTAAATTTTAAGACAACTACAAAAATGTACGATGGAATTAATGATCATTTTATTTGGTGCTTATCTCTAGAAAAATCCCAAGTAACGCGAAATTATGTTTGGGAAATTAGTAATAAACAAGAAAGTGGCTTTACAACAGCCAGGTTTTATTTGACACGAATAAATTTGCACAAAATATTGAGTCAGACTTAGCAGTACAACGTGATTACACAGAAAAGATGACGTCTGGTCACATATATAACTGTTAAATTACACATAAATGAAGGACACGTAGTGGAAACATAAAACTACATCACAAATTTACTTTGTAGGTTGTCATATTGTGGCACACATTGTTTCAGTTATAGCAAAGGAAAAACATGTTTATTATTTTTCTCTTAGTCATCCTTGTCAATATGCATCCACTATAACATCACACACCATTTGTACCTCACAGATGGGTACTTTTATAAGTTTGTAATTTTTTTCACTTTTGGTTTTATATTTCAAGTCTCTGTTTGTGAATTTCGAGAAATAAAAAATTCTCACTCTGACAAAAAGTTTTACCAAATATTGGAGAGGGAAATGCTTACATAGGCGGCTGAACTTTACCTTCTCCATTAAATTAATGAGTATATTTCCAACACATTCTGAGAATGTTTATACAGGTTGAGTTCACAGTCCATTTCTTAGCACTGGAAATAAATATTGCCTTTAAAACACGCCTGCATGTTATATTTTACTTATGGCAGTGATGTTCTTGTGTCTTAATGTTGGAAAAATTGTATTTGCTTTAGGAGGATAACTAATTTAGTGATCGGAGAAGGGCACATAGAAGAACCTGTCAACAACAGAACAGGAACAACATAAAATAATTATGCTCCTTATTCTATTTGTTTGAGTGTCCGAAGAGCATTCGATGCCAACATTAGCATACTACGCCTCAAATGTTACCTGCCGAAGTAGCGTGTAAACAAGGGAAGGAGGCAGGATGAGTGTCATCGATTTGACTGGTTCAGTTTTACTTACGGCAGTGGAGGAGTAACGTTTTAATGTTGGCAACAAAATGTTCGTTTTACGAGGACAATTACTTCAAGGACCAGAGAAAGGTAGATACAAGAACCTGCCAACCATAGAGTAAGAACAGCAAGATTATTCCCCTTATTCTATTTGTGAGAATATCCGAAGAGCATTAAACGGTCATTGACATCATTAGCGCATTACGCCTCCGCTGCCGTAAGTAAAATTTTACCGTTTGCTTCAAATTACGTGAAGGAGAGCAGGTAGATGAGCCGTAAAAGTTCCTGAAATATCTCGCCTTTGAGGGCAATAGGAAAAAGGGAACGCATGCGCAAAATATTGAAGTCCCGCTACTTACGAACTATTCTTTCACTTTCAATTTATATTATTCCCTGCAACGTTAAATTTATAATTACAAAATATAAATGTGCTTCAACATTTCGATGTGCACTAAATTTTGGACGACAGACTGCAGCTGGAGTTTCCATTCTGTATACTCCTTATTCTCTGGTAGCGCGATGAACGGTGCACTTTAACGACCAAATGGAACGAGATGGTACTGGATTCCACTCCCGCATACTCCCAGTACGCATCGCCGGTAGACTAACCAGCTAGCGTGACAGTTCTGAAATGTTGTCCTTACACACATTCGGAGCGTACCGACGGCCAAATTACAACAGGATAATTGTTTAAGACTACTTCGTCGCCGCCCTCCGGTATTTCATTGCTGCCTTGGCCTCTCCAATCTTTCGCCTATCGAAAACATCTGGTTTATTATTGCGGAACGATTGACCCGGGATATATAGGGTGTAAACGGTATAATCCGCTAAAATTATACATATGATACATGTCTGTGTGCTTGACAAAAAAGGCTAATGAAATATTGTTGTATCGTGTACTTTATTTTTGCATTCGTATAAACGAATAGTTGTAGGACTGATGTTAAGCGTATTTCTGTTTACATTATCGACTGACGATACACGAAAGAGCCCTGTAACCGCGTAACGTATCCGAGCTGCCAGCAAGCGCTGGGGGTGCAAGAGAGAGAGAGCGAGCGCGAATGCGCTACGCGACGTGAAATGTAAACCGGACGTGTACAACGACGCTGCACGGCAGCTAGGGACTGCTAAAATAAGCAATTTGAAAAGCTATTGGGTTGTCAAGAATGTGTAATTCATGTTTCATTAACAATAAATCAATTACAACCAGATTATTTTTTAAAGTACAATAATGAAGGTCGTGATGGTCAAGAAAAGCTAATATCAAAGATCCTGTGGATTTAAATCAGGGCAGCGTGCTGGCATGGACGTGGACCCGAACGCCCGACCCATGGCCTGGAAATCGTGTATCCAAAAATCTGCGTACTCTGTGACCAATGTAGGGTGGAGCACCATCGTGGAGGAACCACATGTTATGACGTATGCCTAATGGAATGTCTTGTAACGAAGTTGGTAGCAATGTTAACTCTAGAACCGTTCGGTAAAGTCAAACGTGCAGGTAAGGCCCAATAATGTAATCATTACACACTTCATAAGTAACAGAACGCAGTACGTTGTTCTCGACGGCGAGTGTTCATCAGAGACGAGTGTATCGTCAGGCGTGCCCCAGGGGAGTGTGATAGGACCGCTATTATATTCTATCTATATAAATGATCTGATGGACAGAGTGAGTTGTAATTTGCGGCTGTTTTCTGATGATGCTGTAGTTTATGGGAGGGTGTCGTCTTTAACTGACTGTAATAGCATACAGGATGACTTAGACAAAATTTCTAGTTGGTGCGAAGAATGGAAGCTAGCTTTCGATGTAGATAAATGTAAGGTGATGCGCATGAGTTGGAAACACAATCCCTTAATGTTCGAATACAGCATTAGTAGCGAGCTTCTTGATGCTGTCGCGTCGTTCAAATACGTATCTAGGCGTAACATTGCAGAGCGATATGAAATGGAACGAACATGTAAGGACAGTTGTGAGTAAGGCGGACATCCGACTTCGGTTTATTGGGAGAATTTTGGGAAGATGTACTTCACCTGTAAAGGAGACCGCGTATAAAACGCTTGAACGACCACGTCTTGAGTATTTCTCCAGTGTTTGCGACCCGCAGCAGATCAGTTTAAAGTAAGGCATAGAAGCAGCAGTTCAGAGGCGAGCAGCTAGGTTTGTTACTGGTAGGTTCGACCAATGCGTGAGTGTCATGGAAATGCTCCGGCAAATCAATTGGGGATCGCTGAAATATAGTACGATCTTGCTGCCGCCTACTTACAATTCGCGTAGTGATCACAAAGACAAGATAAGAGAAATTAGGGCTCGTACGTAGGCATATAGGCATTCTCTTTTTACTCGTTCTGTTTGGGAGTGGAATAGGAAAGGAAATGCCTAGTAGTGGTACAGTGCACCCTCCGCCACACACCTTACCGTGGATTGCGTAGTATGTATGTAGATGTAGACATTCACATAAAATCGTCGCTGAAAACGTGTTGCCACCAAGTGGCGAGGATTATGTACAATCCACTTGTGCATGTTATGGAGTGAAACACGCTTCATCTGTGACTAGTATGTTGTTGACAAAATCATGCTGCGCTCTGTGTAATAAAAACCACTCTGAGCATTAACGTCGTGGAGGGAAGTTTTGTTATTCCAATGCTTGCATCCGTTGAATGTGGTAAGGTCGCAGTCACTCCTCTTTCAAAGCGCGGTAACGACGGTGTGCGATACATCCACTTGGCGGGCGATGCTTCTAGTACTCTGAGTATGATCCTCCTGGATGCGGTGCAAAATTCTTTCCTCAGCTCCCAACGCACGATTGGCGCGTTGTGTGCCCCTGCCTTCTGCGCCGGGCAGTAAAGAGTCTGTATTCTCTATCTAAGGAAATTAAATACGTACTCATAAGTTTTATTCTGTCATGATATAACAAAAAAAGAAAAGCATATCAGAACAGAAGATACGTTTCGCAAACAGAAAAAAGTAGAGATAACTACGCTACTTTATTAAGAAGTAAATGCATAACTATCACGTACAAGTAGAGAATTACAATAACACAAACCTTTGGTGAACAGCAGCAAATGTCTGTCGTGCAGGAAGTTGTTGTACGAGGCGTTCTCGATAAATTCGTATAACTGCCCTCGCAACACCTTTTACCTCGCCATAAATTAAATATATATTGCATAGTTCAGCAATATTAAATCTCCCTTCCATTACAACAGTTAATCGAGCTGCAATAACGTCTGCACAGGTTACTCGACGACTGTCGTCGCTCAGCGTATTACAATGACGCAGCCACTTAAGCCGTAGTTGCCTCCGTTTCACGCTCATGATTTCAATACGCGCAGCGGGCAATCACAGGAACTGATTGCTTACGTACGAACACTGCCAAGTGTCTACTTCTCCAAAAACATTATCCTGAATCTAACTTTTATTTTCTAGGACAAACATGTTACTAGACTTTTTTTTGTCAAGCGCTCCGAGATGTACCATCTGTATAATTTTGGCAGCTTATACTGTTTACACCCTGTATTACACGCCAATATAGCAGATCAACATTGGCAATATGTGTAAGCAGCCTAGAAAGTTGCACGAGGCACTATTTCTAGAACTGTTTACGAGTGGTACAGCGACTTTCGCGTCGTGTAATGCGGCCTAACATAACATATTCATAGAAAACGGCTAAGTACTTTTGACAAGCCGCGGCGGATTGGCCGTGCGCACTGGGGCGTCATGTTGCGGCCCAATAACCACGCAGTTGAGTCCGAGAGATTTACAAACATATCAACTTTTTTTTTTTTTTTTTTTTTTTTTTTTTTTTTTTTTTTTTTTTTTTTTTTTTTTTTGTAAAGAAAATGGAATCACGTGACTGATTTTGTGTGATCACGCAAATGCTTATTTTTCCCTGGAATAAGACATGTTTGTGAACGTATTGAACCAAACTCCTATGGTCATTAGTTCCTAGACTTACAAGCTAGTTAAACTAAAATACACTAAGGACAACACACACACACACACACACACACCCATGTTCGACGAAGGACTCGTACCTCCGGCGGGAACGGCCGTCCAGTCGGTAGCATGACACCTTAGACCACTCGGCCATACCGCGTGGCTTGAACAACAGATTTTCAGCTTTCTGTATCACTGATTTTTACAACACCTATTTATTTATATGTTTTGTATTTCGACTCATTTTATTGTCTTGTTCTAAATGTTTGGTTACGTTCTTTTACTGATTGTGATATGATGATTATAATAATAAGTCACAACCGCCCCTGGGGTGTGATCAAGTGTGACACTTTTTTTTCTAATTTGCTCCTGTGAGCTAAACATTGTACTTAGGAACATTTTTAAAATATTGTTAATTAGACAAATGTACTCTATACTACAAACTCATCTTTCTTCCAGCCAATTCACGTAGTAACAACATTATAATCAATTGAAAATTTCACAACCGTACCCAGTCTACCCTACTGTACTGTTTATTTAATCTGCAAGAAAATAACGATGAAAAAAAATGTTCAAATGTTTGTATAGGCTATGGGACTTAACTACGGGGTCATCAGTCCCTAAACTTACAAACTACTTATGAACTACTTACGAACTAGGACGGCACAAATATCCATGCCCGAGGGGGGGGTTCGAACCCCCGACCGTAAACGATGAAAACTTTGATTCTTGGAATTCATGATGCAGGTTTTGTTTATTTACTTGTTGCTGAGGTGGCTCTGTTGTATAGTATTTACATTGTCCCGTGAAAGAGCGTGCTAAGAATCAACGACAAATCCATTCATTACACACTGCTATTCAGAGAAGCAGCGCAGTTCATTACGATGGAGCGGAATCGGTATAGCTTCGCGGAACTTGCGTTGTCTTATTCCATGGTTTATGAGGGTCTCCTGACGTGAATCCCGTTGATTATTTCCAATTGTGACATCTAAAGTAGCTTGTGTATGAGATCCCATTGGATACTTAGATGGAATTAGTTGCCAGAATCGTAGTTGCTTGTGATGTGATTCGAAAGAGGAAAATTTATCAGGGTGTCTCAGATTCTCGTTCGCCGATCTTTTGCTTGATTGAGGTTGATGGCCGTCAGTTTCTGTCCATTTTCCAAAATACAGTACAAATGGTTGGTTTATTGTGTCAGACGTGCAGTGAATTGTAACTAATGTAAATAAAAAATACACAGTAATATGATCGTATTCCATCTCCTTAATCTGGCTTCTCCAACCCCAGCTACAGCTGAACTTCCTTCATACCCTGTTAAATTTTTGCACACTGACATAGAAACACCCTGTAAAGATGGTGTGGTATCTGTTCTTTCGGACATATCCGAAATAATGGAAAATTAAAAATGTTGTGAATGTTGGCAAGAAGGAAATCTGTATGAAATGCAACGCATATATTATTTAACGTGCCAAACAATCATCAACAACAACAACTGTAGCCGAAAGGAAAACTACATAGACGTCAAGAGCAATAAAACTGTTTCCCCAAAACAGAAGAAACAAATTTCACAACTGTTGCTACGTCTCAGCCATATACTAGTAAGAATTTTTGGTATTTTTGCTTTCGAAGCAACAGATGTACTAAGAAAAATAATCGAGTATAATAAGGAGGAGTACAGTGGACGAATTATTCATAGCTGATTGTTACGTGTCAAAGGAAGTGCCTGTCGTAATAAGAACAGAACACAACTTCGCTGACCGCTAGTGGCACCATTGTCGTTGCAACTGTCATGGTAACAACTTTGATACCAATGAATGTCATAACTGTTTATCTTCGACTGTAGTAAAAAATAATAATCAGAACTTGCTACGGAATCTGCCTGTGCGCTAAATTGTCCTCTTTTATGACTTCGCGGTCAATGCCAGCGATGTAAAGGGTGTCCTATATTCCCATTGTGAATTCTAGAGCATTGTGACTTCTGCGAGACAGTCCCGCATTTGGACTCGTTGTCCCGCATTGGGATAGTTTCTGAAAATGTTCCGCAAAATGGCAAAAGCGTCCCGCATTACAGTAAATTTAAAATTGTTGGTCTAAGAGCACAAGCCGAAATTAATTCTGTACGATACGCTTTGTCATACTGCTTGAAAGTCAAATTCACAATGCATCATCTGCGAATAAATGACAGTTATATATATATGTGGCGTCTGTCCCGAAAGAACAGACGTCACTTTTGAGTACACATTTTCAGCTTTGCCCAATCGCAGTTGATGTCATATATCCTGTGAATATTACAGTTATCTTACATTAAAAACGAAAGAAAAAATAAACTATACACAACATCTGACTTCGGTATTTCAAAATGACAAATTCGCTTACAGTGGAAACTGTTTTTGTTTTAAGCTTGTATTGCATTTGGTGCTAGGATGACTTATTAAAAAATTCTGTTATTGGCATATTTTCTGTGCCTTCTTAAGTAAGTTTCAATAAGTGTAATGGAATATTTTTCGGTGCTCAATGTGGCAAGCATGATGTAATATTACCACAGCCTGTATAAATTTAAAATCTGACGTGCAAATACAATAGTGGCATTCATCTTACTTTCTTCAAGAATATAAAAGGTAGTGAAATCCTGAAAATGCAACAACAAAAGTGAGTGAGCATTGCATGTAGTAAGGCACAATTAAACTCTGCACGTCATCGAAAGAGTAGTTCAAATAGTTTTAAAATGTATTTTTATCAAATTTAATTTATTTAGGTTATTGAAAAACATCGGGCGGAGTAAGCTACTTATCAAAATGTGTGGAGACCGATGCTCTTAGAGCTGGAACAGATAATAGTACAGACAACGAAGATAATCGGAAAAACGTAACGGAAAAACAATATTTAAAAATTGTCAGACTAAAATTCAAAATAGGAGCACGAAAAACATTTATGAACTGTAAATAAAGATTGAAAATTAAGAATAAAATGTCACTCGTGTTAGATATGTTACTTTAAAAGTAAATGAGTAGGCCTATTCTGCTCGCATTAAGTTCTTTCCTAGTTTCTGAATAACTGGCACAATGCGTGATCTTAGTCCTTCACATCCTCGAGAAGTTCCGCATTGAGTTTTGAAAAAAATGGCCCCTTACCCTTAAATCAGAGTCGTAGTAGTTGAGCTAAGCAGAACATTTCGGTCGTAAGCAGTAATACTATAATTTGTTGATCCATGGAAATAATTCGCGCCTCTATCCTGATCAGACACAGATAGGTAAGATGGGAATGGAGAAAAGGCAGATGTAAGTAAATATGTATAAAAGATAAACTTTGAATAGTAGTAACAAATGTTAGTCTCATTGTAAGAAAATTTATATAATTGAATAGAATGATGATGATGAACCTTGAGGTAATTCAGTTCATTCGACAGTACACAACGCTTGCTTGAACAAAGTGGACAATTTCAACAGCTGTTGTGTATCGATGTGTGAAACAGAAATCTAGTAATAAACTACGCTTGCGTAAAGAATCTAAACAACTGAAAGAGCCGTCGTGCCTATTAGTTAAATTAAATTATATGTGTATTTTTCGTCGTTACATCAGCGTGTATAGCCGAAATGGTGTAATAAACTATGATTAACATCGACGTATATAGCCGAAATCGTGTACATCAAAGAAGGTCTTTGGCTTGCATAAAGAACTGCAACAGCTGTTGTTCATATTAGTTAAACAGATCGTCAATAGATGGCACCTTCTACATTGCTTTTATATCGGCCACGCAAACTAAGTTGAAACTCGACGCGGTGGCTGATGAGAGCAACCGTAAATTCATGTCCCATTTACGATCGTTCCCCGGGTATCAACAGTACAATTTCTTTCAATATAAAGATTTTTTGGAAAACAACATCCTTAAACTGTGTATTTTTAGTAATTAGTGGAGAATGAAACCTTGAAAATGATACCTCCATCATTACCTTTGGATAAGTAATACGGGAAATATGGTGTATCCACATCCACTTACATCCATGACTAAGCAAAATATCATAGCACATAATACGAGACTCAAGGCTGCAGTGCCCGGCTTTGCTCCTAGAACACAGATTTTCCTTGCTTTTCCTAGGAGTATTTTTTGCTTCATATTTCACGGATTTTTCCTCACCACACTCACTCCCTACCAAGCAGCGAGACCAATTCACCCTAGTACACAATGCGAAACTAAAGACTACTACATATATTGATTAATCAGCATAGTCAACTTGACACTCCATCACTTCAGATAAAATCTGAAACACGAATACAGATCTTCGACTTAAGTTCGCGAGTTCTAGCAATTGACAAATCAATTTATACTGTCTCTTGTATGAACTAGTGCACAGGATTCTTCATATCTGTCTTATTTTGATTCATACGCTATGCCAATGATGCAATCAGACCAGTTGTAAAGAGCATTTTAGCCTTATTGTTTCTAAATGCATAAGATTTTTGTGACTTTTTATAGATATACGGGCACGAATGACTATTTTCTACAGTCGTCGGTTTACACGTTCTATTCGAAGCTCACTACAAGTTTTGGCACTGTTCATGTGCGTAATTACGGCAGAAGCGCAAACCAAGCCATCGGTAGTTCATTATATCTTTGGCGAAATCTTTCCTTTCTACAATAAATTTCTTCTCAAACTTGCGTCTAGAAGGTGGAGGAATTTCCATGTCCATCGCTGTAAGTTGTCCGTAAGTCTGAATGAATCGTAAATTTCCTGGCTGAGCCACAAAGCGGTAGCAAAAAGCGCAAGAGGAAGTTCAAGACCCTTCACGACTGCCAACATTTAATTAGAGGGACTTAGCCCCTTTATTGGGTTTAATTTGTCTCTCCAAGCTCGTAATTGTCGCTGCAAGGCGCTCCTTCACCGCCGTTGTTCTCTCACTTTTGGCAAAGAACAATGTCTGTCCAGACGCTCGAACTAGAGCTCCTAAATACCCAGGCTGAATCGTCTCCATGTTTTCCCCAACATGGTTGGAATCGCCCTGCACTAACAGCGTAGAGGCGCATGCCCTGCCATCTTTCACAAACGATTTCGCAAAACTTAATTGGTAGAAATATTTAATTTTTCCGCTGCTTAAATGTATATATGTCAGCATTGTGACGAAATGCTCGTCATTTCGTTAATAGTCATAGATAATAAGATATTTGCTTCGAAATAAGAGATTGCGCTACATTAGGAAAAGATTGCAGTAAAAAATAGAGGCTGCTATGACATTTCGTTTGGTGTTTGTTGCACCATAAGTTGCTGCGGATGAAACTTTCCTAATGGATTGAATTTTATTTTCGACTTAGGAGGAGATCTTTACCTTTCACTCATACCGCTGAACTTTATTTTATTTAGCGCACTCATTTCCGATGGCGATGGTTAGAGGTATCAAAATAATATTTTGACAAATGATAACACGCAAAGAGGCGAGTATTTTGCCACATGGTTACTACGCAAAACTTCATTAATTGTCGCGTTATTCAAGGAAATACAAAGTTGTAGAATGAAAAAGAGTAAAATTCGTGATTTATTATTCGATTTGCAGATAATCCTTCGTCAGTTACAAATGTCTATTTCTTTGCTTCTTGTCCATTGTGATTTATGGCTACTACACAGTTTGCAAAACCTAATAGGAGTTACATTTCCTTCAGTTTAAAGCCTAGCGTTAACAGAACGGAAGTTACTAGATTTAATGAGGATTTTATGTGAGAATACAGATAGCAAGGATCTCTTCACTAGCTAACGAAATGACTTGTTCACATTTCCTCACATAATAAAGCACTCTGTATTGAGATATTTAGAATATCCTCTTCATATAACTGAAAAATTGAAATTGCATATTACATAGAGACACAGCACTTTTGTAGTGTGCAACTATTAAATTTAATGGGTTAAAAGAAGTCAGTACCAGTATCTTTAAGTATGGGTGTTATGCAGTAACATGTGCCTAATTGTTAGGAGCTCTATACGGAAGACGTGTTACTACTAGACTGGCGGGCGGATCCCAGTGCGTCATATTTGACTGACATTATCTCAAGTTCTACGTTTCTCACAGAGTTTCTGTCTGGAGAGGATGAAAATTTGATGTATTTTGAACATTTCATCCGCTTAATGTGTTCAACTAACTTCAACAGAAAAAGAGTTCCTCGCATGTCGAAAATTCCGTAACGTCGTCAGAATGTGCATGGTCTCATAAATAAAACTAAAATGAAAATGTAGTGTAGTTCTTAACGAACACATTGATGAAAGTTTCACGTTGATGTAGTGAGCAGTTTGCGAGTGTGAACGAGTTGAATGAAACGCGAGGTAACGCGTGAGCTTCGTTCGGGACGTGGCAACTCCTACAGCTTGGGGAAGAAATGGCGGGTAGCTCAGCTCGGGTTTATTAGCAACAGCCCTTCGCTGAATTTCTTCCGCCAATAAAAGTCGCTTACTGAAGTGTACAAGCGCGAGCTGAAAACCCGACGCGGCGCTGCTTGGATGTTTATTTATTCAGTTCATCTCTTTGTTCTGACCGTCTCTTTTTCTTTTCATTTGCTTGTGTCCCCTCCTAGTCATCTACCCCTCCCATCTTTCGGCCCACCTCGTCGCTTCTCTCTATCCATTTCCTATTCTCTCTGTCCTTCTCCTACAACCTCTGTGTATGAAAAATTACATAAAGGTACCAACTATCATGGCGAGCTGTGAAACGGTGAAAACGTATCTACTTTCAAGGTGATTGGACAAACGGCGTTGAAGTCTGTTGTTACGTACCCTCCGCCATGCACCATACGAAATTTGATATAGGCGAAAATGCTCAAATATTTGTAAATCTAAGAGATTAAACTGCTGAGGTTAAAAATTACTTTAGCTTATGTTAAAGAAAAATCACACACACACACGCGCGCGCGCCCGATGGATGAATCGAACCATTGACTGGGGCATCCGCGCAATTCGTAACACGACGCGTTCATTCCCGCGCTTCTTTATTTAGGCAGTGACCTTCCTCTGGGTTTGAAGCATAAGTGTGCGAAATGTCATAAAGATCGAAATACAACTGTAAATATGTCCAAGTCCGTACCTAAAGTATCCCCCGCAACGCACCAAATGCGTCATGCCTCCCGATATGTGTCGCGCCGGCCGCGGTGGCCGAGGGGACTAAGGCGCTCCAGTCACGGCCTGCACGGCCACTACGGTCGGGGGTTCGAATCCCCCCTCGGGCATGGATATTTGTGCCGTCCTAGTTCGTAAGTAGTTCATAAGTAGTTTGTAAGTTTAGGGACTGATGACCCCGTAGTTAAGTCCCATAAGACTATACAAACATTTGAACATATTTTGATATGTGTCACAGGTGGTTATTACTCCTACAGCAATGGTACCTCCACGGTAAGGAATATCTGTACAAAATTTGGTTGAAATCGATCCAGTGGTTTAGGAGATGTGCAACATTTTTGCATAATCAGCAGTTTTTAAACCATTTCATTTTTTATGACTTCATATCTCCCTAACTATTTGTCGTACAGTGAGATACGAAAATGTTCAAATGTTTGTAAATCTATCGGACGAAACTGCGTGGTCATCAGTCCGTAGCTTACAAACTACTTAAACCTAGGTAAACTAACCTAAGGACAAACACACACACCCATGCCCCAGGGAGGACTCGAACCTCCACGGCGAGCAATCGCGCGCTCCGCAGCGAGACGCTTTAGACCACTCGGCTACTCCACCACGGCAGTGACGTACACTATTTGATCAAAAATATCCAGACATCTGGTTGAGAATGACTTACAAGTTCGTGGCGCCCTCCATCGGTAACGCTGGGATTCAATATGGCGTTGGCCCACCCTTAGGCTTGATGACAGCTTCCATTCTCGCAGGCATACGTTCAATCAGGTGCTGGAACGTTTCTTGTTTTCATCTTTGATACATCTTTTATTGGCATCGCATTATTCACGGACTGTTCACTGAGGAGAAGTATCGATGTAGCTCGGTGAGACCTGGCACGAAGTCGATGTTCCAAACCATCCCAGAGGTGTTCAGGTCAGGACACTTTGCAGGCCAGTCCATTAAAGCGATGTTATTATCGTGTAACGACTCCGTCACAGGCCGTGCATTATGAACAGGTTGCTCGATCATGTTGAAAGATGCAATCGCCATCCCCGAATTGCTCTTCGACAGTGTGAAGCAAGAACGTGCTTAAAACATGAACGTAGGTCTGTGGTGTGCTAGTGCCACGCAAAACAATAGGGGTGCAAGCCCCCTCCACGAAAAAGACTACCACGCCTTAACACCGCCGCCTCTGAATTTTACTGTTGGCACTACACACACTGACAGATGACGTTCACTGGGCATTCACCATATCCACATCCTGCTATCGGATCGCCACATTGTGCACCGTGATTTCCACTGTTGTCCAATGTTTACGCCCCTTACACCAAGCGAGGAGCCGTTTGGCATTGACTTGCGTCTTTTGTGCCTTATGGGCAGCCTCAACCATGAAATCCGAGTTTTCTCACCTCCCACCTGTCACATTACTTGTGGTGGGTCGTGATGTAGTTTGGAATTCCTCTGTGATGGTGTGGATAGATGCCTGCCTACTACACTGTACGACTCTCTTCAACTGTCGGCGGTCTCTGTCAGTCAAGAGACGAGGTCTGCCTGCACGCTTTCGTGCTGTACGTGTCCCTTCACGTTTCTACTTCACAATCACATCAGAAACAGTGGACTTAGCGATTTTTAGAAGTGTGGAAATCTCGCGTACAGACCTATAACACAAGTATACCCAATTACCTCCCCATGTTCGTGAGTTCCGCTCTCGTGATTTGTGCTCTCTCCCGCTGTCTAATTACTACTGAGGTCGCTGATGTGGAGTACCTGGCTGTAGATGTCAGCACAATACACCTAATATTAAAAAGGTATGTTTTGGGAGTGTCGTGTCCGCATACTTTTGATCACATAGTGTAATTATGCCTGTAATCTTCACGAAAGTGCAAGCAATATAAGATTCTACGCAATCAGATGAAGAGTACAGCAGCGTATACATACGAACACACACACACACACACATTTTATATATATATATATATATATATATATATATATATATATATATATATATATAACCGAGTTGAAAATTGTTGAAAATCGCTAATATCTCGAACTTCTCCGAGTATAACACTTCCATTTTCAATAAACAGTTGGACAATACTGTAAAAAGTCGTTGCAGAACGAACACTCCTATCTGGGAACAAATTATCACATACCTTTGACGAGCTTCTTCAACATTTTTGTGAGCTTCAAAGTACGAGAAATTGATATCTAAACTCTCTGTAAACGTTGACATCAAAGCACAATTGCGTAGATATCTGTACAGTTCTAATCCTTAAAGTACAACGAACAGTCTAACCACGGACTGAGATCAAGTTCAATGTGTCACATGGTAGCATTATCAACAATATCAAATATTGTACTTCAATTTTCCTAATTTTATGTGTATTTGTTTGACATATGACCGTTTTTAAGCTATTTTCAAACCATTTTCATTTTTTCTGCTTATAGCGCCATCTATCATGAAAAATGTTTCACCAAAAAAAAAAAAAAAAAAAAAAAAAAAAAAAAAATCTTATATTTTTCATGGAGAATCCAAATCTGCAATAAAAAATTGGTGTTCCCATTTAAGATTTCAAAGTGATGCCCTCTCCAGCCCCCGATAGTGGTGCAGGGTTCGAGCTTTACGTTGATGGATGTCCCTCTTGTAGGTGAACAATTTTTATTCCAGTTTTTCAAAATTATATTTGTATTTTTCCAAATTTTCCGAAAAATAGTTTTAAGTGGTTAGCCCTGTATTTGTATGTCTAAGTGATGACAGCGTTACATTCGTTTCTTCACCGCAGATGCGATTAACATAAGACCTCGTGCGGTAGTCGGGTGTGGCAAGCATAAGAGGACTATGAACGATATGGGGTGCTAATTCAAAATCATGTGACTTGCGCGAATCTGGGGCTGACAAAATGTGTGCTCGGATAGCGAAGTGGCTAAGGCCTAAAACCCAGGTTCGAATCATTTCAATGCTCTCATGCAGCCATAGATGATACTTTCCATCCTCTTCCTTTCCGCATAGAACGCGTTTATTTCGTGAAATCGGTGTGTCTCTGTGGATGCAGCTCAGTATACAAACACAGAGGAAGAGCTAAAATAAAAAAAATCTCAATATGTGATTAAATAAATTGACATGTCTGAGACAAATTGGTCGTTTACTTTTAAAATTTTAATCTGCTTTGAGTTTCCCACTACGGTAAACATTTACATTTTCGCTCCGTATACTACCGTTGAAAATATTCTGTATGTTCTCTTGTATGAGATAACTTTAAAAACCTGCCGTTTCTGCTTTTAGAAATGAACGGCCATAGTTTTGATTAATGTTATACAGTGAACCACAGTTGTAGGTCCGTAAACAGGATTAGGACTTAATAAACTCTGTTTACTGCTTTTCGTGGTCACTAAGTCATTACGTCTCCGACCTCTTATGTGCAGAAGTTCTTCCGTGATAGGAACTAGAGGTCTGTATATTAGGAATTTTGCTCGTCTGTGCTCTCTCGAGTGACCCGCGTTCGGACTCTTCGGAGAGTATGGATGCTCGGAGCGGACAGGCTGTGCTCTAAAATACTTGTGTCTAATGATTTGGACAAAAATAAAATAAATGAAACTGGTTGAAAGTTTCACCGATCACGTTTCACGCCAGTTGACTGTTGCATACGATTTTAGGCAACATAAATTGAGAAACATTTGAAAACTTCTTCAGGCATCCATTCATGCAATATAACCACAGGGAGAAAGGAAGGACTGGAACAAAATATGATAAGAGCGATTCGTCAATATATTTAACTTTCCATGGCCGACGCTACAGGCGTTTAGTAAGCTGGAGTCAAAAGAACCGAAAGCTATCATGTAGATCTCTTTTCGAAACGTGTTAACAAATGGCTAAGAATTAATTATTTCTATGATGGTAACCATGTGATACTTTAAGCAGATGATTCTTCACTATATTTGGTCGTCACCAAGAGAAAAAATCGTATCTATTTAGAGCTCTCTGAAAATGAACGGTTAAAATCACACGACGTCCCGATACCATGTCCTGCACTGATAGCTACTAATTCGTTTTAGTCTCCTTCAATCTTTGACACTATAATCTAAGCTCACACGAAATTCCGTAGGCTAGCGATCGCGGCACTGACAACATTGAACAATACGCATTTACTTGTTAGAAACAGTAGATAGCGTCAGTACCACTTTGAAAAGTGTTTTGTAGTTTTAGCTGCATTTCACTTGCAGTTATGTATAACCTTAAATCGTAGCGATCACTAAGCTACACACTGTCACACTTTTCCATCAATTCGAATTGATGTTCGCGTTCGCGTTCGCGTCCGGAAGCAATCCTCAAAGCTCCACGTGCCCCCTGGGTGGTTCTAAACGGACAACAATCTTTGGTAGCTGGTCCTGTCACCACGGTGATCTCCCAGCTATGTCAGCTACCAAGACAATCCAGAATGGCTCTTGTCAGGGCCAACAAAATTGTCAACAAAACGATCTGAACAGAGCAATAGATCCAGTCCTAAACGTGTGCCATTTGAATATTGAGGGGATAAGTAGGTCAAAATGTGACTTCCTCAGTAAAAATCTTCTGAGTAACAATATTGACGTCCTTGCTCTACAAGAAACCCATGCAGAAGATCTTAAAAGTTGCTCAAGAGGCAGTATCCATGGCTACAGACTTGTGGGAGAGATAGGCCATAAAACATATGGCGTGGCTACATATGCTAGACAGGACTTGGATGATGTATCTATAATTCATGAAAGCTGTGACGATGACATATTTGTTTTGGCAGTGAAAGTGTCTGGAACTACCATAGTTAATGTCTACAAGCCTCCCAACATCCAGTGGCAAGATACGGTTCTCCCAGTTTTCGAACACCCTTCCCTATATGTCGGCGATTTCAACAGCCACAGTAGCCATTGAGGGTACTCGTCTGATAATGAAAATGGAATAGCATTAGCTGAATGGGCCGAAAATAATAACCTTTCCTTGGTTTTTGACGCAAAAGACTCCAGCACATTTTTCTCAGCCCGCTGGAAGCGTGGATATTCACCTGATCTGTGTTTTTGTTCCTGTGATCAGACATTAAGATCTCTATCAGTTACGAGAAAGGTACTTGGCACATTCCCACGGTCGCAGCACAGGCCAGTGCTGATATCAGTTGGGATTAAGATTCCCCTAATAAGATCTTTTCCGAGACCCAGGTGGAATTTTAATAAAGCAGACTGGGAGGCATTTACTTCCAAATTAGAGGACAACATTAGATTCATTCCTCCTAAAATAGTAAATTATGATAGATTCGCTGGACTCCTTAAAGCTATAGCTAAAGCCTGTATACCTCGAGGCTACAGAAAGACATATATTCCGGGATGGAGCCAAGAGTGTGAAGACCTGTATAATGAATTTATCAGCACTGAAGATTCAAACACTGCCGACATCCTACTGAGCTCCCTTGATAACGCCAGGAGAAATGGGTGAAAAAAGTTCAGAGTTTAGATTTCACTCACAGCAGCAGAAAGGCTTGGTCACTTCTGAGGAAATTGTCTACCAGTGTATCCGAGAAAAAGCTGCCTCCCACACACCCTGATCCTTCCGACATAGCCAAACGAATCGTAGCACTATCCAAGTCAAAACGGCAACAGTCTGACAGATTAATATCCTATAAACTAAATGAAATTAAGAAATGCCAGCAGGCTCCCCTGGAAGTATCAAAACCTTTTTGCTTAGACGAACTGCATGTGGCTATCTCTGATGTGAAGACTGGGAAACCTGCCGGTATAGATGATATTTTCCCAGAATTTATTAAACATGCTGGACTCAAGACCCGATTGTGGCTTCTAAAGTTATTCAATAACATTCTTAAAGACAGCTCTCTACCAAAAGCTTTTAAGAGATCTAAAGTAATAGCTGTTTTGAAGCCTGGTAAACCAGCCGAACGTGCAGATAGCTACCGCCCAATTGCACTTCTCAGTGTATGTTACAAGCTGCTCGAGAGACTCATCTACAATCGTATTGTTCCCTTTCTCACTGCTAGTATCCCTGTCGAACAAGCTGGTTTCAAACAAGGCCGTAATTGCTGTGACCAGGTCCTAGCACTAACATCTTTCATTGAGACTGGTTTCGAAAAGAAGTGTACCACTTCCGTTGCTTTTCTGGATCTCTCGGCAGCTTATGGTACCCTGTGGAAGAAGGGCCTCCTAGTGAAGCTTTACAATCTCATTCCTTGCCCTATTTTATTGCGACTTGTGAACTCAATGCTAAGTGGCCGTCTGATCAAGATCTATCTCGGCAACACAGAAAGTGGGTTTAGACAGCTTCACGATGGCCTCCCCCAGAGTTCGGTTCTTGCTCCCATTCTTTTTCATGTTTACACCGCTGATATTCCAGCTACGCAATCTAGAAAATTCATTTATGCCGATGATATTGCCATAGCGTCACAACACAGAGACATCCATGTGACGGAAACTACTTTAACATCTGACCTAACTCTCCTCAGAAATTACTTCGCAATGTGGAAACTAAAGCCAAACCCAAATAAAACGGAAGTAGCTTGTTTCCATCTCAATAATAGGATGGCCGTCTATAAACTTAATATCTCATTTGATGGTGTTCAACTTGAACATAATGAACATCCAAAATACCTGGGAGTCATTTTGGATAGATCTCTTACTTTTAAGCACCACCTTCATAAAACAGCAGACAAAGTTAAAACTAGGAATAACATATTACAGCACTTAGCAGGATCATCTTGGGGAGCCAGTGCTAAGGTTTTGCGTACAACAGCTTTGTCCCTAGTTTACTCTGCAGCTGAATACTGTTCTCCTGTCTGGCTCAACAGTGCTCATGTGAGAGACATTGATGTACAATTAAATAGAGCAATGAGATTGATCAGTGGCACTCTGATGGCTACACCACTTCAATGGCTCCCAATATTATGGAACATTGTTCCCCCAGATCTAAGACGGAAGGAAGCCTTAATGAGAGAGTATTATAAGATCTTGTCCACTCCTGAGCTTCCTATCCTGCAAGACCTTCCACCACCGGTAAGCCGGCTGAAATCACGTAAACCACCTGTTAAAACAGCTGTGCAACTACATGAGAGTGGCTTCTCGCCTAAATCAAACTGGGCAAGAATTTGGGATTCGTTTAATGGAAAAAACAGCATCTGGATAGACGATCCCTCTAAGCAGCTCCAAGGAATGGACCTTCGCAGGAGAGAATGGTCTTTGATCAACCGTTTCCGAACTGGTGTTGGTCGCTGTAACTATTGGAAATTCAAATGGGGACAGACAGACGACCAGTCATGTGACTGTGGAGCAGACATACAAACGATGACCCACATAATTACTAATTGCCCATTAAGATCATTCTCAGGAGGGATGACCGAACTCCATATAGTCAGTCAAGAAGCTGTCCAGTGGTTAAAGGAGTTGGACTTGGCTCTGTGACAGAGATGTGTTTTATCTTATTAATTAGACACTAGTATATCTTACTAAAGTATTATATGCAGCTGACATTATACCATATGATATATATATATATATATATAATTATTCGAAAGAGCGAATTCGCCGGATGCAGATATCTAATGGAAACTGCAACAGTGCAAGGAATAACGGCGGAGAATCTATAATAATAATAATAATAATTTCGTGTGGCTCAGTATGGTGCAAGTCTTACAACTGGAAGCTACTTCGGAAACTTGTGTGTCGGTAACCAACCCTAGTTATTCAATCGGGGAAACGGGACCTAGGCGGTTTAACGTGGAATCCGAACCACGTGTCGTTTCCGGCGACTCTTCACGTAATTAAGAGATAAAGGTTGGGTTAAACCGCAGACTGAACAATTCCGTGATCCGGTTGGGTTATGTAGCCTAGAATTAATATCATCACAGTTACTTGTAAGAGGATATCTGCTTCTATAAAACTACGAGGGGGACGGCTACAAACCGGTAAAGTACTCCTTAGTTACCTCAGATAAACAAAGCATGATTGAAAAGTTCCGGTTATTCAGTTCCTCGTCTTATTGTCACAATTCACAATAGGCTACGAAGGAGAGAACTTGCGCTATGAAGAGCCTTGCTGCGAAGTGCGCGACTGCTCCCCGTCAGACGTTAGAGTCTTCCCTCGGACATGGGTGTCTGTGTTGTCCTTAATAAAGTAGTCTGAAAGCCTACGGACTGATGACCACTGCAGTTTGGTCCTATAGCTTTACAAACATTTGAACATCTGAACTCACAATACCGTAAATAGAGGAAATTTCTCCCGGCAATTGAGAAAAGTTATGGAGCAATGGAATTACGTACTCTGCTGGCCATCAAACTGATCGGAGATGTCGCAAACAAACTTATATGGGGGATAACACTCTTTACAAAGATAACATGATTGGAAATACATTTCCCTATGAAGTGAGGAAGAAGATGAACTCAGTACTGAATCTTGGAGCCATTGCTAACTGCTACTAGAAAGCCTCGTCATTGGGTCAAAGAAACTCTGGATGCTTTGTTGGGCTATAGCAATCCATGATTCATCCACTTATTTTCGAAGTTCAGGGGCGGATCCAGGACGGCCTGCTGGACGGGAGGGGGGGAGGGGGGAGGGGGAGGGGTGAAAGAATTCTCATCGTCAGCTAAACTCTGGCTCAGTAAAAAGACTCTAGTACCGGCCACCCCTCCCCCCCCCCCCCAGTCCAATCAAACAAAAGTCTCACAGTTTTGAAGACTCAGTGCAGTAGTAGCACGCTAGATCAGCAATAAAAATAAATAAATAAAACTGCTGAAAAGAGCTGCTGGGTGAGGGGGGGGGGGGCAGAAGGGTGGATCCGCCTATGCCAGAGTTGTTATGTTGTAGAAGCGGGTAGTGTATCCCAGGAGAGTCCTCGATAGACCGGATAAACGGAAAGACAGCAATTAATTGTAGGTATTATGGCTAAGTTTAGAAACCGTGACTGTGAAACAAATAAATATTCGTATTTCTACTACCAATCACTGTATTTGTTAGTGTTTAATCTTACATAGCACAATACGTTTCTAGCACGTTTTGTTCAACATCAGGCGCTTATTATACATACAGAAATGCTTATGTTACATATAATTTACTTGTTTAAATACTATTTGTTATTACTTTTCTTGTTTATGACGTTATATCTTCTGAACCATCTGTCTTATGTGGTTCTTACCATCACATAACTGAAACCTCACTGTGAGGAAGATGTGTAACAAATGTGGTTGAAATCGGTCCAGTGGTTTAGGAGGAAATGTGCAACATTGTCGCATAATGCAGCAGTTTTTCTCGCCTCTTTTTTATGAAGTCATATCTCGTGAACTATGTGTTGTACGTGATCCTTACACTTACGGCCACGGTTGCAATGTTGAGGGATAAATCCCCCGCCATAGCGATTGAGGGATTTTGTCGAAATCGAGAGAATGTAGGTTTTTTTTTATTGCCAATTCTGATTTTTTTTTTTTTCAGTTTATTATTTTCCCGTTTAGATATTACATATTGCTTTGAGAAGGCATTAGTAATAAAAATTATTCTAAAGATATGATTGTAACACCGACCAAACTGTGTTAATATTCAATAAGGAAGCGCATTTGCGAGTCTGTAACTTATAAGGCATTGTGTAGCTATTTAATCCCCTCCCCATCGGCAATTACTAATTGTTGGCGGTTAATGGTCAGACCGCAGCTGCAGACGTGTTATCGTGACCATTATTGACATTGTTGTCCCACCGACGCAGTTGCAGACAGGCTCAGAGTGTTAACAGTTAGTGGTTTAGTGTCGTGCAATATGCTTTTTTGGTGAAATGTGGTCGGTGACAAGGTGATTTTGCTGTTTAATCGGTACCATATTTATAAGCAGTGTCAACATGTCCAATGACCAGAATGTCCATTAACACATAAAAAAACGTGAGAAATTAGAGGCGAACTTAAAAAGACGAAAAATCGTGGCGTAAGCAAACATTTGTGGACTCTTGGCTCCAAGATCCAAAACTAAAGATCAATATAAGGCCAGATGTTTGTGTTGCAAGAAGAACTTGGCTATGGGGAAAGGCAAATTAGACAGACACTCTGCAACTCCAATTCACAAGAGAAGTGCACTGCAAGTGAGAAACGTCCCTAGCATTAGTTCTCTGTTTTCAAAAATGTCAATGGGGAAGCAAAATAGTACAAAAACTTCTGAACTCAGGATTGTGTTTGATATCGTAGAACATAATAGGAGCTTCAACGCAATGGAACATATCGCTGAACTTAATCGTGCCGCTGTCCCGGACTCCTCTATAGCACGAAAACGTGGCACTGAAGAGAGACAAAGTTAAATGTCTTGTGACTAATGTTATTTATAACATTAGGTTGTGAAAGAAAACGCCTTAGGGGAAAATACTTTTCAATACTTGTAGACGAAAGTACTGATACAGGAAGTGAAAAACATTTATGCATTCTCACAAAAAGCATTGGTGATGACTCAGATATAAATATTCATTTGTTAGATTATGTGAAAATTCAAGATGCAAATGCCACTGCGGCCGGCAAGGAATATTTATTCTCACTGATTGCTGCACACCATGGACTGGAAATCATTAAAAATAAGATGGTGAGCTATGGGAAACTACGTTTCTAGAATTTAAAATCAGTGATCAGTTTTGTTCACTTTATTTGTTGAGGACAAAAATTCATCTGGAGATGTAATATTTTCTTATTTCAACAATCCATTCACCAAAGCTTATTTGCAATTCTTAAACTCCGTCTCACTAACTTTCAATACTTGGTACACGCTTTTTCAGTCTGAAGAAATTCTGATTCCTTCACTTTACAAAGAATGCGAGAGGTTTTTAAGATTATTGGCCTCTAATTTTCTAAAGCCAAATATGCTTGCAGAAGGAGAATTGTTTAAATGGAATGTCAAACATCCTTCTAATCTTCTGCCTCTCAGTGAAATTAATACTGGAACACGTGCTGAAGAAACTCTTAGCGAATTGAGTCATTCTTCGTCTTCTTGACAAGATATTGAATCTTTCATACTTAGTTCTACCAAACGGCGTTTCAGGAGTCTCTTAAAAGATTACCGTTAGAACAGGATATTTTCTGTAATTTGGAACCTTCTAATGCTCTAAACATAAATCCATCTGTTGTCAGGTCAAACATTCAAATAAAAGATATTGTTGAAACTTTCCTGTCAAATGTTCAAATGTTTGTAAAGCTTATTGGACTTAACTACGGGGTCATCAGTCCCTAAACTTACAAACTACTTATGATCTACTTACGAACTAGGACGGCACAAATATCCACGCCCGAGGGGGGATTCGAACCTCCGACCGTAGTGGCCGTGCTGACCGTGACTGGAGCGCCTCAGTCACCTCGGCCACCGCGGCCGGCCTTTCCAGTCTAAAGGGGACCTGTAGGGGACAATGGACGAATGGAAACAACTCTGGTTACTTTTCAAGTGATAAAAAGTTATAGCTTCTGAATTTACCAATCGCTGAATTTTGGAGAAACATTGAGGAATAGCCGGCCGCGGTGGCCGAGGGGACTGAGGCGCTTCAGTCACGGACCGCACGGCCACTACAGTCGGGGGTTCGAATCCCCCCCTCGGGCATGGATATTATGCCGTCCTTAGGATAAGCTAGTTGATAAGTAGTTTGTAAGTTTTGGGGGGCTGATAACCCCATAGTTAAGTCCCATAAGCTTGACAAACATTTGAATTTTGAACATTGAGGAATATGTGATTTTCAATTCGAAACTTCAGTCTAAAAATATTGAAAATCTGGCCCGAATTTGCTATTACCGCGTTCCAATACTTCTGTAGAACGTATTTTTCCTTAGCCAACAATATAAAAACAAAAAACAGAAACAGATTACATGCACAAACAGCCACGTCTATTGTGGGTATAAGGTTAGATATGCGTGCCATGAAAAAAAGTGTTGTGATTATCCTGTTACTCCAGAAATTCTGTCATTATTTAATGAAAATATGTACAAGAAGTATGAAAAGCCCAAAGAAGTAGATGTCTTCCAGTACAGGAACAGGGTGAAGAGGAAGAGGAGAACGGAGAAGGCAACAACGGTCTAAGTTTCCTGTAATGTGAGTACCTTATAAGATATTACTGTAGTGGTAAATGCCACTGCTGATGATTAAAAGGGTTACCAGACGTCCTCTTTTACCCGGACATGCCCTCTTCTTTTGGATGTTAAAATGGTCTGGTCGAGTTTTTTTAACAGAATGAGAAAATGTCCTCTTTTTTTAAGTTATAAAACTGCAATCTTCCCTCCCTCTCCCCCTGGAACTCAGGACCACAATTGCATCGTCTTTGTCTATTAATATTCTTAAAAAGAACACTGACGCAATCACACAGGCACACAACATAGTCATACAACCATCACCTCCGGCTGCCGCCCTACGAATCACGCTCTGCAGTGAATCGGTGACGGGAGGGGTGGGGAAGGGAGGGGAGGGGAAGGGAGGGGAGGGTAGAGGGTATGGAGGGTTACGTCACGGTGGTGGGGATGGGTTAGATGGGAATAACGAGATGCAGCTTAGAAATGGAGTGGGGAGGCGGGTGAGGGGAGAAAATAAAATAAACAAAATAAAATAAAGTAAAATGAATAAATATACAAAACACGTGCACACTGCAAGTACACAAGACCGCATACACACACACGAACGCACACGGGCGCGCAAGCAAGCGCGCGCGCGCACACACACACACACACACACACACAATCGCACATTCACACACCACTCAAAATAGGTGAGATGTGGGTTAGAGAGGTAGGAACCGTAAGGTATGGAGAAAAAAATATAGGGAAGTTATCATAGGTTGAGGCCAGGTTGATTTCGGGATCGGAGAATGTATTGTAGGGGTAACTCCCATCTGTGCAGTTCAGAAAAGCTGGTGGTGGATGGGAGGATCCAGATGGCCCGGTTGTGAAGCAGCCATTGAAACCAAGCATGTGCTCCGCTGCATTCTGTGCCACAGGGTGGTCCACCTTGCTTTTGCCCACAGTTTGGCGGTAGCCATCATCCTAATCGAAAGCTGGTTGTTGGTCATGCCAATATAGAAAGCTGTACAGTGTTTGCAGCACAGTTGGTAAATTACATGGCTGCTTTCACAGGTGGCCTGGCCTCTGATAGGGTAGGATAAGCCTGTGACAGGTTTAGAATAGGAAGTGATGGGTGGTTGGATTGGACAGGTCTTGCAGCAGGGTCTTCCACAAGGATATGATCCCTGTGGCAGTGAGCTGTGATTCGGGGTGGCATAAGGATAAACTAGGATGTTGTGGAGGTTGGGAGGGTGGGAGGGTGACGGATCACCACTTTAGGAGGGGTGGGAAGGATTTTGGGCAGGAGGTCTCTCAGTTCTGGGCACGAGGATAGAAAATCAAAACCTTGGCGAAGGATGGAATTTAGTTGTTTGAGACCAGGGTAGTACTGGGTGACAAGGGGAACGCTCTTTTGTAGATGGTTACTGGTGTTAGGAGGAGGATTTGGGGTGTGTGAGGATATGGCACGGGAGATCTGTTTGCGGACTAGGTCTGTGGGGTAGTTTCTGTCTGTGAAGGCCTTTGTATATTCAGAAAGGGAGTTCTTGTCACTGCAGATGTGCAGTCCACGGGTGGCCAGGCTGTAAGGGAGGGATTTTTTGATGTGCAAGGTATGGCAACTATCAAAGTGTAGGTATTGTTGGTGGTTGGTAGGTTTAATATAGACAGAAGAGTGGATGGAGCCATCATTGAGGTGGAGGTTGACATCCAGGAATGTGGCATGGTAGGTTGAGGAAGACCAGGTGAAGTGGATGGGAGAGAATGAATTGAGGTTCTGAAGAAAGGAGGATAGGGTGCCCTGGCCCTGAGTCCAGATCATGAAAATATCATCAATGAACCTGAACCAGGCCAGAGGTTTAAGGTTTTGGGATGCTAGGAAGGATTCCTCCAGATGGCCCATAAACAGGTTGGCATAGGAGGGTGCCATGTTGGTGCCCATGGCTGTGCCTTGGGTTTGATGGTAAAGTTTCCCCTCAAAGGGAAAGTAGTTGTTAAGTAGGATGAAATTGGTGAGGGTTATGAGGAATGAGGTATCAGGCTTGAGTTCAGAGGGACGTTGGGAGAGGTAGTGTTCCAGAGTGGCCAGGCCACGGGCATGTGGGATGTTGGTGTATATGGAGGTGGCATCCACTGTGGCAAGTAAGGATCCAGGAGGCAAGGGGGTGGGAATGGTGGAGAGTCAGTGAAGGAAGTGGTTGGTATCCTTGATGTGGGGAGATAGATTTTGTACAATTGATTGGAGGTGTTGGTCAACTAGGGCTGAAATTCGTTCGGTAGGAGCACAGTAACCAGCCACAATAGGGCATCCAGGATTATTAGGTTTGTGGATTTTGGGGAGCATGTAGAAGGTGGGTGTGCGGTGTGCTGCTGAGGTGGGGAGGGGAGTGATTCAGGGGAGAAGCTGGAGAAGTCAGAGAGTTGGTGGAGCCCTTCTGCCAGGTAGTCACTGTGATCCATAACTACAGTGGCATAACCTTTATCTGCAGGGAGGATGATTATGTCAGTATTAGTTTTGAGGTTTTGGATGGCTCTTCTTTCTTCTGCTGAAAGGTTTGAGTTCTTGAGAAGGGACTTGGGAAAGGATGGTGAGGACAAGATGGAGGTGAGAAACTCTTGGAGGGTAACCAGAGGGTGGATAGGTGGGAGTGCAGGGGGATCTTTGTTGGCTGGTGGTATGAATTGGGACAGGTAGGGTTCAATATTCGGATTAGGTAGGTTGCAGTCAGAGGAATTGGTGGCAAAGTAGTGTTTCCATCATAGGGATCGGGAAAAGGAGAGAAGGTCTTTGACAAGACCAACATGATTGAACTGGGGTGTAGGACTAAAGGTATGATTCTTGGATAAAACGGAAACTTCAGTGGGGTTTATTTTTTTTTTTTTTTTTTTTTTTTTTTTTTTGTGAATAGGTTGACCACAGTGTTCTGGGATTGTTTTGGTATTGGATGTTGTGGAATGGTGGTAGGGAGTTTGGAAGGATGAGGTAGGTTCAAGAGGTCAGCTAAGCATGGTCTGGGAGCTATGAGGGGTTCACGAGGAGGAACACTGTGGGTCGGATAAGGATTGGATATGGGTGCTCCTAGGCGGCAATATGATGTCAGCAAGCTGGACAGTTTGTGGAGGTGGTGTTTGGAATGCTCCTCCAGTTGCTGGAGAGCAAAGGATTCGATCTTTTGATATGGGATGTAGGTAGTTTTGGTTACACAATAGTAATATCTTACGGAGGGAGAGAGGGTAGCTAAGGGATTTATGAGCCATGAAGACGTGATTTTGTAGGACTCGGTTCGTGAGGGATAAGGATTGGTGGAATCTGAAAAGGTGCAGGTCATTGTGGAAGGAGGGGTGGGATCCTGACAATGGAATCTTTAAGGTTAGACCGTTGGGAGGGATACCATGACTTAGGCAGCATTTTAGGAATATGATGTGGGATTAGGTTTTGGTCAGGGAAAGGGATACTTTCCTGAACTGGTACAGATAGAAGGAGCAGGGGTCCATTTGGAAAGTGGAAAATGAGGAATGATGGGAGAGACAGTGGATTATGATGAGCCTAAGGCCTGGGAAGAAGTTCCTCAACACGCGAAATACGCACCAGGCACGCACAAGTTCGTTAATTCCCCACACAGATACACACCCAAGGACGCAGATTCACGACCAGGCGTGCAAAATGACGTAAAAACTGCAAGATCACGCACAAAATCATGCACCAGAACGCAATATCACACAGTAGAACGGGAGATCTCACACATGAGCACGCAGTCCACCGCAAAAATGCGTACAAAAACGTAAACAACGCTTAAGTAAGTACGGAAATTCGTGAGAAGAAAGACTATAATGGAGCTTCTAGAACAGAAAACTCAAGGCACAGTAACGTAAATTTACGTAATTCCAATATTATAGTGCCGGAGGAGAAGAATATAAGGGACTAGGGATAAATGATTACATGTGCATATCCGTGGGCGGGCCCGTTAGTTCAAACGAAACTGGTATTGGAATTGTTGGGTCGTTAATAAATGATGTAAAGTGATAAAAATATGAAATGAAATGTATATACAGATGACCAAAACTACGTGAAAATACAAGAGGGAAAGTAAGGAAAGGTGTGGAAGGGGGAGGAATAAGGTGCATCAACAATCGGCGTGGTTATAAAGCGCTCTGTTGAAAGCCGGCGGGATTGTCGACTCCGGAGTCTGAATGTGACAGTTACAAAGGATTGAGAAGAAGGAAAATACAAGATTATAGAAATATTGATAGAGGAATGTTTTAGAAAGCAGTAACAAAAGAAGAGGTTATGGGAAGGGAGACCGTTAGGCAAAATATAATAATGCAAAGTCCAGGTTGAAATTAATAATATAGTACGGACAGTTTACAACTCACCGCAAAGACGTGGCGATGATATTTTCATGATCTGAACTCGGGGCCAGGACACCTTATCCTCCTTTCTTCAGAACCTCATTTCCTCCTCTCCCATCCACTTCACCTGGTCTTCCTCAACCTACCATGCCACATTCCTGGATGTCAACCTCCACCTCAATGATGGCTCCATCCACACTTCCGTCTATATTAAACCTACCAACCACCAACAATTCCTACACTTTGACAGTTGCCATCCCTTGCACATCAAAAACTCCCTCCCTAACAGCCTGGCCACCCATGGACGGCATATCTGCAGTGACAAGAACTCCCTTTCTGAACATGCTGAAGGTCTCACAAAGGCCTTCACAGACAGAAACTACCCCACAGACCTTGTCCACAAACAGATCTCCCATGCCATATCCTCACACACACCCAAATCCTCCTCCTAACAGCAGTAACCATCCACAAAAGAGCGCTCCCCTTGTCACCCAGTACTACCCTGGTCTCGAACAACTAAATTCCATCCTTCGCCAAGGTTTTGTTTTTCTATCCTCGTGCCCTGAACTGAGAGACCTCCTGCCCAAAATCCTTCCCACCCCTCCTAAAGTGGTGTTCCGTCACCCTCCCAACCTCCACAACATCCTAGTTTATCCTTATGCCACCCTGAAACCCATCTCACTGCCACAGGGATCATATCCTTGTGGAAGACCCCGCTGCAAGACCTGTCCAATCCAACCACCCATCACTTCCTATTCTAGTCCTGTCACAGGTTTATCCTACCCTATCAGAGGCCGGGCCACCTGTGAAAGCAGCCACGTAATTTACCAACTGTGCTGCAAACACTGTACAGCTTTCTATATTGGCATGACCACCAACCAGCTTTCCATTAGGATGAATGGCCACCAACAAACTGTGGGCAAAAGCAAGGTGGACCACCCTGTGGCACAGCATGCAGCGGAGCACATGCATGATTTCAATGGCTGCTTCACAACCCATGCCATCTGGATCCTCCCATCCACCACCAGCTTTTCTGAACTGCACAGATGGGAGTTACCCCTACAATACATTCTCCGATCCCGAAATCCCTGGCCTCAACCTATGATAACTTCCCTATATTTTTTCCTCCATACCTTACGGTTCCTACCTCTCTATCCCACACCTCGCCTATTTTGAGTGGTGTGTGAATGTGCGATCGTATGTGTGTGTGTGTGTGTGTGTGTGTGTGTGTGTGCGCGTGTGCGCGCGCGCCCGTTTGCATTCGTGTGTGTGTATGCGGTCTTGTGTACTTGCAGTGTGCACGCTTTTTGTATATTTATCCATTTTACTTTATTTTGTTTATTTTATTATCCTCCCCTCGCCCGCCTCCCCACTCCATTTCTAAGCTGAATTTCGTTATTGCCATCTAACCCATCCCCACTACCATGACGTAACCTTCCTATCCCCTCTCCCCTCCCCTCCCTCCCCCTTCCCTCCCATCCCCATCTGTTTTCTGCACAAGGTGTTTATACTGTACAAATTTTTTATAACTTTTTGTTCCCGATATTTTTCAGCCCTGATACCTACAGAATTTGAGTCTCTATTCCATTGACATTGTCAAACGATTTTTTCCAAATCTACAAAAGCTGTGTACATATGTTTACTTGCCTTTGACCTACCTTTTAAGATGAATTATATGGTCAGTGTTGCCTGCATCATCCAGATGAAGTGATCAGGTTATTGCTAATGTTGTTATTAAAGCTCTGGAAAGAATCAAGAATGTGAGTTAATTTGAATTAAACTGTTGGTACTGTGTAGGTTAATATACAAGCAACAGTCCCCTTCAGACTTTCAGCTTGGCAGTGACCAATAAGAGGAGCTACTGGCTGATGAGGCTTCTAATTACAAGTTAGTAACACCACTTCTTTGCGAAAGATACTGTGACCACCCTCTAGTTGTAATACCTACATGAAATAATAACTCTTTGCTAATCATTCAGAGTTATAATAACAATGTACACAATCAAGTACGAGCGATAACGTAGAAATTAAATATCTGCCACGACTGGCCACAATAACTTGACGATTTTGTCGGTTCTGTCACAAGCGGAGGAAATTGGCGCTAGGTAAAAGATATTCATTTATTTACAAGTGCTACCAACATTACAATGCTCCTTAACTCGAAGTATTGTACATATTGTTATGGTAATGGTTGCAGCAAGCAGCCAATGCTGCTTTCCCCTCCCTACAGCAGTCCTAATGTGCATGCAAGACAAGCCTCTTGCAGCTCCCAGCAGCCACCACACAAATTGTCAAGCTGTCGTGGCCAAACAGCAGTGTTAACATTTTTTGTAATAAGTTGATTTGAAAAGTAGCAGTTTAATTTATGAAATTTATTTATCCTGACAATTATTACAAATCTGAACATTCTGAAGTTTTGCCCACATATTGTACTCTTTCCATCTGGAAAATGTAACTGAATTACTGAACGCTTCTCTATTACATCAGTTAAGTCCTATAATTGCGAGTTACAACAAATATCCATTATTAGGAAAAGCAATGAAATGTGTCTGATTGGTCTTTACTTTATTGGCCATTACCCAACTCTGTATCTTTCATTCTTAAAGAAAGCAAAAACTTCCGTAGTCAGTGACCACACAAACATCACAGTGGCTACTTTCAAAACAAAGAAATGGCTCAGACTTTCCCTCAGCTCCTCTGCCTTTCCTAGTCCACCGGGCACTGCCAGACCTGCCTCTGCTACTTTCTGGTCCCACCCCACTGATATGCCTCTTTGTGCAGCCACACATTTCGCATGTGCCGTGCAATGACCTGGCTCTTTAGGTACACAACAAACAAGCCAAGAAGATACTATGAAATGATGGAGCCTGGACATGACTGCCACAATACAAATATGCAGAAAGTAATAATTTGTTTGCTTCCATAAGTTGTTGTCATGGTCTTCAGTCCGGAGACTAGTTTGATGCAGCTCTCCACCATACTCTATCCTGAGCGAGTCTCTTCATCTCCTCAAAAGAACGGCAAACCACATCCGTTTCAATCACTTACTGTATTCATCTCTTGGTCTCCATCTGCGGTTTTAACCCCAGACACTTCCCCTCCAATGCTAAATTTACAATCCATTGATGTCTAAGAATGTGTTCTACCAATCTATCCCTTCTTTTAGTCAAGATATGCAAAAATTCCTTTTCTCCCCAATTCTGTTCAGTACCTCCTCATTAGTTATGCGATCCATCCACCTAATCTCGAGCATTCTTCTGTAGCACAACATTTCAAAAGACTATCCTCTTCCTGTCTAAACTATTTAGTGTTGAAGTCTCTCCAGTACAAAGCAACACTCCACACAGGTGCCTTTAGGAAAAACTTTATTTGATGTTAGTAAAAGTCCTCTTTTTCAAAAACGCTTTCCTTCCTGTTGCAATTCTGCATTTTATATCCTCTGTACTATGACCGTCGTATGTTATTTTACTGCCCAGGTAACAAAACTCATCTACCACCTTTATTGTTTTTGTTACCTAATCTAATTCCTTCAGTGTAGCCTGATTTTCTTAGACTGCCTTCCATTACCCTTATTTTGTTCTTGTTAATGTTTATCTTATATGCTCCTTTCAACAAACAGTTCATTTCATTCAATTGCTCTTCTAGGTCCTTTTCTGTCTCTGACAGAATTACAATGTATTCAGCAAAACGCAATGTTTTTATCCTTCACCCTGAACTTTAATCCCTTCTCCAAATTTTTCCTTGCTTTCCTTCACATCTTTCTCGATATACACATTGAATAACATTGGAGAAAGTTAACATGTTTTTCTCTTGGAAGTGCTACTGTAGCTTTATATCGCAATCTTCACTTCCGTTTTTGCAATCGACAAGGAACTTTGCACATCCCCTTTTTGGCATTCCTAATTACATAATGCATTTAAGTTACAGTCAGTAAATCAACGCCGGCCGCAGGGGCCGAGCGGTCTGCGGCGTGCCAGTCATGGTCTGTATGGCTTCTATGGTCGGGGGGTTCGAATCCCCCTCGGGCATAGATGTTTGACCGCATAGTTAAGTCCCATAAGCTCTCTAAACATTTGAACATTTTTTTAGTAAATCAACTTCAATTTGTGCTGCAGGAAGTATTTCGACAAATATCGGTCCTTACACAGGAGGTATGAGTAAAAAACATCTTGTCACAAATCTTCTGGAACGACTGGAAATTTCCCTCCATAAAATAAGAATCCTGAATCTGTTAAATAAACATGCATATTTCATTAGGCAGAGTTATTTTTGCAAATTTTAAGCACATACAAGGTGCGTATGAAATGTTCGGTGAATAATCTCAGGAAACATAGGAAATAATAGTTACAAACAAAATACCTCTGACCTTGAAAGTAACCGTCATTGGCTGCAATACACTTCTGACATCGGTTGTACAGCTGTTGGAAACTGTCAGCAAATGCCTCTTGTGGAATAGCTCGAAACAGTGAGGTGACGTGTTTTTGGATCTCTGAAACCACTCGAACACACATTTTTTACCCACTGCTTCAACACCATACACATCCACTAACTTTCCATTGGTCTCCGTCGCCGTTTTTCCTCATTTGAAACGAAACTTGATGTAAAGGCGTTGCTCCATTTTATGCTCCGTGTTGAAATGACATGAGTTCTCACACTGACCCTGTTAGCTGGGTCGCAGCGTGTACCACTGCTTCACTGGAGTGCTTTTCATGATAGGGAGCTGCGGTTGGGGGTTCGAATCCCCCCTTGGGCAGGGATGTTTGTGCCATCTTTAGTATAAGCTAGTTCATAAGTAGTTTGTAAGTTTAGGGACTGATGACCCCATAGTTAAGTCCCATAAGCTATAGAAACATTTGAACAATAGGGAGCACTTGTTGACATGTCCCTCAACGTTTGTGTGTGGGTACCTCATCTTTCTCAGCGCATTTTGTAAAATACGGGACCATTCATCAAACTTTTCAGACACACTTTGTATTTCAAATTTAGTCATTACATACCTTGATCTCTTACACTATGTTGTTAATTACAATCTTTGTACCTGTAAAACAAGTGGCCGAGGGAAATGCGGCTCTCCAGTCACGGTCTGCACGGCCACTACGGTCAGGGGTTTGAATCCCCCCTTGGGCATGGATATTTGTGCCGTCCTTAGTCTTAGGTAGTTCATAAGTAGTTTGTAAGCTTAGGGACTGACGAGTCCGTAGTTAAGTCCCATAAGTTCTACAAACATTTGATTTTTTGTAAAATCGCATTACTGGTTTTAGTAATATTTTGCAGTGTTGATTTACAAAATATAAAACTAACATCTATCTTCACAACAGGAACATGCGCTTCACCTCACTGAAAGGTTAAATGATATGTTGAGATTTGCACCTGATGACATACATAAATACATCAGGTGTTTTTAATAAATCATGAAATAACTTGTGACAATTCCTTTAATTCTTACCTGCTGTATCTTCTTTATATATAGAGCAGTGTGTCCATATGTTTGTGTGTTTGTTTGTGTATACATATTGCATACAAATCTACAGTTTTGCTCCAGTCTTATGAAATTTTGCACATGAAAGCTTCAGTCCAAGAGGACGGTTGCTGTAAGCAGGGTTTCAATGTTCTATCAGAAAAAAAATCCCACAGACCTGCTTTAAATATCCCTCTAGCCTGACGAAATACCCTAAGTTATGAGCTGAGCATTGACTATGAGCCTTCTAAGCTAATTGATACAATTGTTACTTTATTGTTAATCTTTAGGGTTACCAGATGTCAGTATTCAGAAAAGAGGACATTTCTAGAGTCATACAAACACTGCAAAAACTCATAGGGATTTTGTGTCTTCATGCACCAAACTGCGCCTGATTTCTAAAATGATGATAAATTAAAAAAAGATTTATCGTATTTATTATATCATTAAACTAAGAACACTTCTTCCTTTCTACCTCTTTTTAAGAATATAATAATGGAAAGTCCAGTTTGGAATTAATAATGTAGTAAGGACAGTTTACAACTCACTGCAAAGACGTGGCAACGAGCTGCGATAGGCACATACAAAAGACACACACATGCAACACTTTCAGCTATCGGCCATGGCCTTCTTCAGAAAATAGAACACTCACGCAATCACACAGGCACACAACAAAGTCATACAACCATCACCTCTGGCTGCCGCCCTTCGCACTTACTATAAGAATCAAAGGACATGTCAGAGATTTAAGAGAAGATTGTAGCTTGTCCTCAATGATATTTGATCTGTACATTGAACTACCTGTGAAAGAAACCAAGGAGAACTTTGGAAAAGGAACGAAAGTTCAGGAAGAAGAAACAAAAACCTTGTGGTTTTTTGATGATGTAATTCTATTAATCACCAACGGAACTGGAAGAGCAATTTATTGGAATGGACATTGTCTTAAAAGGAGGATATAAGATGGCATTAACAAGAGGAAAACAAGGGTACTGAATGCCATTAAGTAAAATCAGATGATGCTAATGGAAATAGATTAGGAAACAAGACAATATATGATGCAGACGAGTTATGTTATTTGTGCAGTGAAGTAACTAATCATGGCTGTAGTTGGAAAGATATTGTGGCAGCTTGACCACTTATAGACCATTACAAATATGTATTCTCTTTGCAGCTTAGAACAAATTCACTTTACTTGATAAATGTGGTTTTATGTGGGGCCCAAACCCCACCTAATTCCATAATATAAAACGCAGAATGGTAATGGGAAGAAAAGCATTTATGAAGAAGAGAAATTTCTCAACATGAAATATAAATTTTTTTCTCATAGTAATTGTCTTGAGTGTAGCTGTGTACATGAGTGAAATGTGGATGATAATCAGTTCAAGAACAAGAAGAGGATAGCAGCATTTGAAATGTGGTGTTAGAAAAGAATGCTAAAGATTAGATGGGTAGATTGTGTAACTAATGAGAAGTTACTGAACGAAACTGCAGATAAAGAACTGGACAAGATTGTAATTTAGAGGGGTAACAATTTTAAATGTTTCTTGTTCCTTCAGTTGCAATACTTAGCTTTCTGTGATGTTGCATTTTAAAATAATTGTAGCAGAAAGTACTGAGCTGTACACAACATTATTTGTGAGAAGAAATTGCACTTAGCTTCTGCTTCAAAGTACATCATTTATTTTTTTCATAGCACTAACATCAAACTGGTACAAAGCACTTTACATTGATCTCACGTGCCAACTGTAGTAATTACTTACTACCAATACGCTATTTTGAGAGAATATTATTGTAAAAATTGGAAAAAAACTGGGAAATGTATCACAAACAATATTTACACTTCTTTAACTGATTAGGCCTATATGAAAAAAATTGCATTCTGATGCAGTTATCATTTAATGGTTTGTAATGACACACATCATTTTTCCGTGTTACATCCAGTTTGTGAATTTGTGCTTCTACCTTCAAGTTAGTGTTATTTAGTTAGTAAAATTCTGTAGCATCTTAATAATCAAATTACTTACTCATACAAATTGTTGACTATTTACATACAGTAGAACCCCTATTTAACATTCTTCTAGGGACCAGAATTTTTTAACCTTACATGGAGGTTTACCTTAAATTGGGGTTTAGATAGAAAGCAAACCTTTTTCAGAACTTTTTGCCTGTATTGATCACAATTGCACCACCAACACACATAATTTACACAATAACAACTACAAAGCAAGGAGATACTTGCCCTACACACTATACTGTAATTAAAACATTTTCTGTAGCACTAATACAGTAGTCAGAGATCCTACTGTAGTTTCCCAGTACACTAAAAATTAAAGCAACCACAAAATACTTACAAATTACAATAATATAATATATCGAGTTACTTTTCTTATATACAATATATATTTACATGACTTTCACAGTATCATATTTAAAAAAAAAAAAAAAAAAAAAAAAAAAAAAAAAAAAAAAATCAAAAATGGTAGTTTGCTTTTTAGCACTGTTGGATTTTAGGTTCAAAATGTCCATCTACAATTGATTTACTCTTTCTATAACAGAGTTGTCCACTTTAAATCCTGTGACAAATCTCCAGACAATGTCTATGCTGGCAACAGCTTCACGGAATGATGGTGATTGCATTTATTCATCCCTATCATCATCATCTTCTTTGATATCTTCATCAATCTGCTTTAATTCATCTTTGCAGATTTCCTCAACATCCAGGATGTATATATTGGTGGCACCATTGTCACAAGCCACAAATCCATCCAAAGTGATGGGTAAATTGTTAGATACCTGCACCCAATCATGCATGTCCACTCCTGCTTCATCACTGTTGACTGAATATATACTCCTCAGTGATGTCATTGAATGGTGTTTGTGCATGGACATTTGTTTTGTTACGAATGTGTCACTACTTTTTACATTACCACGTGATCCATTTACGATCACCAATCCACTTACTGAACCACATCATTTAACAGTGAAACAAAGAAAAGTGTAGTGCACAAACTTACTTCCAGGTTCTTACAGATATGGTTTGTGATATCGCTGTGACAAATGCAAGTAGGCCAAAACAACATGAAAAACAAAACAAATCTGCCAAAAACAATCAAAGTGCAAATAAAAAAAAAAAAAAAAATCGACGTTTTTGGAGACAGTCACGCCAAAGGAATTTCTCAAGAACTGCAAGTGATCAGTAAATCATCAACAGTTACAGGTATGGTAAAACCAGGTGCTGGTTTCAAAGAAGTGATGAAAAACATCGTAAAATGTAAGTATGGCAAGCAGGACAGTGTTGTAATTGGTGCAGGAGCAAAAGACATTTACGAAAATAATGCTATGAAAATGTATAAACAGCTCTTGAGTCTTATTCTAGTACTATCAAACACAAACATTATACTTGTGAACTTTTCTCTCAGGCATGATTTACCTGAATGATCATGTGTAAATAAAGAAATTCACAGAATTAATGAGAAACTAAAAAGCTATTGCAAGCTATTCAGTAATGTGAAATTAATCAGCTCAAGCACACTTCATAGAGAATGTTTTACTAAACATGGGCTTCACCTAAACAACAATGGGAAAGCCAGGCTAGGACAATTAACAAGGGACACAAATGCAATTCCCAATGGACAGTCACTGAACTGGGATGGTGTAAATGCCCAACAGCAGAAACACCAGCACAAATGGCAGCAGCCCCCCGATCTACCACCCAAAAATCAGTAGCAACACCAACAGAGCAACCTACTACAGAACCAAAATTAACAGCAACATCTGAACCAACGTCAGAAGTGACAGTTAAAACATCAAAGTTCAACCAACCAGTATCATCAGCATTCACAAAAAGGACAACAGTAGCAGAACAAACATCAGTAGCAGTAGCTCCAAAACAAATAACTAACCAACCTGAATCACTGGCATACATAGCAACAGCACACAGCAGTAGCAGAGGTGGTAGCAGCAGTCGTCACACCAGAAGAAGGCAGCCATCTTTAAGAAGCCAGGATTTTTGCTGGGGCCAGGCAGTGAACAACAACAGATAATAGGGAAACATCTAAATGACTGCAAGCAGAAGAATCTACAACAAGGTAAACTAGTACAAGAGGCTGATTCCAATCAAGGTAGGGAAAGTGGTAACATAAATAGAACAACAGTTTCACAAAAAATCCTATTAAAAAATGCTGCATCAAAACATCCAATATGCATCTAAAAAATTGGAAGAGTTAGAAGTTTTACTAACTGCTGAAGTACTTAATATTTTCATAATGACAGAAAATGGTTTAAAAGATAGTGAATTAAAGGTTTTCAATCTAGAGGGATACAATAATGTAGCATACTATTGCAGAAATGAACATAAAAGTGGGGGAGTAGCAGTTTTTGTTGACAGCAAAGTAGGGGACTACACCCCTAGACATATTCCAAATTGCACTGATTTCTACTTTGAAGCAGCAGCAGTACAAATAAAGTTCATTTGGGGGGAGGGGGGATGCCTTATAATAGGAATATACCAATCACCAAGTTCTAGCATTGAAAACTTTTTAGTGGAATTAGAGGTACTACTACAGAAAGTCATGAAGAAATATACTTTTGTAATATTAGCAGGTGACAAATACAGATATGCTAAGAGACAATGGCTGCACAAGACGTTTTCAAGACATACTCAGCTCATACAATCTCCAGTTGCATGTAAAAAGCCCAACAAGACATACAGAAACATCAAGCACATTAATAGATCATATCCTTACAAAAATATACCTACTGAAAGACAAAAAGTTCAGGCTATAAATACTGTTATCACAAACCATTCCGGACAAACAATTGAACTGAAAGGTTATGTAAAAGATGAAGACAAGAAAATGATAAAATATAGACAAACAAATATTGCAAATTTAAATAGCCTAGAAATTTTAGTAAAAGCAGAAGAATGGGATGATGTGTATAATGAGCACAGTGTAGAAAAGAGCTGGGAATCTTTCTGTGATATACTAAGACACCACATAAATGTGGCTTGTCCTGTAATATGTAAAACTGCAAGTGCCAAGTAAAACAAAAAATGGATCATCAAAGAAATTAAAAAAGCAAGAGAGGAACTGATTAAACTCTATGAAGATTACCAGAAAGATAAAGAACAGGCCAGTCAAGAGGCTTACAGGAGCAAGAAGAAATCGTACACGAGGATGATAAGAGAAGCAATGGCTAGCCAATATAAACACGAAATAAAAACTTCTACAAATATTTCTAAAGCTGTCTGTAACTTAATAAATGACAATAGAAAAGAGTCACAGGCCTCAAAATTATGAAATGAAATATAATACTGGCAAATAGCTTAAATCAGCACTATGTAGCTATAGTGGAGAAACTACTAAATCAGAACAACCCAGTAACAAAGAGCATCAAAAGTCCTAAATGGGTGGCTGAGAGTTTATACCTACACCCTACAAATGAATTGGAGGTTTCAAAAATAATTGGTGCACTAAAAAATAAAAACACAGAGGGTCTACATTGTATATCAGCCAAAATAGTAAAACTTTGTGCTAAATATCTTGCAACACCTTTGACATTCCTGATAAATCTAACAATGAAGGAAGAAGTTTTTCCAAACTGTCTAAAAAGGAGCAAGGTAGTGCCAGTTTTTAAAGGAGGTGATAAAGAAGATCCTGGAAACTATAGACCAATCACGATCACAACTGTTCTGTCTAAAATAGTAGAGTCTGCCTAGGTGTACTTGTGTCTGTGTGAATGTGTGGGTGTGTGTGCATTTGTTTACCCTCCATTTTTTCCCTCAAGGTAAGTCTTTCCTCTCCCGGGATTGGAATGGCTCCTTACCCCCTTTCTTAAAATCCTCATCATTTCCTTTTCCCTCTCCTTCCCTTCTGCCTGAAGAAGCAACTGGGTTGCAAAAGCTTGCGTTTGTGTGTGTGTGTGTGTGTGTGTGTGTGTGTGTGTGTGTGTATTCATTTATTTATTTGTGATGCTGTCACACCTGTGCTCCTTCGTCTGGTGAGTAATCTTCGTCTATTTTTTATATTTAAAATAGTAGAAAGAGTGATTAATGATAGAATTATAAATTTCATAGACAAACATAACATCTTAAATTAAGCTCAACATGGGTTCAGAAAGGGGAGATCAACTAAGACAGCAGTGGCAAATTTCATAACATACATAACAGAGGCCCTGGAACAATGAAGGAAAGTTTCTAGTATATACTTAGACCTTTCCAAAGCCTTTGATTGTGTCTGTCACAAAATTCTTCTAGAAAAACTAAACTGTTATGGCATAAGAGGAAATGCTGCAGACATTATAAAAACATTTGCTGAAAACAGACAACAGTGTGTGGAATTAAAACACAAATGTAGCAACAAAGCAGATAAAGTCTATTCTGAATTCCAGCAGGTAAAGTATGGGGTAGTTTAGGGTTCGATATTAGGACCTCTGCTCTTCATACTGTACATAAATGATATGCTGAAATAAATGAAAAAGTAATAATGTATGCTGACGCCACAACTCTGTTAGTATGTGGCGACACAGTGAAGGATTTTGAAAAGAGAGCCACTGAAAACTTCTAAATGGCAGAAAGGTATTTTACAGAAAATAATCTACTGATCAACAGAAAGAAAACAAAATGTACTAAACTTGAAACAAAGATAACAAAAAGTTCAGAGGTTTTTACACTGAAGATTGGCAGTGCAGACCTAGTAGAAGTGGACTGTAATAGATTTCTGGGAAAAGAGGTGTACAAGTATCTGTCATGGGAAAATCACATTGATAAGGTTTGTTCGAAAATAAGCACAAATATATTCTTAATGAGAAAAATGTGCTATACTGTGGATGCAGAAACCCTGTTAAAATGTATTATGGACTTATCTTACCACACTTATCATATGGTATACCACTATGGGGAGGAGCAGCTGATGTACACATACAGAGACTTTTAAAACTTCAAAAGAAAGCCATCAGATGCATAGCCAAACTATGGGAATCATGCAAAAACAAATTTAAAGAATTTGAGATACTAACTGTACCAAGTCTGTGTATATATGAGACAATACTTTTCCTAATGGTAAACTGTACAGCTCCACTAAACAGTGATATTCATAACCACAATAAAAGAACTAAAGAACAATACCATTTTTTCAGCAATGTCAGATAGAAATCCTAAAATCGCAGGATGCAGATTCTTCAACAAACTGCCTCTTAGCATCAGGTGCATAAAGGAACATAGTGCCTTCAGAAGAAAATTAAAGGAACATCTCATCTCTGGATGCTGGTATAAGGTGAAGGAGTATTTGACAGAAAATTTGTAATTTAAAGGTAAACTGATGTAGTGCTGGAAACAGAGAAGTGGACTGTGTCTTTTCACTAAATTTCTAATAATTAAATACCACATGTTACATTTATAAATGATAAATTTGTAAAATTTTCTTTCTTTCTTATGTTATATAAAATTAACAACATGACTTATCTAATATCATTGTAAATATGATCTACAGACAAATTATTATTATTATTATTTAAAAGGCACTAATCACTTCAAACAATGATGATTTACAATTTTTGTAAAGTATGCGTCTTTACTTTTCTCAATACAAACTGAACCATTTACATTCACATATCCACCTACTGAGCCCCATCATTTAATTGGAAGGGACTAATCATTTAAAACATTGTTAATTTGCAACAGAAATTATAGTATGGTATACATTTAATGTCATAATATTTTTTGTCAGAACATGAGTGTATCAAGTCATGCACATTAACAAACAGGTGACTGCCGACATGCATAATGACCACTGCCAACTTATCATGTAAGTACAGTACGGCCATGATCTAGACGCTGATCTGGATTTGACACATGCTAGACACATAGCATTTCAGTGATTTTGTTCTCTGTGTGTTACATACATTGGCTTTTTGTTTATGAACACACAGACCCGTTTCCCAACCACAGGATACGTGTATGGTATATGTCATTGTAAAATTTGCTACTTATAATATGAGTAGGAAAACCTCAACTATAGGCCTTAAATCGTCCTTCACAAGCTTATGACATCTTTTTCATAGTTTTTTATTGTCACAGAACCATAACAAATAGAAATAAATACTTGACAATTTCAACATTTCCTAACGTTAAATGTGGGTTTTGCCATAATTTAAATTATGTTAAACTGAATATAAAATTGCATTGCACTTATGGAATAATTTTCGGGACTTGAAAATTCTTCTGTTAAATGGGGGTTTCCACTAAATCGAGGTCACGCAAAATCCGGTTTATACTGTATTTGATTATCCTTCTGTGGGTCAAAAAATGTTATTAACATATTTAATTAGCTGCTAAAATGTGCAAAAAATGTGTAAAATATGAATAACTGTAATTGATAACATTCTTTTCTGAATTGATACACTTATTGTGCTCTATAGGTCTAGAAATTTAGTTTATATATGTAAGTGTTTCCTAATTGATGCAAGAAAGTAACAGATAGGAATAAACGTGAATATTACACATTGGTTCATTAATATATTAACTGACAGATTTTGTTAGAAATATGATTTAAACTCACAAGTATGCAGTCCGTGAATATTTGTAAAGGTATTCCTAACCAGTGATATTTACAGATGCTGGTATCGGGTGCTTCAGTGACATTTATGCAGGTATGGTCCCATTATGCAGTGAATAACCTGGTGTCATAACTTTGAAAAAGAATGAGGATGTGAGGATTGTGCTAGATTCTAGGCATTTAAACAAGTTTTTGGAAAGTGAAACAGACCATCCTGAAAGCACTGATGAATTATGAGTAATGTTTGAGCACATAAATTCAGGACCAGACTAGATTTCACCACTAGATTACATCAGATGCCTTTGGCGAAGAAATCGAGGAAACAAAGCTTTTTTGTATGGTCGAAGATGCTATCAGTACTGTATGCGCCATTTGGTCTTAATGTACGGTATCTGTAACAAGAATTCATTACAATTTAAAACGTCTTTCGTCCGGAAAGAACTTTTGAGTCAATTAATGAAATAAGTGCCTGATATTCTGATTACTGGCTGAAGTCGGGAAGAACACATTAGTACCTTGAAGGAAGTTTGTAGAAAATTGAGGTTCCAGATACTTCATTGAAATCAGGAAAACGTAAATTTGCAGTAGAGAGACTAAATTTTCTGAGACACATTATCACTGAGAATTGGATATTACCTGATGAAGAGAAACTTGAGGCTTTTCTGTTTATAAAACCAAGAAACATTTTGAATCATTTTTTGGAATTTGTGGGTGTTATGGTACCGGAAGTTTGTCAGTGCACAGGCTTTAAATGCACTTGTTTCAACCACCTATTGAAGAAAAACACAGTATGACTTTGGGATGATGTATGTGAAGAAGCTTTTGAGAACAGACAGACAATTGTGTAATACCAAAATTTTGTATAGGCAAGATCTCTCTATTCCTTTCTGTGTCACAACTAACAGTAATGATTATGATCTTGGGGCACACTTACTTCAAAAAATGTAATGAATGGAAAGGTAATGCACAGGTCTGTTACTTTTGTTAGTAAAATCATGAAGAGGCACAAGAGATCTTACACAACAACAGAGAAGGAATTATTGGCTATGTATTGGGCATTCACAAAATTTAAACACTTCTTATTGGGACACAAAATCTTAGTATACACAAGCCACAAGGTATTAACATACATTCAAGGGTATAAAGTATATCACAACAGGATCACTAGGTGGGCCATGTTTCTGCAACAGTTTGCTTACTCAGTAAATTACATTCAGGGAAACAATAATCTTATTGCTGATCATCTACCATTCAGGATACCAGCAGGGAATGTCTCAAAGGGTTTAAGGTTATGAATTTGATAGGACTCAAAGAGCAGCATAAGTAAGAAACATATGCAATGAAATAAAAAGCACCAGAATCATAACTCAAATTGGAAACTGTTGAAGAGCCAGTTGGGAAAAAGGGAAGGAAAAGAATAACAGCACTACAAGGTTTAAAAAGAGAGACTATTTATGAGAATGAGGGTAGACAGTGATGTTTGGAAACTGCACTGGCCTAAGCAGTATATTGAAGTCAGTGCTGTATTGGTAACAAAAATAGTGGACGGATGCACCTATAGAAGATCCCAAGTTTTGGAGTACGGTCAGACTGCTGCATGTGTAGATTAGCCTTCTTGCTTTGGTTGTCCTCGGCTGCCTGTGTGTTCTGAACCATACTTTGATGTAATCCTTGAGGTTCCAGAGATTTATTGGAGGCCCCACAATTGAAATAAACATTAAGGATGAGAGATGGCAAACAGAAAGTGAATTTCGCAGTGTCGTCATAACTAAGTTCATTGTGCTGAAGCCTCTTTCACAGTCCGATGTGCTCACAGGGAGTGTATCAACGCAAACAAAAACTTGTTTCAAATTTTCAGTAATGTTCTCTCCACAGCTGTCTATATAATCTCTGGAACCTTCTCTTACATTTGGAAAAGGAAGAAGAAAACGGTCACACAATTTTCTTAGATTTTCTTCTCCTAGCCATGGGCTCACAATGTCATAGGGCCATTTTTTATGGTCAAAAATATTGATCTCTTTCATGAAGGATTTGAATTCTTGACAGTCATCCGAAATTAACTGTTGCCTCAAATCATCGATAAGACTCTGACATAACTGTTTTCTATTAATTTGGGTGGTAATTCACTTGATTCTCTTCTGGGAGTCAGTGAAACGTCTTTGAAGAATCCTTCAGAAATAGCTTTCTCTACTTCCTTCTTGCAAACACCTGGCATTTCCTTTAGTTGTTCAATGGCTCTTATTGACCTCGCAATTGCCCTATATGATGAGGGAATATTAGCACTGTCCCTTTGGAGGTACTGTGAGAAGATACTGATCTCTTCCAGAACATTAGAAAGCAGTGCAATGTTGCTCACAAACTTAGGGCTTGATAGTGTTTTCTGCAATCACTTGAACTCTTCCCTTGAAATGTCATTCAAACATCTATTGAAATGAGCATTCAGAGCCTGGTAGGATTTCCATACTGCTTGCACTGCTCTAAAGCTTGAGGCCACCAAACACACTGAGAACACTTTAGATATCTTCTTAAGTTCTGTGCCTAACTCTTGTGCAACAGCTGACAGTTCATGCTGATTCTTTGGAAACTGATGATACAACACATACAGCTTGTTAAGAAAAAAAATTATAATATAATGCACACCAGGAACTTCTTTGATTGCATCTGCAACCCCTAATTCAATTTGGTGCCACAAACAGTGCCATTTGAATAGTTTATTGTACCTGTTCTTAAGTCATTCTAAAACACCTGAATTTCTACCCAGCATTACACTGGCACCATCACTGCATGCTCCAGTCAAATTATCATTCAATAACTTGAAGAAAAACCATGCTTCAAGAGACATTTTAGAAGTTTTGCTTCTATTGTTTCTGCATCTGTTCTTTGAAGTTCAATAATATCCAAGAAGAAGGTATTTATACAATCATCACCGATTTCTGACATTAAATACACTATTAAAACTGAGTGTGAAGCAATAGACAGACTCATAAATGAATACAGAAACCTTGGAATTCTTTGCCATTATGGATGAACAAAGCTTCTTCCGCATAGTGTCCGCAATGCAGTCTATGATGTTGGCACAACTGATTTTACTATGTAGTGTTTTGCCCATGTGAAGACGATTCTGAATTTGCAAATATACAAGCTTGTGAAAATCCAAATAAGGCTTGTCATTTTTTGCTACAAAATATGCTGTTCTAAATACTTTCAAAAATGTCTTTCTGCTGTTCAACTGCCATGTTTTCTAGAACTTTGTCTTGTCTTCCATTTCATTGTCTGCAGGCAGTTAATTGGGCTTCGGAATTCTTATGTTTATTAATTTTTTTTTTCCTCAATGATGTTAACTGAGCTTGTTTACTACCACAAATGGAACCCACTGAAATACTACTCCATTCTTTAGAAATGTACACTCCCTATGATTTACTCACTCCAATATTCTGCACATCTTTACACACTGCGCAACCCAACTTGCCTTCCTTACACACTAACCACTCATATTTTGCCTTAAATTCTCTCCATGTGCTGTTGTTCCAACAAACAGGATAATTAGGTATGTTTTGGAAATCCAAATAACAAAGAATTACTTCGCATGATTGTCTTTTATCTTCTACAGTAGCTGTTGTGGTGCTACTGTTTGTATATGAAGTAGATGGTCCATCATCAGCTTCACGTTTTTTCGAACCACACAGGTCGTCTTCTGTAGTTGTAACACTGGGACTAGATTTACTTAAATAATTTACTATACTGTGTTTCATAGTGAAAAATTACACTTTTCAATAACTAACACAGTTTATACACTTTTCACTTAATACACCAGTCTTTAAAACAGAAAGTAATACACAGAACAGAAGGAATCAACAGAACTATTCACTACAATGCCTCTAACTTCACTCTAAAGAAAACTGAACGACAATACCTGTACCGGCCATGCAGCGGCTAACGATTACTGCTGTTAACAATTTGACTGTAAGTGCACAAACTAAAAGCACAACAATGTGCTGACCTGACAGCCCACCTGTGCCAGGCACAGTCCCGGTTTTCACGTCAAGCTTTCGGACCCGACGTGCCTCAAGATCTTTGTTCTTTTTTATTACGTTGGTTGTCTGGGCTATTTATCATTGCTCAGTTGACTTCACAGAATCACAGCTAACATGTTCTACGAGTCATGACTCAGAATAGAAGCTAATTGAATTTACAGAGACGACGAAAGGGAATTACTAAAATAAGAAAATATTCTCCATGTCAAATAGTAAGGGGACAGGGTACAACTCAGAAAAAAAAGTGGGGGGGACGGTGTCCACCCGCATTCCCCCTACAATACAGCCCTAACTGAAGCACTAATTCAGTACATACTTGAATGTTTTGTTCACTTTGGATACCGAAAACTGTAGTGGTACAACCCACTCTCCTTAATTCTCATATACCTTGAGATACCCAAATACTTATTAATTTACATTGTTAAATTAATCACAAGAACAGGAACTGCCGCCAGAATCTGTTTGTTTCAGATTCTGGAGGTGGTGACAGCAGCAAGTATTCAATGGCGCTACTGCTGTCCACAAAGAGTAAACATGCACATGAAAAAGAAGAGATTATGTTATCTCTGATGCGTTGCTAAGTGTGATTTTGTTGTTTACTTTGTATTCCTTGGTTAATTCTCTGAGCCTGTAACATGTTAATGTTCTGATTGTATCTTGACTCCAAGTAATAAACTTAGTTTAAGACTACATATGTGGAAATTATTTCACAAGAAGTTAATCAGAGTTAGAATTATTGATTGGTGTGAAAAGACTGATGAAGGATTTAGTACAAAGTGATATTCTGGAGTTGAATACATTAGGCTTAAGGAGGCACATCAAATGCTGGACCTTAAATCTATAATTGTATTATTCTTGACACTTAAGAAGATAGAACAACTTTATTAACATCCGAAAGTAAGAAGACCTGGCTTGAGTGACATTAAATGATGACACTTCAAGTAACAACCTGAGCGGACTATTACACTGTCTATGTTGAGAATCCTCCAACACAGGGTCAGGCAGCAAGTAATAGTTCAAAACGTACTAAAAAATCCAGGAGGGTTAAGAAATTGTTAGCCACTTGTGATCATTGTCAAAGGATCAAGTTAACTAACCATACTTGCAGGGGCTTTATGAAAAACATTTTCCCTAAGGAGCATTTAAAAATCATTGCTTGAGTTAAAAGGAGGGTATTGCTACATATTTGTAATGCTAGACTTATTTTCTAAATTTGTGAAACTGTATCCACTTAAAAAGGGCACCAGTAAGAGTATCAATGATACACAGTTCACATTCAAAATATGGAAATCATTTGTGGATGATGACAACATAAAACACAATCCCATTTCAGCTTATCACCCATCCAGTAATCTAGCAGAAATATACACGAGGAAAATGTAACAGAAACCAATCATGTTGGATTCATCAGGTTAACAATTTCGAAGATTTACTGAATAGTCTTACAGACAAGGAAAGAAAGAAAGAAAGAGATAATACTAACCAAATGATCTAACATGAGTGAAATATGTTTTTTATTTATGTACTGTATGTTTATGTGTGTGTTGCATTATGTAAATCCTCAAAGAGGGTCATACACTCTCTGTTTGTCAAGTGTGTGATGTGTATGGGTCTCTGATCTATTTAGCATAATTCTTATGACTTTGATTTCTAGTATTGCACCTTTTCCTTACACTTACACACAAACATTTCAACAAAAAAGTTATCTCCAACTGACAATGCTATCCTCTATAGAGTGTAAGCTGCAGATGTAACATATTATTATAGAGAACTGTTTATATGCTTATATCCTTACCAAATCAATAGATTACAGATAGCAATATTAAAGCAAGATACATTTGCAATAGACAGTTGGAAAATAAGTTTCCCCTGTTGGGACCATGGCATAATACCTAAGTTTGCAAGAGTGACACATTTTATTAAGACAGCCACTGCACGGAAGATTATGGAGAAGTCGAGCCAAGCTATTGTGAAGGAGAGAATTAGTTATACAAGACGAAAGTTGGAAACCATTTCAGGAGAACTGTTCCACTTACATCTGAAGATTGCAGCACTTCTTTCTCCTACATCATGGGACTGGGTTGATGGAGTTACTTCAGCCAAGTTTGATTGGGTATTTAAGGATGCAAGTTCCCGGCAGAAGTCAAAATTTGATCACTTGGTGCCACAACAAGCTTCAACAGAGGAAGTTACTGCGCGATGTTCATTTTAAATTTCACAGAGAAAAATTTGGACGATGCAACGCGTCTATTCTGGGCAAAGGATGCAATTTTGCACCTACACCATGTACAGTACCTCTTATAAGTTTCGTGAATGGTGTTTAAGAAGCTGTACGACGCCTTCCTATGGACACTGCTGAAGAAATAAGAAGGGAAACTTGCTGTGTTCTCCGGAAAGCTCCTCCTCAATGCAGTAATATAACTTCTGAGGAAAGTGCTGCACTATGAAATCTCTGAGAGGATCCAGACGTAGTGGTGTCAAAGGCTGATAAAGGTAATTCAACTGTTTTGTTACCTCATATGCTTTATTTGGAGAAGATGTATGATCTGCTTAGTGATACTACATACAGGAAGATTGAACATGACCCTACAGCATGTGTGCAACGGAAAACGTGTACACTTTTGAATTCTTCCTCGTTAGCTCCAGAGACCATAAAGCAGTTAAGACGACATAGCTGCATCCCATCGAGACTGTATGGTCTGCCTAAAGTCCACAAAGAAGGTACTCCTTTATGGCCTATAGTGAGTACTATTGACACCTCCACATACAATTTAGCAAAACATCTTGCCTCCTTACTGAGACCTTTGGTTGCCAAATGTACTCATCATATACGCAACTCTGCAGATTTTATCAACAGAATGGAGGCTCTTCACCTGAGTAGTTCAGATCTTTTAGTGAGTTTTGACGTATTATCTCTTTTTAAAAAGGTACCTCTTGCTAATTCCTTGGTGTTAATTAGAAACGGTTTCAGTCGGACATCACTGGTTTGTTTCGACACGCCCTTTCTTCAACCTATTTTATGTTTAACCAAGAATATTTTGAGCAAACTGACGGTGTTGCCATGGGCAGTCCTTTGTCTCTTCTGGTGGCCAACTTTTTTATGGAGGACTTTGAAGAAAGAGCACTTGAATCAGCAGTTTGTAAACCAACTGTATTTTGGAGATACGTCGATGACACTTTCATAGTGTGGCCCCATGGAGAAAACAACTTAATGGAGTTTCTGCATCACCTTATCTCCATCCATGAGAACATTCAATTCACTATGGAATTAGAGAAAGATGGCTGCCTTCCATTTCTGGACGTTTGGTTGAACAGAAGAGTGATGGCTCTGTAGGACATTCTGTTTATCATAAGCCCACACACAATGATCTGTATTTGCATTCTTCAAATTGCCATCACCCATCCCAAACAATGAGTGTGCTTAAAACCATTGTACACAAGGCCCATACCCTTTCAGATGCAGAAAATCTACCAAAAGAACCTGCACATTTAAGGACAGTATTCAGAGACAATGGATACTCGACTCGGCAAATTAACAGGGCCTTCTCACCTAAAACCAGGAACCGGGAAGTGGATAAAGAGGAAAATGCGCCAGCTAAGTCACTAGCTTTCCTTCCATTCATTGGAAATGTCTCCTACAAAATAGGAAGATTACTTAATAGTTACCAGGTGAAAGTGATTTTCCATCCACCATCTAAGATTTATAACTTGTTGGGATCAGTAAAAGATTATTTGTTACTGTGGAAGGCGGGAATTTATAAAATACCTTGTGAGTGTGGTATGGCCTATATAGGACAGACAACATGCACTGTGGAAGAACATTGTACTGAACATCAACGTTGCACTCGCCTTCTGCAGCCCATCAAGTCTGCTGTTGCAGAGCATTGTATTTCTAATGGACATACAATGGAGTGTGATAAAACATCAAGTTTGGCCACAGCAACATCCATTAAAATACGCATTGCAGAAAATCTGATGAACTGTGACAGTGGCTACCAGCTGAATAACACATGGAATCCCGTTATCTCCCAAGATTTGTTCTAGACGAAGACACCGATATCTCCAGCAAGTGGCACTGTCTAAGACAGCTGATCCTACCAGTTCCACCAGCGAGGGCGCTGCCACCGGGTGGTGTGGTTCTTCTGTCACCGTCACCGTGTCTTCGACGCATGCGTGGTAATATCACCAATGTGCTATATAAGGTGGATCTGAGAGCATCTTCGTCAGTCCTTGTTGGCTCACCTGAAGGTGACTGGCAGGTGCCCAGTGGAAATAGCTGTTAAAACATTTTTATTAACAGGCACTTTTTAAATGACGAGATTAAATTCACACTTGAGTTTAGGTTAAATGTCAGCCAGTGTGCACATGAATTGGAACTTATACAGAGTGACATAGAGAAAATCCTTCAACCGGTTCAACAAATCCATCAGTGCAGCAGAAAAAGAAAAAACACAGTGACGCTAAGGCAATTGGTCTTTTACTTTCTTATTTATGATTGCGGCATTGTTTATGAGACCAGGATTGTGTTTATCTGAAACTTCTGATGCAGCTTGCATCTCTCTCGTCTCAGGCTTTTGTTTTTAACTGATGGAGTCACCTTCTGTATTGCCTTTGAAATAAGTCCCAGTGTTCGAAAACATATAACAAACTTTTTTCCAAGAGAGATCAAAATATAGGAAACATATACCAAACAAAACATCATTTTTCTGTAGCTTGCCAAATCAAATGTATTAACAACAGTCTTAAAAATGTTTGCTGTATTGTTATAATTTATTTCATTCTGACAGGTTTCCATCCTAAACCATCTTCCACAGAATATGGGGGGAGGGGGGGGGAAGATATTAAAATATCGAAGATGTCATCCATACTGTACACAAAACATTTGAATCTAAATGGTACACCACAACATTTATCTTTATCATTAGGAACTAAAATAATTTTTATGCTGTGCCACAAAACTGGCTGTGTATGAATGAAATTAACGAAAATATTACATTAACATTGCCATACATTTCCTTACACCTGTACAGATCACTTAAGCAAAAAAATCAGTAACCACCAGTCACATATAGTATTTCCAAAACCCTGGTCCTTTACCAACCTCAATTCTCTGAATATTTTCCGTCTATTCTTGTATATGTACTAGATTGCCATGAAGTCTAAATCTGTTCAATATACAAAGGCAGTATTTTAAAGGCAAGACCAGTTCAGATCTTATGAGTGGTTCATATCTTTTCCTTCAGTCCGATTGGCACAACTTCTTCCTGCCCGTGTCCTCAGTCGTCAAGACTCCGATCGCAACAATGCTCACTGGTGCAGTCCTGCGATTGCCGCTGCATCAGCTGCATTCCAAACTCAAAGTGCACATGCGCGAGATGACCCATCGCAGTCGCAGGCATCAATTCTGCCTTGGACAACCTACCTTTATTCCCACTGCTTACTTTACTGAACCTCCTGATACCAATGTTGCATAATAATACATATGAATGTAATTAGTCTATTATCATGTTGCATAATAATATATATGAATGTAATTAGTCTATTATCATTTTATTTTCCAAAACTTATTCTTTTCTATAATATAACTAGATGAAGTCATTTTCTATTATTTAATGCCGGAGAAGTTTAATTAGTAAATATTAATTAATTTGTGCCACAATTATACTGTTAAAGTTCATATAGAATGCCAATTATTATTTCTATTAAAACTAGGTAAATTCTTTTCTCGTAATATTAAAGAAGTTATTACTATGTTTCACAAGTAATGTTAGGAAAGTCTTGCCCTCATTAGTCTCTGTATAATTACCTTTTATTATGAAGTAACTGTTTGGAAACATATTTAAATATATTTGCAAATGAAATACTATTCATTGAACCGAGATTTGTATATTAATTTAATCCGTATTATTTATGATATCTTATAGTATAGCCAGTTGCATTTAATTGATTACTTTTCCATTATAATTACTGTAATTAATTCAATTAACAATAAGTAATTTTCAGTGGCACTGTTTGGAAAATATAAATAGGATATGCTCGCAGCATGTATCAGAGTATTGTTTCATCCATTATCTGATGCAGAATCCATGTTAGTGAGAGTATTATTTATTATTCCGGCTGCGATCTGAGCCACAAGACACGTCAGTTCTGGACTTCAAATTTGAACAATTGTCCAAAGTTAGACAGTGTGGAAAGTGTATTTACAGCGATTAATTAATATTTGTGCCACATTACGATGTACACCACAAGTTTGCAAGTCATATGTCTTGCCTTTTTTCCTATTTGGACCTCCATTGCCTTCACTACTTCATACCTCAGAGCTACACATTCATGTGTTACTGTGTTATCTCTCCCCCCCCCTCGCCCCCGGTTACTTTCAGTTGTTGCCCAAGGCTGCTTCTGAAACTCTTAAGTACCTTTAGTTTATCCAGGTCCAATGTCCTTATTTTCCTACCTATCTGCAGTTTCTTGTTTCAGTGTACAGTGAGTAACCAATAAGATATGGAAGAGTCTATATCTGGCCCTGGATAAGTCTTACAGTTTAAAATGTGGTTACAAAATCTATGCCTTACCATTATAAAATCCACCTGGTACCCTCCAGTGTTTCCTGGTCTTTTCCACATACACCACATTCTTCCATAATTCTTGAACTAAGTGTTTGTTATGATTAAATTATGTTCTGTGCAAAATTCTACCAGGTGGCTACCTCTTTCATTCCTTCTCCCCAGTTCATATTCACCTAATATTTTCCTTCCCTTCCTTTTCCTACTATGGAATACAAGTACCCCATAGCAAGTAAGTTTTCCTCTCCCTCATCTGTTTGAAAATTTCCCTCAACTCCTTATACATTTCTTTAATCTCCTCATCATTGGCAGAGGTAGGTGGCATATAAACTTGTACCACTGTGGTCGATATTGGCTTAATATTTATCATGACTGCAATAACACAACCAATGCACTTCTCATAGTATTTTACATGCATTTCTGTTTCCTTATTCATTATTAGATCTGTACTCACCTGACCAGAAATCCTGCTCATCTTCCCACCAAACTTTACTAATCCCTATATGAGGGAAACATTCCTGTTAGGGAAAATATGTATAAAAATAGAGATGGTTTGACTTACCAAAAGCACAGGCTCGTTGACATACACACAAATAAAAACACACACAAATGCAAAATTCAAGCTTTCGCAATCATTCGTTGCTTCATCAGGAAAAGAGGAAGGAAGGAGGAGGAGAAAAAAAAAGGGAAGGCTGTGGGTTTTAAGGGAGTGGATGAGGAGTCATTCCAGTCCCGGGGGTGGAAGGACTTACCTTAGGGAAAAAAGGACAGGTAAACGAACACACACACACACACACACACACACACACACACACACATACATGCAAACACACCAAGGCAGTCATATACAAAAAGCAAAGGCGTTTGACAGAGATGCCAGTTGATACAGAGGCTCTGCCCAGAGATCAGAGGCAAAGATGTTGTTGAATAGTGGGGGGAATTTGAATTTAGCGGAGGTTGAGAGAATATGCTGAATGGGCAAGTTCCCATCTCCGGAGTTCTCAAAGATTGGTGTTAGTGGGAAGTATTCAGATATCCCAGATGGTTTAACACTGCCAAGATATGCTGGCCATGGAACAAGGCATGCTTAGCCACAAACACTAACAACTTAATAACAGCTTTCACATTCCGCACATACCCCCTTGATCTGGTACAGAAGCAAATTGCCAGGGCCATTTCCTCATCCCCCCAAACCCAGAACTTTAAACAGGAGAACTCCAAAAGTGCCCCTCTTGTCACCAGATACTTTCCGATACTGGATCGGACTCTGAATGTGGCTCTCCAGCAGGAATATGACTTTCTTAAATCCTACCCAAAATGAGATCCATCCTTCACAACATCCTTCCCACTCCACCAAGACTGTCTTTCTGCCACCCACCTACCTTCGTAACCTCCTAGTTCATCCCTATGAAATCCCCAAACCACCTTCCCTACTCTCCAGCTCATACCCATGTAATTGCTCCCGCTGTACAACCTGTCCTATGCACCCTCCCACCACCACTTATTACAGTCCTGTAACCTGGAAATTGTACACAATTAAGGGCAGAGCCACTTGCGATAGCACTCACGTGATTTACCAACTAACATGACTGCACTGTGTTCTATGTGGGAATGACCAGCAACAAACTGTCCATTCGCATGAATGGACACAGGCAGTGTTTGTTGGTAATGAGGATCACCTGTGGCTGAGCATGCCTTGGTGCATGGCCAGCAAATCTTGGCACAGTGTTACACTGTCCAGGTTATCTGAATACTTCCCACCGACACCAACCTTTCAGAACTCTGGAGATGGGAACCTGCCTTTCAACATATTCTCTCCTCCCGTTGCCCACCTGGTCTCAACCTTCATTAGTTTTAAATTCCCGCCCACCATTCTACAACATCTTTGCCTCCAATCTCTGGACAGAGCCCCTTCCTCGACTGGCATCTCTGTCCAACTTCTTTGCATTTTGCATATGACTGTCTTGGTGTGTGCGTGCGTGCATGCGCGCATGAGTGTGTGTGTGTGTGTGTGTGTGTGTGTGTGTGTGTGTGTGTGTGTGTGTGTCCTTTTTTTCCCCCCCCCCCTAATGTAAGTCCTTCCACTCTCGGGACAACTCCTCATCCACTCCCTTAAAACCCACATCCTGACCTTTTCCCCCCACCTCCTTCCTTCCTTCCTCTTTTCCTGATGACCTGATGAAGATCTAACAGTTGTGGAAGCTTGAATTTTTGTGTTTGTGTCTGTTTTTATTTGTGCGTCTGTCAACAAGCCTGTGCTTTTGATAAGTTAAGCATTTATATTTTTATACATATATAACAACCTATCGATTTCCCTTTTTAAATATTCTAATCTCCCTACCATCTTAAGGGATCTAATATTCCGCACTCCAATCCTTAGATTGTCTTTCCCGATGACGACATCCTCCCACTTGGAGACCTTAATGGGGGATTATTTTACCTCCAGAATATTTTACCCAAGAAGACCCCATCATATTCATACAGTAGAGCTGCAAATCTTCAGGAAAAGTAACAACAGTAGTTTCGCCTAGCTTTCAGCTGTTGGCAGTATCTGTACGGTAAAGCCAAGTTAGAGCATGTTAGAAGACCAGCTCGGTCAGTCATCCAGACTCTTGCCTGTGCAACTACCTAAAGGCTGCTGCCCCTCTTCATGAACCACATGTTTGTCTGGCCTCTCCAAGATATCCCCCACTGTGGTTGAACCTATGGTAGACCTATCTGTATCATTAACGCATTCAAGGCATTCCACCTCAACAATGTCTGTGGTTCATGCAGGGGGAACAGAATATTATCAAATAACAAGATTATGTAGTAGCTGTGATCGAATCTGGGCTGTAAAATTGACTGTTTGATTTAGTACACTACCCACTGTGCTGACATTATTTGACAAGTCTTACAATTATGCTTTATACTTCAAGTATACAGTAATCTGACTTTTCTCTTTTCCTATGGCTGACTCGGGGCAGATATTTTAGGAATATGAAAAGTTCATCTAGCCGGTCCTCAGTTCTCAGACTGTTTGAGCCAACCCTGCAACCTTCCCAGGTAAAGCTGAGCAGTATTGTTTTTTCAGATTATCAGCATTTTATTTTTAAACTTAGAAATATAATCTCTAACTCCCACAGTATCAAAACTGGCTGCAGAATAATAATTTGTGGAAGCGACTTTTCTCTCCGAGCAATACTAAACTGTTGTCTGCTCTAGCCCCAATATGGCGATTCCATAAGGAATCTTTTATATGCCTCTTCTATAGACCTTGTTTTTGGAGACAGTTTTTAAGGTATGGTACTGTTCTGTGTTACATTAGAGAGTCAGTATTTTAGTTCAACAGCTAGTTCGGCTATTAAGGTGTTTTGGAATGTGGAAACCTCTAGAGTGGCAATGAAACATATATAATAGCTACTTAGATGGTACGTTTTTATTGAAGGAAAAATCCTCTCCTAATTGCCATTACACTCAGGAATGATGCAGATACCCCCACAGAATCATTGATATGAAAGCACCCTTTCTCATAATTTGTTTGTATGACTGACAATCAGTAACAGTTTTCCATCAGTCCTTGTATATGGTCTTTCTCTGAATAACAAAAGGTTCTGTGAATTTTCCAATGACAATACATTTACATCTTTTTTAATGTTGATTTATTTTGTATCTGCAACTTTAAAATCTTTGTAAACTTGCACAATATCTTTTATAAAAAAAACATATCATAGCTGCCATATATCTGCATTTCTTTGATGTGATTTCATTATTCAGTTTAGATACTTTTACATAGAATACTAATCATTTCTGTCCAGACCTACTTTATAAAAATATGACTAACAAAGCACCATTAATTAGTCTTAGTGGATGCATTTTCCTGGTTCACAAATATTTATATATCAACCTATAAATATCCCATCAGTATCACTTTTATGCATTCCTATTTAACTCTGCTGTACAATATAACAAGCTGTCATTTCTCCATCTTTAAGCAGGAACAAAGATCTCGTCTCCAACTTTAACCGAACCACCTTGGTGCAGACCCAAATACCGACCGAGTACTGGTGCCTCTCCTTCAAGAGCCAATTCTGCCCTTTTTGTCACCTTGCGATATCTGAAAAAAAAAATTAATAATAATACATATTTGTCAAGTTTGGCAGCAACAAGCAGTAAGAGCAATGCATTACTTAACATGGTATTGTACAAGTCTCTTAGAACATCACGTTTATTAACCAAACAAGATTATGTCATGAAAAAGAAAATTTATTTCAAGCCGCAATATTTTTAAATAAATGTACAAATAAAATCAATACAATGAAAGATCTAATTTATTACTATAAAAATAGTATCTAAGTTATGACAAACTAAATGACTGACACTGGAAGTACCTCAGGCTTAAGTGTAGTCACATGAAAAAGGAGTGAGAGTGGGAGGAGGTAAACTCTCTGTACTTTGGAATAATACCACCACTTCGAAATCAGATCACTGCCTGGAGAAGGTTTTATTCATACTGAGTATTAGGCAATCCAAGTTTTTCCTATTGTGTGGATCATGCATGTCAATTCACAAGGGAAAATTTTGAAACCTTACATATGATATAGTGCATTCCCTACCTACAGAAGATTTTTATTTTAATTGAGGGAAACTAGAACCCTGTAAAACGTTTGCATCAAGTTACAGCAGAAAATACTGGCTTCTCTGAACCCCAAAAGGATCTGTCACATGCACATACCGCAACAGAGATACAATAATGTCAATAAAGAATGGATGTCAACAATGTGCATTGGCCTAGTTAGCAGCAAAATAATTTTATAACAACCACTCCCATCTCCATCCGTACCAAAAACACATGAATAATGGGCTTGTTTCTCCTTATTAATAATATACTCAAATCCCAGTAATATACAACCACTGCCTTTGATGCTACAACACACACAATATCAAAAGAAAGATTATGGCATATTACACTGCTGAACAACAGAATGACATCCCAAACAAAATCTTAATCTTTATCTATATAAAAGTGACAGTCATTGAGACACTCACTCACAGACTAAACATGAAATCTCAAAAACTACTTCACCTATGAAGCTGAAATTTGGCAGGAATGTACTTCATTGGTAGAAGACGTCAGCTAAGAAAGGATTTTGTGATAGGGCTGATAGTTCAGAAGATATGATATCCAACAATAAAAACTTCCCCGTATTGTGGGACATGATAGAGTGGCTTTATCAGTCCACTATTTGAGAACAAGAGGACTTAGAGACTTGCAACAAACTTCAAACATAATTTCAAACCTTTAGGAAACCTTTTCCCCGCTGACAACCCCAGCAAAATGATGATAGTAAACAAGTTCAACGCTTACTACTTTTTCGGCGTTCATTAAATAAAATTACAGCGATTGGCATGACGTTACAAAAAGCATGAGGTTGTAATTTACTAATATACTACATCTTTACTACCAAATCAATTTACAACACATTTCACAGGCAGTTTCCTAATATTCCTCTGTACAAACCTGGTATATAATGTCTTTCTAGGACACACAATTCAGGAGATATCTCTACATATATAAAAGCTAAACATCACTCACTCACTCACTGACAAAATACGAAATCTGAAACTACTGCACCTATGAAGCTGAAAGTTTGCCGGTATGTAGTTTAAAGGTAGAAGATGTTAGCTAAAAAAGTATTTAGAATAGGGCGGAATGAAGGTGCATGGCGGAGGGTTCTTTCCCTACAGATTGACGAAATCTACAGTTTTATTTTGACCTTCACGAATCTTTGCATGCTTGACCTTCAAAAGAAAGGTCACTGTCTAACTAAAGTTTCATACGGTGCATGGGGGAGAGTATCTTGCAAGATAAAAATGGATCCCTAAGTATGTTGGTCGTGCCATAACTTGAAAATGGCTCAACCGATTTCACAGATCCTTTTTCTGTTGTTTTCGTTATTTTCAGAACACGGGTTGTATGAAATAAAACTGGAAAATTTGAGAACGACAAAGTGTGTTTTTCATTGTGACTGTGTTTCTATTGCATACAAATCTATAGTTTTGTTTCAATATCTATGAAATTTTGCACACTTCACCATATAAACAAGAGGAATGTCACTGTCTGTATATAATTTCGTTTTGTGCTCAGTGGAGGGTACTTAACATACGAACTTTGACAAAATGAATATTTTTTCTCAGACCTTGATGAATTTTTGTACATACGACACTTATACCAAGAGGAAAGTCACAAGATACATACATGTTAGTATGGTACGTGACAGAGGGTGCCTTGCAAAAAACATTGCCAAGAAAGGGAAAGGTGGAAATGAACAGAGACATGGGAAAGAAAGAGATAAATACAGATAGAAGAGGGAAGGGGAGGTGGACTACGAGAGCCTAGAATAAATAAACACCCGGGCAACGCCGGGTTTACAGCTAGTTTCATATGTGACTGACTACAGAAACTGATATTTCAAAAAACTGGAACTTAAATATCCAAAACGTTTAATAAAAAAGTAGCATTCACTAATATGTATCTTCCATATTTACAAGTATGTGACCCTGATTTGAAGAACCAATCTAACTAAGATATCTCAAAGTAGTTTAGTGTGCGGTGTCATGTACAGAAAAGAAAAAGAACAAAAATGTTGACTAGCACACTGAGTTCAGCATTTAATTAACAATATATAACATATTTCAAACAAATTTCTTAATTTATATTGTCAATAAAACCAGAATTACTGAAATGGCAATCTGAACAGTAAATGTCATTAGAATTCAGTATGAATAATAATTTAAGATCTTACAATAAGTACTGCCTGACAGAGGTTAACTGTATTGAAAACATTTTGATATTTAAAGCAAAATTTATGGAAACAGGAAAACCAGATGGAAAGAATTGTTCCTCCTCCCCCCCCACCCCCTTCATATGTCACAAAATGTTTGAAGACTTGTTATGTAATTATCCACCAGTCAATACATATCGAAGGCCGTAGTACCAAAAGTGTTAATGTAATCAGCATTCAAGAGAAAGAGCATAAAATTAGTCAAGGTGGAGGAAAGTTGTTACCTTCTGTACTGTAAATCTATTACAATGTCAACACAAAACAAACGCCACAATGTTAATGGTGATAATTACACCATTTTATAACTCTCAGCCAAGATCATAATTTTTAATGTGCTGTTGAACTTCAGATTCCCATCTGTATTTGGTTCTATTCAAACACTTGCCGATGGAATAGAAGGAGTTTGCCACAATTTTGGGCTCCTCTTCAACTGATTTTTATGTGTAGTTAAATTTCATATGGTTGATGGCAAATTATTAAAAGTTTTTCTTCCTGAGTAGTTGCCATTCGGCAATATTACATGCAATAGACTTTTGTCAGTTCACTTAACCTAAAAGTTTTACATAATATATTTACTTATTTATGTTTTACATAATATTTTTACATATTTAAGTTGATATCAGGCATTTCAAGAAATTCTTCTAATGTATAAAATGGATATTTTAACAAGAAGCTGTGTAGCTTTTTCGTAAATAATTTGATTGGCATACTTGAGGCATGTTTGGACAATTTGTTATATATTTTAATTGACATGTACTTATGTCTATTGTTAGTTTTTGGCTATCTATTTTGTGGCAGGATTAGAGACTTACATATTCTTGTATTGTGGTCATGCCTTTGATTCATTGTCCTTAAGTATGAAGTTTACACTGTCAAGAATATATAGATTAATAACTGTTAGTATCTTATATTTAATCAACAGTGGTTTGCAGTGTGTTCTATTGTCTGCCTTTGCTATTACTCTAATTGATTTCTTCTGGATCACCAGAATTTCACTTATTTTTTGCTATTTCCCCAGAGTACTGACCCATATCTTAAAACAGACTGGAAAAAAGCAAAGTATGCAGTCTTTACATATTCAAATGTCACACAGCCCATCAGCCTTTTCAGCAGATATGTAACTCTTGACAGCCTGGCCACTGTGTTCAACATGAGAGTTCCATGTTAGTTGGTTGTCCAGGATGATACATAAAAATTTTACATTTTGTTTTTTTCTATTTTTATTAGTCTTTGACAGATTGAACCACATATTCTAGGTTTTTGTCTCATTAAATAATAGGCCATTTGCATTAAACCATGATGTTGCATTTTCTTTTGCCAAATTCATACTGCTGACAAGGTTGTCAAATACATTGTTTACAGACAGAAAAGTGGTATCATCTGCGTACATACATGTTTTTACATGGATATTTGCTGGTAAGTCATTTATATGCACAAGGAACAGAAGCGGACCTAGTTTGGAGCCCTGTGGCACTCCGTGTTGAACCTCAAGAATCTTTGATACTTAACCTCCTGAACTTACCACTTGCTTCCTATTGTTAAGATATGATTTGAGGAGTTTTACACTTTTGCCACACATTCCACAGTATTCAAGTTTAGACAGCAAAACAGAGTGATTCACACACATAGATACTCTGCGAGTTATATTGAAATGCATGGCAGAGTGTTCTTCAAACCACTTTTATGATATTTCTCTATAGTTTTATTCTCTAATATCTCGCAGGAAAAAGTAACACCTACATCTTTCTGTTTCTGACCTGATATCACTTATTTTATGATGATGATCATGTCTCCCTATGTAGCTGGGTACTAACAATATGTAGCTGGGTACTAACAAAATTTTGCAAATAGATCTCGCAGTAACAAATAATTAGAACAGTCTAAGAGAGCTACTCAGATTGTCTCCTAAATCTGTTTTATAAAAATAAGGAACAGTAGGGGCCCTATAACACTTCCCTGCCAGATATCTCTTCTATTCTGCTCGATGACTTACCATCATTTACAATATACTGTGTCCTTTCAGACAAGAAATCACTAATCCAATTGCACAATTGTGGTGATGTTCTATAAGCACACAATTTAATTACAAGACACTTGTGAGGTACAGTGTCAGAATCCTTCCATAAATCTAGAAATACAGAATCTATTTGACATCCGTTGTTAGCACTCATGTGAGTAAACAGCTAACTGTGTTTCACAACAACGATACTTCCTGAATCCGTGTTGACCATGGGTCAATAGGTCAGTCTCTTCGAGGTAGTTCATAATATTTGAGGAAAGTATATGTTCTAAAATTCTGCTGCAAAATTATGTCAATGATAATAGCTTGTAATTTTGCAGATTACTCCTGCTGCCTGGAGCGACCTGTGCAACTTCATAGTCTTTGGGTTTGAAACATTTGTTAAGCGAGTGGTTGTATATAATAGTTAGGTGTGGGGCTATTGCATCAGCATACTCTGCAAGGAACCTAGTTGGTATACAGTCAACACTGGGAGACTTACTTTTGTTAAGTGATGTTTGTTCTTAGTATTGTATGTGTTGTGGTCACGAGAACAACTCTCTCACTGCTACACAGAACACTGGCGTGCACTGGCTGTACGAGTAACCCGCGAAGCGAGCTCGTACCTCGTAAACAACACACTGAGCGCAGAGCACAACACCGCGCTGCTTGGGTCATTCACCCGCCCGTGGCGTGCTCTGGCGTTTGCCGCATTTTCCCGCGGCGCACTCTCGCGGCCGACTTCCGACGTATGTTATCGGCTGTGTGTGTGCCTTACAGCATTCCTTTCCCCTTGGGGAGGCTCGGATGCGAGCAATGTCCATGACGTCGTCATCTGTTGGGCTCTGACTGAGGTTGCGGGCAGGCACCGTTGCGTAGGGTCGGAAGTACTTGGAGCGCGGGCAGCGTCGGCGCCCCTCCCCCGACAACCCATATGGCAGGACCGGTGATGGTGGCTCGGTCTCCATCTCCACCTCAGTCCCCGGACCTGGTGATGGTGGACCCGAAGGGAGCAATGCATCAGGAGGAGATGAATCCAGCATGGGTGTTGGCTGTACCTGCAAAGGTGTAGGTCCCTGAGAGGAGGGACCTGGGTCAGTCCCTGGAGGAGGCAGACAACTTGCAGGGAACGGCAGGAACCTCTCTTCGGCCTGTGGGCTGGTTAGTGGAGCAGACTGGTGCGAGAGCATCGGCTGGGGTATGGGGGGCTCCCGCTCTTCCACACGCAGGCGCAGCTGGTCGTGGTGACGTGCAGTGATGCCGTCTTCTGTGCGTATGTCGCAGAGACGGCGGCCGCGGCATCTGGTGATGATGGCAGGAATCCATTTCGGTCGACGTCCAAACCCACGTGCCCAGACAGCCATCCCTGGTCGGAAGCGAGAAGATGGAGACACAGATGAATGTCCCGGGCTCGGATGCAGGAGATGAAGCAGAGTCCGGGGCTGCCGGCCATGGAGAAGTTCCGCAGGACTCTTGTCGCCAAACGGGGTGAACCGAAAGGATGAGAGAAATTGATCGAGGGCAACATCAGAAGGGTACCGAGCCACATATTTTTTTAACTGGGTCTTAAAGGTGCGAACAAATCTTTCAGCCTCCCCATTTGACTGCGGATGGAAGGGTGGGGCCAGGACATGGCGGATACCTCGGGCGTTGCAGAAGGAGGCAAACCCGCGGGAAACAAACTGAGGACCGTTGTCAGACACCACGGTAGTGGGAAGGCCTTCAATCGAGAAAATGCGTGACAAGGCGGCAACCGTGGCCGTGGCTGAGGTTGAAAGGCAACGGACCACGTAAGGGAACTTAGAGAAGGCATCAATAACCAGCAACCAATAGGCATTAAGGAAGGGGCCCGCAAAATCAATGTGTAGGCGATCCCAGGCCTGCGAAGGTTGAGGCCATGGGGCGAATGTTGCCCGAGGGGAGGCTTGATGTTGCGCACATAGTGAGCACGAGGTAACCATACGAGACACGTCGCTGGCCAGGCCCGGCCAAAACACATGGCGGCGGGCCAATGCCTTAGTACGAGATACCCCCCAATGATCGGCGTGTAGCAGCTTGAGGACCTCTGAGCGGAGGGCCGATGGAATGACGACCCTAGGAGAGGAATCCTCAGAAACAAGGAGAAGCACGCCATCTACAACAGAAAAACGGTGTCGAAATGCGTAGTAGTTTCTGAGGGGGTCCGATGCCCGTTTCGGCGGAGTCTCAGGCCAGCCCTGCTGGACCAGACGGATCACCTTGCGGAGGACCGGGTCTGCGGCACTAGCCCGAGCCACCTTGGCACCCGTGATGGGAAAACCATCCACTGCTTGCTGAGCGGCTAAGTCGACATGAAAGCACAGCAATTCTTCCTGGTCAAAGTCTGGGTCTGGTCCAGCCGGAAGCCGGGAGAGCGCATCCGCATTGGCATGTTGGGATGTAGGGCGGAAGTGTATCGCATAGTTATACCGAGATAGGAACAGCGCCCAACGCTGAAGACGGTGAGCGGCCTTGTCCGGTAGTGACGCCGAAGGATGAAAGAGAGAAACCAGCGGCTTGTGATCAGTTACAAGATGAAATTTTACGCCATACAGAAAGACGTGAAACTTCTTCAGAGCGTAGACAATAGCAAGGGCCTCCTTCTCAATTTGCGAATATCTGGTTTGGGCCGGAGTGAGCGTTTTAGAGGCGAAAGCGATCGGTCGCTCAGAACCGTCTGGATATTTATGAGCGAGCACTGCCCCAATCCCATGTTGAGAGGCGTCCGTTGCCAAGACAAGAGGGATGCCGGGTTGATAGGTGGCGAGGCAGGGAGCCGATTGCAGCAGCTCCTTTAATGTGCAAAATGCTGTTTCACAGGCCGATGACCAATGGAAGGAAGTCCCTTTGCGCAGCAGGTCATGCAGGGGTTTCGCAATAGATGAAGCCCCCGGCAAGAATTTATGATAATAAGCGACCTTTCCTAAAAACACTTGCAGGTCCTTGACTGAAGTCGGCCGAGGGAGAGCCAACACGGGAGAGACATTCTGACTGAGGGGCTTGCTGCCCTCACTAGAAACCTCAAACCCCAAAAACGTGATAGAAGGCTGAAAAAAGTAGCATTTCTCCAGGTTGCACGTCAACCCCGCCTCCTGTAATACCGTGAACAGTGCCCGTAAGTTGCGTAAGTGTTCATCGGCTGAGGACCCGGACACTACTATATCATCGAGATAATTGACACAACCGGGCACAGACAGTGTGAGTTGTCTTAACCGTTTTTCATAAGCGTCCCACTCTTCGACGGACTCGTCGTACGCCGGAAAAGGTGGCGGATAAGACAGAGGGGGCGCGGGGGGCGAAACAACCTGTGGGGTGGACGGGGGTTGGGACCCACTAGACAAGGCTGTAGCAAGAGATTGTAATACCTGGTTCTGAGCGTGAATCGCCGATGCAAAAACCTCTTGTTGTTCGACGAGGCGACGCAGAATCTCATCGGAAGAACTAGTAGACATTGTGTAAGACGAACAACCACATCAGACGGAAAACACGCGGAGGAAAACAAAAAAATACCGCACTCGTCGCCAATGTTGTGGTCACGAGAACAACTCTCTCACTGCTACACAGAACACTGGCGTGCACTGGCTGTACGAGTAACCCGCGAAGCGAGCTCGTACCTCGTAAACAACACACTGAGCGCAGAGCACAACACCGCGCTGCTTGGGTCATTCACCCGCCCGTGGCGTGCTCTGGCGTTTGCCGCATTTTCCCGCGGCGCACTCTCGCGGCCGACTTCCGACGTATGTTATCGGCTGTGTGTGTGCCTTACAGCAGTATGCATGAACTGATCCATGTTAGGAAAAAGGGATGTATTATTTGCAGCAAATTTCATTAAGGAATAAATATACTGAGAGGCCGTAATTAGTATACCCAGTTCTTTGACATGGCTTTTATAGGATGTCTATGTATTTACTCCACAATACATATTACACACTTTTGGACTCAAACTTCTGTTTTGAGTTTAACATTTAACCCCAAAATATTATATCATATTACATTATGGAATGAATGACTGCCCTAGAAGATTTGGTTATCCTAGTTGGAAAATTTAGTGTTTTAGTTAGATTGAAAGACAATGTTACTAGATACAATAAATGTTTACTGAAAGATTGTGTAGGAAAACCTGTATTAAAGTCACCACCAACCATGATTTGTTTGTTCTTTCTTGTTAAATAACACAATGGAGCTTCTACACGATTATTGAATGGATTACGATTTCCTGCAAATGCTCGGTAAATAGTTACTATTATATGGACTCTCATGATGAAACCAAATAGAAGTCTTTTTTAATTGTCACTAGATGAAAGTGTTGAGTCAATGGAATTTTTGATCATTCAAATTTTATACACTTTATTACACAATAATGAAGGCTATCTAAATTGTTGATGTTATAAGTAGAATATAAAACTAATCTCTTCTACAACAACAAAACTTGTTTTACTTACTTTCTAAGGGTCCTCAAAGGCTCTAAATCGTTGAACTTCTCAATTGTGTCTGGGTGGATAGTTGTCATAACACACCTGCAATATTCACAGTGACTATTATGCATATGTTTCAATATAACCAAATAATTACATTTTAACTTAGTAATTTTTAGATTAGATCAGAAAATAACTTTTCATTACAACAAACATTAAAAAAAGACACACACCTGTATTGGAACAGCAGCAACTATTTTACAGAAGTATTCACAGATCATCATTTCCTATTTTATATATAAAATCAATAACCACTTTCAAAACTAAATTTTTTGGGCAAGCTCCTACATGTAAAATAACTGCCACTCCTTAAAACTGACATTTTGATCCTGTCTATAGTGGTCTTCTTCTGCTTTAACTTAAAGCCACTTTATATATGTCCAAAATGTTGGTCATATTGTAAATGGAGCAATCGACAAAATTCAAAGCAATATTTCAAAAAGGTTGTGCCTTTGAATAAGTGTTTAAACATAACCAAAATAAAATGTTACATGTATTAATCATTATCATATCACAAACACTTTTTACTTGCTAAGAGAATTGTGGGCTTCAATAAATAGAAATGGTGTTTCTATCTCTAAAGAATTATCCCCGATTATAATCATAAAGAAATTTGACCCTAAAAATATGCCACTCACTCATCTTTACTATTATAAAATACACTGTACTTCTAACTACGAAATACTACAATGTAAAGTCCACAATGGACTGCAAAAATATGAGGATATTGTTCAACTGCGTTATATAAAATCTAAAGTCTTTATCACATTTTTTTTTATTCCTGATTATTAGATTCAGCTCACATTTGAGCCATCTTCACATCTAAAATACTGAAAGTGGTAATATACCATAATAAGATATGTTTGAAAAATATTTGATGATATAAAAGAAGTTATTCAGGTAGTTAAGGGTGAGGAAAACTTGATAGTGATGGGGACTGGAAAAGGAAGAGAAGGGATAGTAATAGGTGGATATGGACTGGGAAAATGGAATTAAAGAGGAGGTAGTACAATTTTATAATCACAAACACTTGGTTTAAGCACTGTTCAAGAAGATTGTATACATGTAAGAGACCAGGAGACATTGGAAGGTACCAGATTGATTTTATAAGGATGAGACAGATTTTGAAACTGTAAGATATATCCAGGGGCAGATATAGACTAAACATAACTTATTGGTTATGGACTTAGAATAAAACTTAAGAAAATGGAAAAAGGTGGGAAAGTAAAGAGACAGAAACCAGCTAAACTGGAAGGACTAGAGGTTGTCTAGAGTTTCAAAGGGAGCATTCGGCACAGACTGACCAAAACAGAAGAAATTAATACAGTAAAAGAATAATGGATAGCTCTAAGAAACAAAGTACAACTTGGAAGATTTGTTAAGGAAAGGGACATATATGTTTTTATCTTTTGATTTGGAAAAAAATTTTGACAATGTTGACAGAATACACTCTTTCAAATTCTGAAGGTAGTAAGAGTTAAATATAGGGGATAAAAAGTTATATACAAATTTTACAAAGAGCAGACAACAGTTTTAAGAGTCAAAGAGCATCAAAGGAATGCACTGGTTGGGAAGAAACTACAACAGGGTTATAGTCTTTCCCCAATCTTATTCAATCTGCACATTGAGCTTGCTGAGAAAGAAAGCAAGGAGAAATTTTGAGAAATGACAGTCAAAAATTTAGTAGTCAACAGCAATTAGTCATCATTGGATCTTATTTAATAAAAGATCAATATTTCACAGATTTTGTTGAGTAACTATTATCAATGCAGTATTTCAAAAGAATATGTATTTTGTTGCAGGCCATAGACCTGTCTACGTACACTTGTCATAATTCAGGCCTGAACTGTGACAAATTCATGTAGTCATGTTCATGGGGTGAAACAAGATATGCAACATCTTCATATCTTATTATTAAATGCTGCATTGATAATGGATAGTCACTGAAAAATTAGATCTGCTTAAATAATGAGATATTTCAATGACAACTAACTGCTGTTGACTCTCAAATTCCTGAAACTTTTACAGTCATGGATACATCTCCTTTCATTTAGCATTTTCCACAGAATTAATTAGACCAGGACACATTTGTAGAATCACACCAGCACAACTAACACACAACTGTCACGTCTGGCCACTGCATTCTGAGTAATGCCTCAACAGCAAGAGAAATTGAGTGGAAAGGGGTGGAAAGAGATACAACTTAGAAACACTGTTGGAGTAGGAAAGGGGGGGGGGGGGCACAATGAAAGAAAATAAAAACCTTGACTACATCTTTCAACGTTGGGAGTTACCCTTATGTAAACACCACTCTACAGTAACCTATTACACCCACACAGTCCACAGTCAACAATTCCAACTCTGTCTATCCTACACCTTTCTAAATTCATGTCTTGTTTCGCAATGCCTGTGCTATTTTTTCTCTTTTTTTTCACTCTTCCCCCTTCCTCCCCCCCCCCTCCCCATTGCATATCTTTCCAACAATGTAATATACATACACTTCATTAGGCAACACACAGAAATCTATCCCTGCCCTCACCCTGCATTCTTCTTCCTCCTGTCCCCTCCCTTTGGCAAGCATCAGCAAATTGCTGTGGAGGCATTACTTGGAACATAGCAACTAGAGATAATATTAGTTTGTTAGCGAGTTGTGCGAGTATGACTGTATCAATGAGTGTGTATTCTTTTCAGATGCTGGATGTGGCGGGAAACTGTGTGTGTGTGTGTGTGTGTGTGTGTGTGTGTGTGACCATTTTCTCTAAAATAACTGAAAAAACCTCGCACAGATTTAATTGGTAGTGGACTGATCAGGGAGATCCCACTTGCATGCTACCCCAATCTTAATTTATTGGAATTTTTGTTGTGAAATCACACAAACGTTTGGTGCAAGGAAACTTCCATTAATGATGTACAAACACTACAGGAACACAAAGATGAACAGCATCATTAATACAATATCAGCATTGGCTCAAGTGCAGGTCATATGTAATAGCATGCAGATCACATTAAAACTCTGCTGTTTCAGAGCAACAGAATAAGGTCATCACATGTGTTTACTGCTTTCCACTTGTCATATGCAACAGCAAAGAGCTTGCACCAAAATAGATATGCTTCTTAGTAATGAAGGTTAACTAGTGCTAATTGCTCTTGACATATGCATGTTTACTGGACTTTTCCCCTCTCCTTGATCCTTACATCACTTTTCAAAATACAACATACTTCTTTTAACACCATGTATTGGTAAGAATGATATGGAACTGACCCTTTAAAGAACAGCGGAACTGCCCTAGCAGAAAATGAAGTTAATGATGAACAATGTATCCTTACAACTACTATCTACAACTTACCTGGTACATGGTTTCACATCTTTCAGAATAACATTCTGACCTATTCGCACCCACCCCCAGTTATCTTCTTCATATGGTGCTGTGCCACTGACAACAAAGGTGGGTCGGAATTGACGGATTGTTAAAGATGGCGCTACTTCCGCAGGGACTTTTTCTCTCAGATCTTCTAATGAAGATTCTGTCATCAGCATATAACTTGAAAAGTCACTGTACATGCCCTGAAAAGAAATAATCATACTGAAATGAGCTTTAATGTTATTTATGGCAAATAATAAAGATGTAATACTTAAAATAAGGGGATACAACCAAACACTTACACTTACTTATGTGTGGGGCATTGACATGTGTAAAAGAAAATCATATTCACTTTAGTGTTAGTATTCTTGCTTTGTATTCTGGCAAAGACAAACAAATTCACACACAAAAATAACCTCACAGCCACCCAAACACACATTCACTAGAAATGCAGGAGTAAGAGTTCAAGAGCTGAAAGTAGAGTATGTAAGTGCAGGTTGAAAAGACAGAATCTAAAGTGAAACCAATTATATTGATTATTGTGTTTAGAATGTCAACAATGGAGGATAGATAATTCACCGTAAAGAGACTCAATGAGCTGCAGACAGGCACAAAAATAGACAATCAGATTCACACAACTTAAATTTTCGGCCACACACACACACACACACACACACACACACACACACACACACACACACAAAACCACTATTTCAAGCCACTCCAGTGCCAAAGGCATCTTGACTGTGAGTGAGACCGTGTGTGGAAGGGCGAGGATGCCGGGTAAGGGTGGGGATGGAAAGTTTTGTGTGTGATTATTAAGAGAGGATAATGTTGATAGATTGTTAAGTAAATTATCCAGGGAGAAGTAAAGTAATGAAAAGTTATGAACCAAACAGGTAGGAATTTTAGCAGATCAAATGATCCAAATACTCTGGGTATAATGAGAAAGTGTATTTGCCCCCAAATGGAATTTTGTTTCAGATCCAGAAATTTCTATAATAAATATTCTGAAATGCCAATAACTAGAATTAAACTAGTGCTGTAAAAACATTATCTCACTATTACATAAAAATTTGCCACATATATGCCATCTGTTGTGTAACTTTTGCATTTGCCCCTGGACATTGCACCTCAATTTCACACAAAAATATCTTCATGATTGTGCAGTACCATTCCACACTGCCGGAGACACCAGATTCCTTGAAATCAATAAGCAATGGACAAAAACCAATGACAGGATGAGTATTACTTTTACAGCATAAGGTATCTTGGGATAAAGGCACAATTTATGACACCACTGCATTGTTAATACTTTGGACTGTGGTTAGCGCTGGTAGCATAAGCTTTTATGCAAGCATAAATGCATTCAAAGAATATGCTGTCTTTCATTTTGAAATGTATCAGGTGCTTCACTTATCCAGTTTACTTTTTGAGCTGCATTCAATGTCTAAGGTATCCAGTGGCTGCAGATCTCATAATAGCCTAACCACTCTCAGATAATGTGTTGCATGATACCAAGGGCGATGTAAAGGTCCTTTGATATCACACAAATTTTGTAGTCAATAATTCAAAGCATTATAGTCTAGAGCAGTGTTTTCCAGCCTTTTGGAATATGCAACTCCCTTCCCAGTAAAAATATTCTGGTGACACTCTGTCAAATAAAAATAATTTGGTAACCCCACCTGTCCTCCCCCCCCTCCTCATCCTCATCCTAAATACTCATCCTCATCCTCTCGACTGTAACAAAACTAGGTTATCGCAAAGAAAATAAGTAATCTTCTTTCCATTGCTACAGCTTTCTTTTAATTGCCAGAAAAAAGTATTTTTCTCAGTGGAACACATTATCCTATTTTTACACGATTTCCAACACAAAAGTATAATTTACTTAACGAGTGTTTTGGATTTTAGGCAAGACTGAAAACTGAATTATGCTCATTAAGAAAGGTCCCACTGTACAGAAAATTACTTTTACCTATCAATTGTTCCCCGTAAACCTTTTTGACATTTTGCACTTATTCATCATTAACACACTGTACTATAAAACAATCTATGATCTATTCGATTCATAATTAAATGTTACACAAATAACTCTGCAATTTTAACATGAAATATATTTCACTTAGGCATACGTTTTTATATTACTGACACCCTGGTTAGTCTGTGGCGGCTACCCTCCAGCAAGACTGACCTCCCTGGGGTCATGACCCACAAGTTGAAACACTGGTGTAGAGGGTCGTCATCAACTTTGATTCACTGAACTGTCAGTGAACCTTTTTTATACAGCAAATCAAAAAATAATGCTAAATAAAATGTCTTCGTTGCAGTAAGAATTTTCTGGAGAGGGAAGAAGTGTTCTTCTCTTCGGCAAAGAATGTGATTCACGAAGATCATAAAGTATGTAAAGTATTTAGTGTAATCAAGATTTCAAAAACACCTATGATCATTGCATTTTTTCCCTTACTGTAGCAATATAAAAGCTTGAGTACACAGATAAATATTACTTTTACAGTATATCATATGAACAAAGCTGAATTTAATAATCTGTTCAATACATAACATCATACTAACTCATGTTTACAAAACTCCATGTTAATACTAAGACAGTCTATATAAAATGTTTTGCTCATTTGAGAAATCACATTTACAGAAAATAAAATATCTTATCACTCCAATTGCATTCTTTATTTAATGGAAATTTTAATTAAATTTAATTGAAATAATAATTAAAATTTTAATTTAAAAAAATTTAATGGAAATTTACACTCTGGATCAATTTTAAATTAATGTTTACTGAAATACAAACCAAGTCCTTTGATGTGAGCATTGGATAAACTTTTTTAAATGGTTCAAGAGGGCCAGCATCCACTGTTCTGAGACCAACTTGGTTGTCTAGGTCATAACCAAGCCGCAGGCCTGAAGGTTTATTTGTAAGTTGATTTGAAAACCATGCAGCAGCTTCATCTCCACAATCTACTGTCCATAGTTTTTCTTGTCCCCACATCCTGTATGTCATGAAAACTACATTTTTTTAATTGCAAGTAAACTTCCATCTATTATTTCATAAGCTAGACTGGTTGAACTATAGTCAGATTTGTATACAATATCATCTTCATTAAGAGTGTTCATAGACAGCCACACAAACATAGTCACAAAAATGTTTAGTAATTCAGAACTCTTTTACTCACGTTAGTTCTTTCACATTAGTTTTGTCCCGAGGCAGTTCAACTTTCAAGGTATATCCTTCTGGAGTAGAGAACACTACAGAATTCGGTCCATCAGGTTTGATTTCTATGAGCAAAAGACGAGGTATTTTCCGTCCAGTGATGAACATGCCATTGTTTGGATCATATACAACTAATGACCTGAAAATTTTGGCAAGGTTACTGACTTACTTTAGTGCAATTATTGTCTTATTAGGACACATTTTAACAAATACACCAATTAATCATGTAAAAGAAGGAAAGTGATTGCTTCTAAACTGTTTGTCAAATAATGTTTACTTATTAAATATGGTTTTATTGTGATCAAATTAGGAGTCTTACTGCAATCGGTCTTTAGAGTTGACAAAATTCCACAGCAAACTGAAAGAACAAATGTAAGAACTTTCAAACACAGAAAAAAATGCTGGTTTGGGAATTAGAAAAATTACATTACAATGGAAGATAATATACAAATGAAAGCAACTTTCAGAAATCACAAATCAGTTTTATATGTACATCCAGGACAGATGATAATTTTGTCCTCTCTGCATAAGTATCACTTTTTGAACAAAAACAGTTGCGTTTTCTAGTTGTGGTTTAGTTGTCACAGTGTCATCTTTTTGTTGATTTTTTTTTTCTCTCCTGACTGCGGAATTCAATGTTTGTACACATCCCAATAGCTGATCAATGTTTCCTCAGAGGCTTCTGGGTAGATGCTGGTTCTCGAAGCATTGCTCCTTCCATGGTGTTGCCAAAGCAAAGACCAATTTTTTTTTTTTTTTTTTTTTTTTTTTTTTTTTAGGAAGGTAGAAGCAATATCGTTAGGGTATGGCTCCTTGTTAGCATTCCAATTTGCAGTATCAGACAGTTTAGCACTGCAACATCCAACACTCCATAGAAATATCATATAGGCCAACAGTTAGTTTTTCTTGAGTTCAAATAAGCTTGACATAATTTGTCAATAACATCCACTCCCCTTTTGTCACGTTACAGAACTCTATAATCTTCGTCATTTTGGGATCTCATTTTACATTTCCTGTGTATTGCATTGAAATGATAAGCATAAATTTTTGCGCTCTCGCATTTAAACTCATCTTAAAGGTTGTTCTTGCTCCTATGTTCCGTTTTCGCAGTGTTAAAAGGAGTTACAATAACCAATGTCAGTGTGGATAGCAGGGGCGTAGATAAGGGGAGGGACGAAGGGGTTCACTCCCCCCCCCCCCCGAACTTTTTTTTCACTCGTGCTAAAAACACAAAATGAAAAAATGAAAAAAAATTGTGTAATGAATATGAGAGTTCGACTGAAAACTTTGTCAACAAAGAGAGGTACCAGGGTGTCTGTAAATTGTAATCGATGCTTAGTTGAGCTTTGGCTTCTTACTTGTTGGGACACTTAAGACAAAGTGTCTTATTGGTGGCCTTCGTGAGGCCTAAATGTTCAAATGTTTGTAGAGTCTATGGGACTTAACTACGGGGTCATCAGTCCCTAAACTTATAAACTACTTATGAACTACTTACGAACTAGGACGGCACAAATATCCATGCCCGAGGGGGGGATTCGAACCCCCGACCGTAGTGGCCGTGCAGTCCGTGACTGGAGCGCCTTAGTCCCCTCGGCCACCGCGGCCGGCCCGTGAGGCCTAGGCAAGCGTCATACACTACGTTCACCACAGTGAATCTGGCCAATATATAAAAAGAAAAAGAAAGAAAAGAAAAGAAAAAAAAATTGCTCAGGCAAACACCACCTAACCATCAGTAACAATGAACAAGTATTGTTGAATTCCAGCCAGAAACACGCTCCACAGTCTGTTTAAAGTACCGCACGAGTGTTCCCTAGCGTGCAGGGTTGTGATGTTGAGGGATAAATCCCCTGGTGTAGGGATTTTTCAACCGGAAAGGGGTTGACGGATTTTATTGTCAAAATCGAAAGAATGTAGGAAATTTTTTAGGAGTGGCAATTTTTCATTTTTCCAGTTTATTAATTTCCCGATTAGATACTACCTACTGCTTGAAAAAGGCATTAGTAATAAAAATTATTCTAAAGATACGATTGCAACACCGACCACACTTCGTTAATTCAATAAGGAACCGCGTTTGCGAGTCTTAAACTTATAAGGCGTTGTGTAGCCAGCACCAAAACTTCATTTTTAATCTCCCCTCCCCAGCGGCAATTACTAATTGTTGGCGGTTAATAGGGAGACTGCAGCTGCAGTCGTGTTATCGTGACGATTACTGCTTTATTGTTGTCCAACTCTTAAGCTGTTGCAGACAGACTCAGAGAGTGAACAGTTAGCAGTTTAGTGTCGTGCAATATGCGTTTTTGGTGAAATGTGATAGTGACAAAGTGATTTTTCTGTTTAGTGCGTACTGTATTTTATGAGCAGTATCAACGTGTCAGATGAGCAGTCAGCGCGATCAACACCTAATTAAAAGAGGAATGTTAGAGGCGAACTTAAGAAAGACGAAAAATGTTGGGGTAGGCAAACATTTGTGGACTCTTCGCTCCAAGACCCAAATTTTAAAGGGTGGTTCTCCAAAACTAAAGATCTATTTAAGGCCAAATGTTGGTGTTGCAAAAAGGAATTAGTTTTGGGGGAAAAGCGAATGAGATAGACACTCTGCAACTCCAACTCACAAGAGAAATGCACTGCAAATGAAAAATGTCTCTAGCATTTGTACTCTCTTTACAAAAACGTCAATGGGAGAGCAAAATAGTGTAAAAACTGCTGAACTCAGGATTGTGTTTGATATCGTGGAACATGATAGAAGCTTCAATTCAATGCAACATATCGCTGAACTTAATCCTGCCGCATTTCCGGACAATTCTATAGCACGAAAAGTCGCAACCTCCCCCCACCACCACGCCTCTGGGGCTCAGAACCACATTTGCTTTGTCTTTTGCCTATTCATATTCTTAAAAAGAAAGAGAAAGAAAGAAGTATTCTTAATTTACTGATATATCAAATTCTATACACCCTTTATTCTTTTTTTATTACCTTAGAAATCAGGCGCAGTTTGAAGCACGAAGGCACAAAATCCCTATGAGCTTTTGCAGTGTATGAATCTAGAAATTTCCTCTTTTCTGAATACTGACATCTGGTAACAACTGTATCAATTAGCTTAGAAGGCTCGTAGTCTATGCTCAGGTCATAACGTAGGGTATTTCGACAGGCTAGAGGGATATTTAAAGCGGGTCTGGGGGATTTTTTTCTGATACAACATCGCAACCCTGCAGTAGCGTGTAACTAAGGCCATCGTGTCTTATGTTTACTACTGTTACGAACTTCAGTGATCTACTAACTTTATTACCACAGGTAGGGTGGCGAACTTGTATGTAACACAAACAAATATGTTTTTAACGGGTCCAGGAGCTCCACAGCTTCACTAGCTGTCCAGAAGCGGTGACCAATGACAATGTTTTAGCAGAAAATCTAGGCTTTGCACTTTGGCTGCCACCGGCAATTTGAATCCGACCTATTTGTCCCAGTTAGACAATTCTGCTGCACTATTCACCTCAAAAGTACAAGTTATCAGCCAGCGACCAGTGGCATGATCAACTATTGGCACCCTTTCCTAAAAACAGCACTGATGGATTATGTAACCAATAGGACACCTGTAGCGACTGTCCTACACACTGTGCAACACACATTCCTACTCAGTGCCATTAGCCTACAGTAGAGCACTACAGCCTCCTGGAGAATTTATTGAAGTTTCCTGTAGCATGCTGACAAAACTACCAGACTTCGCATTCACCTCTGCAAAGATTGGAGACAATGTACAAAAACACAGGTAAATGCATTGTGGTGGAAACATACACATACATAATCCTACAAACAAACTTTGTTAAACCCTCTACACCAGTGGCGTAACTAGGACTTGGCTTTGGGGGGGGGGGGGGGGGGAATAGGTCTGCTTGACGAGCAAAATTTTAGCCAGTTTCCAGACATACTATCATCTTACTGCCGTTGAAGAAACTAATTCACTCCCATCCAATGAAAGCTTATGGTAAAACACCCCAAGTTTCCAATCTTTATCTTTACCAAATTGCTGAACACGATTTTTCTTTCTTTCTTTTTCTCGGTTTCTGTGTGTGTGTGGGGGGGGGGGGGGGGTTCTATCCCCTCATCCCCCGCCCCCCATAGTTACGCCACTGCTCTACACTGTAACCATACACAGCCCCGTACCACCTCTTTGTAAGAGGAAGGCGCACACTTGGCATTGCAGTAAAATACAAACCTGCAATAGCTTAAACAGACCGAGTCAAACCAACGTATGTCTTCCAAGAAGTACAGCTAATCAATATACTATGGAACCAGGCCCATCATCAAGCAGCAGCACGAAAGCCATGAATGCAGACCCACAATCAGAATGTCCAAGATCTGACAACATGTGAACTCCCAATCAGGCTTTCTGAAAGACGCTCTTCTTTAGCTTGGGGGTCTGATGTAGCAGTCAACATCGTCTGCTGTGTGTTTTCATTGTGGTTGTCGAAGTAAATTGCGCTACAATATAACAGGGCCACTTTTTTTGTAATCTTGTAGTTATCTACCACTGTGGTGCAGAAGTTTGAACTATGGCTCAAAGTTATCTACAACTTCCCTCTGTATGGAACAAAAGCAGGGACCCTGAGGGGGTCACCCTTGCACTCGGAAGAACACCCAACAGCAAGGTTTTGAAGCTAGTGGGGGGGGGGGGGGACGCCAGAGCTGAGACTGTCAATAGACAAAACTGCCTGCGAACACCTTCATGCTTATCATAAGCCAGTGGTCACAGTGCTACAGAGCCAACATTCGAGTCTGTAATTCAGAAGGAACAACAACCCAAGGCTTGTCTGAATCAGTACTGTGGAGGACATCGTCAATTAGCGAATGCCGGCGCCGAACCAAAAAATACGCGCGCAACGGTTCAGCCTCTTTGGTAGAAAATCGCTCGGGCCACCTAGCGGCGACCTACTCGAGTACCTCTATGGTTAACATGCGTCATTCGATTGCCCAGTATTGTCAACATCTTGACTGCTTCTTGCAGGTGATCATCAATTTCGAAAACCACCACTTCATATTTGTCGAAAGCTGGGTCATGGCCCACGTGCAAACGTGACAACACATTGGAATGGTGCATCAAGGACCGATAATGAACTTCATAGTAATAAGAACTGAACAGCCCAAAGCTGGAGACGTTGCGCATCCTGTCAGGGAGACGAGAAAGTGGGCCAAACACCGCCGTAACAAGGTGGCATTTAGTGCTATACAAGAGCACATGAAACCTCCAAACAGGCCTCTTTTTCAGTGTGAGAATAATTTCGTTGGGCGTCAATGTCTTGGAAGTGCAAGGTATGGGCTGCTCAGAACCAACATATAGCTGTGGATCAAGACCGCTACAATCCTGTGCTGAGAGGCATCTGTCACCGGGACCAGCTGCCGGGCAGATGTAAACTTGCCACGGCAAGGTGAGGATTTTCATAGCGATTTGATATGGTTGAATGTTGCCTCAACACGCAGCAGACCACACAAACGGAACACCTTTCTTTCATAATGCAACATTAGGAAGAAATTTTGGGTGGTAGTTGACCTTGTCCGTATACTAGTGTAGTTCCTGTAAATTAGTTGGGCAGCAACTGCCACAACGTCACAGGGCGAATGCCCTCCTTCAACACCAGGTTTCCCAAATCCTCAATCTTGGGTTGAAACAATCGTGATTTCTGAAGAATGCACTTTAGGCGTAACACTTGCAATTTATACCTGACGTCATATAAGAAGGCGCTTCCGCGCATACAAGCGGAGCGATAGGGGAAGCGTCGAGGGGAGGAGGTATGGCCAAGCGCCAACAGTAGAGCCTGCGGGAGAGACATTGCGTAACTCGCGGCCAGCCACGCGCCTACAATATTATTGGCTGCCAGTGCGATAATGTAGGGGGATGCGTAGAAAGGCTGAAAACTGGGCCGCCTTCTAGCTGACGCCAATTATAGTCAACAAAAGCCTAAGGTTGTTTAAATGTTCGGTTCGGTAGGAACCGGTGACGATATCGTCGAGATAGTTTGCACAGCAAGGAATGTCGTCCAACAACTGTTGCAAGAAATGTGGAAAAATGGCGGGCGCACACACGACGGCAAACGGCAGACGTTTGTAGCGGTACATCCCGAAGGGTGTGGTGTGAACCTTTAATTGCCGAGAAGCAGAATCGAAAAGGAAGTTGGAGGTACACATCTGCCAAGTCTATTTTGGAGAAACGCCATGCATGAGTTTCGCGTAAATTTCTTCTGGGTGGGGAATGGAAAAACTATCTACAACCGACTGCGAGTTGACCGTGGACTAAGTCACCACACAACCAAGGGGCACCCGTGGGTTTCTTTATTGTAACGAGAGGGATTGCCCACTGGCTAGAAGAAATGGGTTCCATAATACCCAGGCCTTGCGACTGCCTTCACTGCTGGGCACAACACGATTTTATAACTGCCGTCGGTTTGAGAGTGATGTGAGTCTCGGAACTAATAGCTTTCCCCAAAGCAGACAAGAAAAGCACTCCAAACTCTCGGCAAAGAGAATTGGATTCACTGAACGGAACAGAGTCCGACACGATGAGCAGTTACTTGGAAACTGAACGCCGTGAACACATCGAGGCCAAAAATATTTCCAGAAGCCCTACTTGTGACTGCAAAAAATGTGATTCCTCACATGCTGTGCTTCTACTCTAAATCAGTTTGAAAAGGCGGAAAAACTGGTGGTGCAGGGGAGAGGGGGGGGGGGGGGGTAGGTCTGCGGCGGCGGAGGAGCCGCCATGGCCCAACCAATTCCCTAAGCAAATCCAACAGTAGCTGAAATAACTGAACCAATGCTAGATTCATCACGAACGAAACGAAACACACGTAAGAACGAAACTAGTCACCAAAATGCTGTTGTATATAGCATCACTTTATTGCCTAGAGGCGACTGCAATATAGCATCGAGCGGAACAACTTAGTAAGCAAGACAATAACGCAAGACTTCAGAGTCAGAATCCCAAAAGTCACTGGGTCACTGACGAGAGCTGTCACACGACTACGGTCACTGCCTGTTCACGGAGATGGCGTCATCCCACAGCGGACTCGGCCATGGCGTGTATTTGATATGCCACACTTGCACAGTTAATAGAAAAATGTTCAAATGTCTGTTAATCTAAGGGACCAAAGTGCTGTGGACATCTGTCACTGGACTTCCAAACTGCTTTAACTTACGCAAACGACAAAACGCACACGCCACTGCCCGAAGGAGGACTCGAACCTCTGGCGGGAAGAGCCGCTCAGTCCCTGACATGGCGCTCAGAACTCCACAGCCATACCTGCGCACCCACCACAGATAACACGTGTGATATCCGGGTAAAATGCTTATTTTAACGTTGAGTCCCCTAATTCAAAGGAGACTACAACACAGAAAGTAGTGGTTCCGTAGAGAAGCCTCTGTGATATTCCTTATGATTTTTTTAATTGTTATGATTTTATTTTTATTTTGTGAATTCGATAGGCAGAAATTCGCCTTTTAATTATTTGGATGCTTCACGCACATCTCTCAAGCTGATTTTCGCTTTCTTTGGTTTTCGTGTGTTGTGAAGCTTTAACTTAGCTTAACTTTGCTGCGAAGCTCTACGTTCGTAGCAGCTTCATAGCATTTACGAGTAACCTTGGTGTGTCAATTTCAGCTCTGACAATTTTGTTCAGTATAGACATGTCTATAACGCTCGAAGAAACGTACGGTTATGTAGGCTGGTGAGGGATCGACGGCCGTCTATTTCGACTGGAGCACTCTGAGCCTTTTTCAAGGCGGCTTTGAGCCTTACTATGAATCGAACTTGCGACCTCGCCGTCTAGGGTTTCTTACCAGTCGCCGGTCGCAGTGGCCGAGCGGTCTGCGGCTCGCCAGTCACAGTCTGCACGGTCGCTACGGTCGGGGGTTCGAATCCCCCCCCCCCTCGGGCATGGATGTATAAGCTAGTTCATAAGTAGTTTGTAGGTTTAGGGACTGATGACCCCGCAGTTAAGTCCCTTAAGCTTAACAAACATTTGATCTTACTAGTCGAAGAGGAAGAAGGTGGCAACTGCTGTTCAATGGTGGAATAAACTGCATACAAAATCCACCCTAGAATATTATTGAAGTATGTGGGAATCTTACCAAATCGGACTGAAGACTGATACTGAACGAACAATGAACGGCAGCACAAATCAAGGATCGTTGACCAATGGGAGAAACTCGGGGAGACACTGAAGGTACTGAACTGGCATTCGTTTGAAGATAGCAAACTAGCGCGTGATAAACTAATCACGCAGTTCCTAGAACTAGAAATATTCTACTACTCGTAAGTATCTCACCAATAGTGATCACTAAAACAAGGTTAGACTGGACTCAGCGGAATTTACATTAGCTACCAGAGGGCATCAAGTTAAATAAATGGGAAAGTTAAATTAGTGGCAGGCCGATATTTGAACCTGGGTCTCCTGCTTGCTAGGCAGTCGCACTGATCACTACGCAACCTGGGAACAGTGTCCACCGCAAATGCACGGACTAGGCAAGTGCGCTTCGCGCCAGACCCGAATTTCGAACTTATCCACACAACACTGAGCTATAACGCTGCCCATTTTGTACACTATTAGCAGTATTTCGCCGATTCTCGTGTGAGTTTGACCTCAGTGTGCATTCGTACATTCGTACTGAAGAAATTATCACTAGTAATCTGCACCGGCACACAGCAAAATCTGGGTCTTGCGGCAGGCGTGCTAGGATAGTTCGCGTAGTGGCGGAGGTCACTGTCCAGGTGGCATAAGCGGGAGGGCTGGGTTCGAATTCCAGACTGGCACAAATTTAGACTTCCTCCATTGACTTAATTCAATGCCCACTGTCAGGTTACATCGTATATTGCTTTTTCCCTTGATCGATAACTGCTGTACGACAAAATTGGTTGTTTCAGATATGACCGCGAAAACAGACAACACACAGATACAAAATTATACTAGTTACAGTACGCTCAGAAGCATTCACTCTGTCATTCTTTCTGCATTCCACAGTGAAAAATGAAGGAGTCATTAATCTGAAGATTGGTTTGACCATCGCAGTACTTTACTAGGCATGGGCCACTTTGAGGTGATATGCCGTTGTTTTCCTACGACCTTTGAAATTATTTAATCAGCCAGTTATAGACATAACTGGGCAACGCTAATCATTAACTTTGTTAATCGTTAATCCGTTACAAAAAAGTTAGCTTCGTAATGCGTTACACTATAGGAAATTTATAGGAATTAAAATGAATTGTTGACTCGTAATAGTAAACTTTATATTGACGGTGTAGTTAAATAAGAAAGTGCACAAAACGTATTACCGTTAAACATAAATTTTTATTGCTGAAGGAGTTTCGATAGGACATCGAAGATATATAAACAGTTTCATAATTAATGTTAAATCACGGGAATATCAACACAAAAGGGTCAGATATCAACATTATCACTTCATCACGACCACGGAATTTTATCTATTGTAGAGCTAGAAAGCCGTTTCCAAGGTCAATCAAAAAGTCAAACTGCTATAGTCATCAGTCCCTAGATTTAAAAACTACTTACACTAAGGTCCCCCCCCCCCCAAAACACACACACACACACACACACACACACACACACACACACGAAAGAGAAAACTGATTCTTTAACGTTAATCGAAAAGTTAACGCTGCTAATAAGCAATTAAGATCTTGTGTACAGTGGAATCTGCAGTGTAAGGTGGATTCCGAACCACGGTCAAACTCGGGAATTTCAACGTATAATATTGCCAGAAGTGGTAAGTGACAGCTAAGAATTCTATGATACGAAAAAAGCCCTTATAGGTCAGACTAGTACATCTAGGCTTGCCAGATGGATTCGTTTGGATTCTCCCGACATTTCATAGGACGTCTGGACTCCAGATAAAATGCATCTCTCGACAAACAGCTTTTCGTAATATTATGTACAAAACAATCACTTTAATTTCCCATGCACTTTTATTCGATTCATTGTCTAACCGAACAAACATCTTCCTGAACATGTGGACATGTCACGTGACAAAATTTGGGAATAATTTTCTCTAATGCGAGCAAAACGAACACAAATTTAAAATTTTTGACCACTCTGTTACGGAGCGGGTTTTGTGTAATAAAAATAGAGTTAATAATTAAGTCCAACTTTGATGCAAATTGTTCGAATTTTTAATCGTTTCTGAATACTACTATAGCACCCAAATTGAAGGACTAAGCAACATCCAGCACTAAATACAAGTGGCAACAAAGAAATTGAATATAAATTAATTATGCATCTGCGAATTAAGTCTTCTGGATAGGCAGTTTATTAATATTTCTTTTTCAGACAACTCCAAAAACTATGTTTTTAGTTTTTTCCGATTTTTTCTCTTCCAATCTGGCACCCTTATTATAATCCTTTGTCGTGGACTTCAAAGTAATTTGAGAGTATAGATGTAGATTTAGATATATGACAGCGCAATGAATAAATATAGAGTTTGCCATTGCCAGCGAGAGATTGTTCCCTCCACTGCTGAACCCTCTGAACCGGCAATTCGTGCTCGCGCGCGCTTATACTAAAGATGACTGTCGATAGCAGTAACTAATGGAGGCAGACTAGAAACATAAGTACGCTTTTCCGCTTTTTCTATCATATCAGACACAACGCTGCAGCAGGTCCCTGTAGAACAGACACACTCAAAGCGTCCAGAATCAAATACAACATCGTAGACTATTTATTCGCCCGATAATCGCCTTTCACGAACAGGAAGTCATTAGATCGCCAATACACAGCACGTGAATCGTTACGAGCGACAGCAAGTTGCAAGTCATCAAACGATCCTTATCTTATTTGTAAATTACTTAGAGAAGGTGATGTAATCCATAAGTACAGTCCGCAATACTTTTATCACCCAAGAGCTTGAAAAATAACTGTGACACCAGTTGTTATGGAGTGCGAAATAAACAAGCGGGAACTTGTGATATCAACGGCATACTATGCTTACTGCTGGCGATAGCATCATGAAGGAAACACCGCCACCTGCTACTGCTTAAAGTCTCGATAAGCAAGTGCGCGAAAGACTGTTTAATCCTTAATCAACCAGGTATAATATTACTTGCGTAACTACTCAGATGTGGTCTGAGAGACCACAGACATTATTTATTACACAGAAACTAAATAATTGTCATGGAACATTTAAAAAAAATTATGAACACTGTCAACATTATACCACACGAATCATAGAACTGAAACATCAAAAACGAATTAACTGAATAACTGGAAATACTTACAATCATGAGTGTCAAAAATTGAAAATTCGTGTCATTCAGTACATTATGATGTTGTCCCAGTTTTTTATTCTTTACTCATAGAAATTGTTAGTTTATGAACATATTTAAATGATTCAAATAAGAATTTGAGCATAAATATATTTATTCAACAAAACTGCAAGCACTGTATTACACATATAAATTCAATAATTTCTATTGATTAGCTACTTATTTCAATTAAACATAATTAAAACTCTTCTTTGGATTGTTTATCTCACAATTTTGACAAGTCTTTACAGTACATTCCAGGCAAATAAGTTTCCTACAAGAGCGGCACATGTATGCAGATTTTCTTTTGCTGGAAGAGAGTGTTATGTCATCAGAATCTACCACAAATTCTTCGTCACAGCTATTACCAAATTCACTAACTTTCTCGAACCAATGCAAAAATGTACTATGAAAATCGGGATAATTCACTTTAACTACTCGGGAAGGCCCAGCTGCCTATGACATAGCTAATACCCAGGTGTGGTCTCTCAGACCACGAAGAAAAAATCGCAAGTCACAGAGCTGCACCTAATAAGAAAATTGCAGCGAAACATACACACAGGCCCTAGTCGACAACAATAGAGGAATACGTGTCCGCTCAGCATTGTTGCTCGGCTGGTATAAAAGAAACAATCAGTACTACCAACCTCAGAGGTCTGACAGACCACACCCGGGTGGCTAAGGGCTATGCGTGTTGAAGCACGACATTATGCAATACTGGCGTAAACAGCCTCCAGCTATCTCTGACCGCGAACCTCTCTCCGTGACACAGCAATCTCCCAGTCTTTGCTATTACATCAGCAACCGAGCGATGCGGCACCGGCTTAACACACTAGACTCGTATTCGAGAGGACGACGATTCAAACCCGCCACCGTGGTTCCCGAAATCGCTCCAGGCAAATGCAGATGGTTCCTTTGCAAGGCACGGCCGGTTTCCTTCCTCAGCAATAACAAAACATTCCGAACTCGTGAACTGTCTCTAATGACCACGTTGTTGACGGGACCTTACACCCTAAATTCTTCCTTTCTTCAAACCTTCCTTAATTCGGAACATAGTTGTTTTGTTACGCGCTGGTCAACACAGCCAACATCTCTCTTTGCGACTTCCTACATTCTCGGATTGAAGCATAAGTGTTAGGTTTATTTTTAAACGTAATTTGTAAGTTACTATTATAAAGATTATGAATTATAGATTTCATTTCAATTTACTCACAGGTGCCGACATATTTTTTCGTCTACCCTAGCATTTTTGAAGAGGGAATAAGAATGTGGAATACTTTACGCTTTTTACGTATAATATAACCAGAAGTTGCAAATACTGATAAAACAGTAATAAAACGTCGGTTGGAAATTGACAATGTTTAACACTTAAATTGCTGACCGTGTGTTGTTGTTGTTGGGTTTAGGAAGGGACTAAACAGCGACGGTTATCAGTCCCCCGACCGTGTGAATAAGAACGAACTGCCAGTATACAGGGTGTTTCACTAAGTGTGTTTGCCTCTGTAACTTATAAAATAATAGGTGACGGGAAATTTTAATGCAGTAGGTCAACACAAGAAATGTTACACTTTCTGCGGAGCTATGAACATAGTTTATTGTATCATTTTCCAAAGAGTTACACCACAAAGATTTAATTTTTAAATGGAAAAATAGTTTGTTCTATCGTGTATTGGATTCGTTTAAACCAGCTGCGTCCAAATCAATTTAAACTACATTCCTATCACTGTTGGTTTGGAAGCTACAACCCTTCAAAGTTCCGGGGACGGAGGCTGCGATAGCGCGCTGACTGGCCGAGTGGCTATCCCCTGGGGCACGGCCCACTGTCTCATGACCACCAGCCAGTCAGGTACGCTGTCGTAGCCTCCGCCCCCTAAACTTTGAAGAGTTGTAGCTCCCAAACTAACAGTGATAGGAATGTAGTTTAAATTGATTTGGACGCAGCTGGTTTCAACAAATCCAATTGCATGATAAAAAAAAAACTATTGTTCCATTTAAAAAATTATATCTTTGTCTGTAACTCTTTGGAAAATGATACAATAGACTATGTTCATAGCACCGCAGAAAGTGTAACATTTTTTGTGTTGACCTACCGCATTAAAATTTCCCGTCACCTATTATTTTATAAGTTACAGAGGCAAACACACTTAGTGAAACACCCTGTATATAATGAACACTTCATGTTTCAAATGAAGAATAAAAATCTGCGTTACTTAATACATCTCTCCCAATATGAGACAAGACGGTCAATGCTTACAATGCTTGTTGTGGCCTCCAGAAACAACATTGTACCCAGCCACGGAGGGGGGGGGGGAGGAGAGCGCTAATGGGGCTGAAGCCACCCCACCCCCCTCCCAGCACATCCCAAACAGTTTTAATTAAAAACAGAAAAGCCGGTACCGAACTTTGAAATAGTACACATGTAATAAATCACAACGTAATTGCCAAGCGCAAGTGAACGTGGCAATGGGTCGCCAACATGATGCCGCCACTGAGATCGTGTGCTGCTGTTACTGTGAGCGGTTTTAACGCCGCCGCGACCAGCTTTGATGTTGCTGCTATTGTTACTGTTATGCTGAAGTTACGAACCGATTATTCAGATGCGGCGACCCGCTGCTTAGCAGGTCAGCGGCCCCAACGAGTGGTGGAATCTTAGGAAGGCCGAACAACAATAGTGTTACTTTAGTTCAATTTTTACACATGCGTTTCATGTTTATTAACCTTTAACTGGGGAGGTGAGCATTCATAACATAACGAGGGACGTGGGGTGTTCACAGGCCCGTATACAAATATACCAATGTTTCTATTTATTCTTAAATTGTTTATTGTATAATAAACAAAGCATTTAGTCTTTCATTAATTCCATTTAAGAACAATTTTAATCATTGAGGTACTCGAATAATTATCCATAACTAATAAATGAACAACTTGTGTGAAATGATTTCAAATGTTCGTATACATACTATTTTTAAAATTAATTAAATAAGAAAAGCTTTAACCATTTTCAAATTATAGAGAGATGTTAATAGACAAAGCAACTTTCATATTTAGGTAACTTAAAACAATCGTTCATGTCAAAAGACTAGAGAAAAATCACATTTCCACATTGAACATTTTCATCATCACTGGAACAATATTCTGAATTAATATATTGACTGCGGATGATTTTCATATTATTTAAACATAAAAATTAGTTACGTTTGCAATACAAGAGCTTCGTTTTTTGTCAGCATTTCTTGGACAAATTTTGCATCTTCCTGATGTACATTTATTTCTTTGAACTGCTAGGATAAACTCTTCCATGTTTGAGAACTTAGCTGCCTTCAGTGGGAGGATCTTGGTTCAGCCAAATTTGTAGCTCTTTTAAGACCTGAGGATAAATATAAAGGTTGGTGAACTCTGCTACTGTGCTAATGGAATGCGCATTTGTGAGCACAGCAAAGTATTTTACAGCAATCTTGCAGTTTTTAACAATTAGTTTGATACCAGGAAGCTGAGTTACTATATTTTGCTTTCTTGTTCTGATATTATGAGGCTTAGTTACTTTATCCTCGCTAAGCATAAGCCTCTCCGGTGTTGCTGAAAAGGAGGATGCCATATCTCCAGCAGCATCCTCATGAGACTGATCACTTTCAGTTCGCACTGCTCTTCTTCTTCTTCTTCTTCTTCTTCTTCTTCTTCTTCATTGTCATCGGAATCTTCAAAATCTGGAATGTCACAGCCTTCATTATCATTAAAAACTTCCTCCAACATCGTTCTAAGAAATTTTTGGTCCTCCACATATGACACTATGATGTGCACCAATCGACACAAAGCCGCACTACTAGGTAGGTGGGGTGTTATCAGCACCCCTGAGTTTAAAAATTGTTGTGTACAGTGTTGCGTACTTTTAAAAACACGAACAATGGTTTCGCAACAATGTACGTCCCTTTGAACGAAGGCAACAAGCCGCTCATCAGTGTGACCAACATACTTGACTCAATGCCAATAAACCTTTACAGCTGGGGTGCTGTGAACACCCCACATCCCCAGTTAAAAGGTAAACAGTTATAACATCGGCGAGCTTTTTATATTTCTGATAGCGAATGATAAGAACCCTTTACCATTAATAAATTCAGTAAGTCAGAGGTGCCCACAAGAGTGAGTGAGGGGGGGGGAGTATTACGCAAAAGGCGTCATTAAAATTTCGTGAAATAAAAGATATTTAATTTTAAAATTAAATTGCAAAACCATTTTAATCAGGTAATACACTAGGAATCCAGGCCTAATATCTATCTCCGGTGTCGGGGGGAGGGGTGAGTCACTGGCCAAGGAGGGTGGGGCACCTCTGCAGTCAGCTTAATTTTTAAAAAATCACCCCCCCCCCTCTAGAACCAAATCCTGGCTTGCCACTGCATCCAGAGTTGCCAATTTAGCTTTTTCTCGCTAAATCTACCTTTTCTTACATACTTGTTAGCAGAGAAAAAATGTTTTTCCCGCTTGGCGGGTATTTTAGCGTTTTTTGCTGGCACTGAGGTTTTTTCTTCTTTTAGCCAGAAATAAACAAGAGTTCTCCTAGACAGAAATGAAAGAGATAAAAGAAAATCCGTACGGATAGCCGTACCGTTGGTGCAACCACTGTGGAGGGGTACCTGTGGAGAGGCGAGACAAACATGTGGTTCCTGAAGATGGGCAGCAGCCTTTTCAATAGCTACAGGGGCAGCAATCTGGATATTAATTTTGACCACATTGTCATAGGAGACAAGAAACAGCGATCTATTTGATATGAACAATATATAGAAAACAGTCTTGATCGCAGATCAGCAATCTGGATGATTGACCTGGGCTTGTAACATCAGCTAACATGGCTTTGCCATGCGTTACTGCGAACGGCTGAATTCAATGCGAAACTACAGTCTTTACTTTTCCCGAGGACATGCAGCTCTACTGTATGAATATATGATGATGGCGTCTTCTTGGGTAAAATATTCCGGAGGTAAAATTGGCCCCCATCGGATATCCGGGCGGGGACAACTAAGGAGGATGTTGTCATCAAGAAAAACAAAACAGGCATTCTACGGATCGGAGCGTGGAATGTTCTAACCCAACATCGCGTACGTAAGTTACAAAATTTGAAAAGAGAAATGGACAGGTTAGTGAAGTTCGGTGGCAGGATGAACAAGATTTCTGGTCAGTTGAGTACAGGGCTATAAACACGAAATCAGTTTTTCTTCAGTTTCTTCCGGCGTATTTGATGATCAAAATATCCACGGGTGTACTGCCGGTCTATAGTGTCCAACGGACACAATATTTCGGCGATCATACATGTCGCCATCATCAGGTGAACTGACGGACTGAGCTCCTGGAAACGTGCCGGCACGGAGATCCGCACGCTACGGCTGCTCGAAGGGAACTGGGTTCTAGCTCTTTTTTTTTAGCACTTTTCATTCCCTCCTCTTATGGAGGAGGGCGGGCCGCTTGAGGGCATGCTTTGCCCTTTTCAGCCATTTGGATTTAAGGTGATTCTGTTTTGGCACAATTTATTATATTTCTTGCAAGGGATATTGCTAGGGGGGGATTTGTCCCAATTGGGAATATTCCGTGGGCATGAGGACAGCTCTGGTATTCACCTTACAGCCAACAGGGAACCACTGAAACATGGGCCAGAGCTGTTTTGTCTTCATCTTCTCACGGTTTGTTCGGCTAGTGTCGCCGGGGTAACCGTTGGTTTTTCCTCTCTTGGCGTCTTCTCTCTTGTTCTTCCAGTCTTCTCTCTTCTTGTTCTCGATGGTACTTCTCTATCTGCCAGTATACTGGCGGGAAGGCGTACACGTAGCCTGGGTTCCTGTACTCCCAATTGGACTTTATGCCATCCAGTCGGGATTGCATCGTCAGATTCTCTCGGTCAAAGGGATCCATCACCTCGTCTGTCATGGTCGCTACCTCTGCTGTCGTGATGTTTTGTGCATCTCCGGCAGCATCGGTGTCAGTTTGAGCTTCTCGGTGTTCTGTCTTCGTTCTTCTCGTCTGCGACCATCTCTCTGTTCGAGAGACTGCAGCTTCTCTGTCAGGTCGAGCGCCAGAGATTGATGCGTCTTCCGTGTTGGATCCCGCATCTTTCCTGGGCTTCCTGGTGACTTGCAGCAACAGGGCTTCTCGCAGATGGAGACACGCTGCCTCTAGCTCGGCGTGTAGCACCATCCGGAACCTGGCCTCAGCTTCCTCTAGCGCCGCGCCGACGTCGCGGTGTCCGCTTTCGGCTGCGCAGTCGCTCCCTCTGCGGTCCGGCGCGGTCGGCCCAGCTGGCCCGCCGCGCTGTCGGCTTCCCCCACCACCTCTGTCACCGGTGGCGGCGGCCGCCGGAAGAGCGGTAGGGAGGGGGGCCGCTCGCTGCTCTGGAGGTGCGGGCGCGGACCTGGCGGCCCTGCGTCTTCTGTTCCTCCGTTTCTTCGCGGGTCCATCTGTCGGCCGCGAGTTCTGCTGCATCTTCTTGCTGGTGGCTTTGCTGCCTTGGAAGGCCGGGCAACCCCTCCAGCTAGCAACGTGTGGGCTGCTGCAACGGGCACACGTCGGCGTTTCTTCGCGCGTCAGCAGACAGGCATTGCTGGCCTGTTCGCCAGCACACTTGACGCATCTCTCCCTGTTGCGGCAGTGCTTTGCCACATGACCTTCCCCCTGGCACTTATAGCACTGCGGTGCTGTGTCAAGGCCGGCTGGCAGGGTCTCGACTTGTATTGGGAAGCCAAGGAGCTTAGACAGCTCAAACACTTGGCTCCCCTTCTTCTTTTGCTCTCCGTCCCCATCCGCGTCTACGGCCAGGATGAAGAGCGGCGGCTTCCTCCTGTTTGTCTTATTATGAAGCCTGACCGCCACATTTCCGAAGCCGGCTTGCGTCAGGCAGGTGCATAACATCTCTTCTGTGCAAAGCCACGGCAGCCCCCGCAGAAGCGCCCTGACCGTTGTCTTCTTCTTCCTCTGGATCTTCTCTGTCGTCTTCTGCCGTGCCTTGTCCGGAGCTGGGACGATATACTCTTCTAGAAGAGGAGATAGCGCCTCGTAATCTTCCCAGCTCTGCACACGGATTTGTACAAGCGCGTGGTCGTCCTCCGTCGAGAAGTGGAGTTCGTGCATCGCTGCAGACTCGAGTTGGCCGAGCAGCTCCATCCAATTCTCCCCCAGAAAACGGATGAAGAAAGGGAGTGCTGGCTCGCTCGATGTCTTCGTCCGCATGGCTACTTCGGTCGGGTCGGCCGACGCGCGCAACAACGACAACTTGCTCTAGCCGCTGTTATAACAACGGACACGACAATTTTGCTATACGCGCGCCGGTTTTCCTTTCCGATGACTTAGCTGCAGAGCGCTACGCAGGACGTCCGCTCCGCACCGCTGCACCAGCAGAACTGGGCTCGGTAGCGGGCCATTTAAATACCCTCGGCCCGCGGAGCGACCCCTCCGCGGTCCGCGCCCCGCGCCGCGGCCGCGCATTGGAACCGATTGCGCCGGCGTCTGAGAAGACGTCGGTGTGAGAGCTCTGTCCGCCGTGGTCGTCACTTCGTTACGTTTGCTAGATTTACTCTTAATTAACCCAATCGCTGGTTCCCAAGCTTTGCTAAGATTATAGCCTGAGTCACGGTTTATGAGGTCGTCACTTGTGCGAATTTCAATGGCCTCTCTAACGACGCAGTCCGAGTATCTCGACGTCTGTACCAGAATCCTAGTGTGTTCATACTCAATGGCGTGATTATCCGACAAACAATGTTCAGCGACCGCCGACTTGCTCGGATACATCAATCGTGTGTGCCTCTGGTGTTCGACGCAACGATCCTTGACGGTACGCATCGTCTGTCCAATATATGACTTTCCACACTGACACGGAATCTGGTACACGCCCGCCTTCCTCAAACCGAGATCATCTTTAGCGCTCCCCACCAGTGCACGAATTTTATTCGGCGGACAAAAAACAGTTCCAACCTGGTGTTTTTTTCAAAATGCGGGCGATCTTCCCTGAGAGTGCGCCGGTATATGGAACGAACGCAGTGCCTACATCCTCCCTTGTGTTGTCATCCGTTTCCACAGGTTGTGTTGTAGTGGTTGGGCGGAGAGCCCGCTGAATCTGCCACTCTTAGTACCCATTTTTTCGAAATACAGTTCTCAGGTGTTCCAATTCCTGGGGTAGACTCTCTGCGTCGGAGATTGTGCGTGTACTAGAGTTTTAAGTACCCCATTCCTCTGTGAAGGGTGGTGACAGCTGTCTGCGTGTAAATACAGATCATTGTGCGTTGTCTTCCGATATACACTATGACCCAGAGTGCCATCAGCTCTTCTCTTGACCAAGACGTCAGGGAACGGCAATTTACCCTCCATTTCAGTCTCCATAGTGAATTTGATGTTGGGGTGTATGGAGTTCAGATGTGTAAGGAAGTCAAGGAGTTTATCCATACCATGTGGCCAGATGACGAAAGTGTCGTCCACGTAACGGAAAAAGCAAGTAGGTTTCCATTCAGATGATGCCAGGGCTTCCTCCTCGAAATTCTCCATGTACAAATTTGCGACCACAGGGGAGAGTGGGCTACCCATGGCGACTCCCTCTGTTTGTTCGTAGTATTCGCCATTGCTCCGATCAAGACATGCCTAAAAAGTTCTGTGGTATTCTCGTCAAATTTCTGACCAATCAAATCTAGTGACTCTCGAAGGGGCACCCTCGTAAACAACGAGACGACGTCAAAACTCACCATGATGTCTGACTCATCCAGCCTGAAGTTGTTAAGGCGTTTCACAAAATCCACGGAATTACGGATGTGATGAGGGCATTTACCCACATAAGGACTTAATATTCCCGTCAAGTATTTGGCCAACAAATATGTAGGTGCTCTGATGTTACTGACAATGGGACGTAACGGCACCCCATCTTTGTGAACCTTAGGGAGTCCATAAAGTCTTGGCGGTACCGGACCTTGAGGTAGCAATTTCTTGGAGACACCCTCCGGTAAATCCGCATCCTTGAGAAGCGCCCTCGTCTTGTTTTCCACCTTCTTTGTGGGGTCAACGCTGATCTTCCGGTAGGAATCGTCATTTAGCAGGCTCTGCATCTTTTCCGTGTAGTCGTTACGGGAGACAACAACCGTAGCATTGCCTTTGTCAGCCGGTAAGGCAACAATTTCAGGGCGCTCCCTCAGGTCACGAATGGCCGCCCTCTCTTTACTAGTGATGTTCGACTTCATGGGCTTGGATTTCGTCAATGCAAGACAAGTTTCACGACGTATTTCCTCTGCTGAATCAGGCGGAAGTCGAGCTGCAACCTGTTCAACAGCACTAATAATTTCTACGACCGGTGTGAACTTGGGGGTAGGAGCAAAGTTGAGTCCTTTCTCTAAAACTGAGACCGCATCATCACTCAACTCCATGCCACTCAGATTGATGACGGTCTTGCACGGAACCTGCAGAGATGGTTTGTCAAGGAGGCGTGAGAACTTAGCTGTTTGACGTCCCGTTGCCTTCTTATGGGCGGAATCGGCTGCAACCGAAGTAACACCATCAATCCAATCCCAGGAAAAAGACGTGAAGTGACTAGCCAGTTGCAAACTCAGTTTGAATAGTTCCAGAGAGATGAACTCAAGACTCCGGCGGGTGAAATGCACTCTCTCACGAAGCAATGCGAGGGCGGCCCGTTTTTTAATTCTCTTGGCTGCTGCAGAATCAATGTGATGCGTAACCTTAGCAAAATTTGGAACAACATTCTCGGAATGACATCTCTTTAGAAAAGCAAGAGTACTCAGCAAACGACATCTACGGTGGCGCAACTTTTCAAATTTCTTCATGCTGCGATACATCTCCTCCCCGTAAAGGTGTATCATGTGATTCTTCAGTTTCTCCCGGCGTATTTGATGATCAAAATATCCACGGGTGTACTGCCGGTCTATAGTGTCCAACGGGCACAATATTTCGGCGATCATACATGTCGCCATCATCAGGTGAACTGACGGACTGAGCTCCTGGAAACGCGCCGGCACGGAGATCCGCACGCTACGGCTGCTCGAAGGGAACTGGGTTCTAGCCCGGTAGCGGGCCATTTAAATACCCTCGGCCCTCGGAGCACTCTCAGGGAAGATCGCCCGCATTTTGAAAAAAACACCAGGTTGGAACTGTTTTTTTTTTTTTTTTTTTTTTTTTTTTTTTTTTTTTTTTGTCCGCCGAATAAAGTTCGTGCACTGGTGGGGAGCGCTAAAGATGATCTCGGTTTGAGAAAGGCGGGGGTGTGTACCAGATTCCGTGTCAGTGTGGAAAGTCATATATTGGACAGACGATGCGTACCGTCGAGGATCGATGCGTTGAACACCAGAGGCACACACGATTGATGTATCCGAGCAAGTCGGCGGTCGCTGAACATTGTTTGTCGGAGAATCACGCCATGGAGTATGAACACACCAGGATTCTGGTACAGACGTCGAGATACTGGGACTGCGTCGTTAGAGAGGCCATTGAAATTCGCACAAGTGACGACCTCATAAACCGTGACTCTGGCTATAATCTTAGCAAAGCTTGGGAATCAGCGATTGGGTTAATTAAGAGTAAATCTAGCAAACGTAACGAAGTGACGACCACGGCGGACAGAGCCCTCACACCGACGTCTTCTCAGACGCCGGTGCAATCGGTTCCACTGCGCGGCCGCGGCGCGGGGCGCGGACCACGGAGGGGTCGCTCCGCGGGCCGAGGGTATTTAAATGGCCCGCTGACGGGCTAGAACCCAGTCGTTAGTAGCGAGTCGGCAGCGGACCGGTTCAGACCTCCGCTACCTGCTCTGCTGCGCTCTCGCGCTGTGACCTTGGCGTGAGCGAGCGCTTTGTGTACGCTCTCGCCGGCGGCACTGCGCTGTCTGGCTGACTGCCATCCCACCTGGGATCGCCGTCGTCTACGTCAGCATCTTTTTCAGTGCTTTTTAGCGCTAGCATTCGCTCAGTATCCTGCGTGAGGTTATTCAGCAGGACTCTGAGCCATAGGGAACCTGTGTAGGTGCATTCTGGCTGGCAATTCCCGTTTCTGAACAAGCAAGTTGTCGTTGTCTCACGAAGAAGCAAAATTGTAGTTGATTGGGAACAGCCATATCAGAAGCCCAGCATAGGAGGTCTCGTACCGACGAGATAAGGAGGGGGGCGAAACCTGGCCGGGAAGGGGATTCCCTGCGGCCACGGGCCGTAACCCCCCGTTACCGCTCCGAATCGGAGAGGAGGCGTGCGCGCCCCCCAGCCGCAGTGCTGAGGCCGAGCTCGTCTGGCGCACCCGCGACCGACCCGCCCAAGGCCGTCACGGTCTTTTCCGTCCCGCCACCTCGGAGCGAGGTAGCGGCCCAGAGATCGACAGTAATCGCTCCAGAGGGCTTGACGTCCTCTGCGCAGCACTGTCTGTTGGCAGGAACGACGTCCGCGGCCACTGGCTCGAGGATCGTCATCCTGCCCTCCCCTGTGCCTGCCGGTACAGCTACAGCGCCCGCAATTGCGGCCACGCCCGCCAGCTTGGCAAGGGCGATTGCCCCTGCTCCAGCGGACCGCCAGAAGGGGGCTGTTTCAAACCTCCCCGACTCGGGGGAGGCGATGGAGGTACGGCAAAAGTCTAGGAAGCGGCCTGCCGCCTCCATGGAGGACGCCGCCTATCCCCCGGCAAACTCCCGCCAGAGGGCGCAAAAGAAGAGGACGTCTCCGCGCCAGCCGGACAGCGATGGGTTCATCGCTCCACCGCGGCGGCACACCGCCAGGCCCAGTGAATTCCGGCAAATCACGCCAGCCGAGCTGCAGACCGGCAACGCTTTCGGGTCACTCCCGGAAGTGATGGAAACGGAAAGGGCCGGGACGACGCCAGCGGCAAAGAAACCGCCCCGACCGCCGCCGATCACTGTATTATGGGACGGCGACTACCGGGTCTTCCATAAGAAGGTCAAGGAAGTCGTCAGCCAGCCACGACTCGGGACGAAGAGCAGCAACCAGTACGTCATCCAGGTCGAGACTCGCGAGGAGTACGACCAGGTGATGGATCTGGCTGCCAAAGAGCAATGGGGGTGCTTCACCCACAATGCGGACAGGCTAAAACAACTTAAGGTTGTTCTCCGCCGCCTGCCACTGAAAATGGACCCTCAATACGTGAGTGACTTACTCAGGGAAGAAGGCTTCGTCACCAGGCACGTTGGTGTCATGAAGTCTCCAAGGACGCGCCGCGTGATGCCGCTGTTCTGCGTTATCCTGGTGGACAACGCAGACAACCGGAAGATTTTTCAGCTGGAGAGCAAACGGGCGCAGTGCTACCGTTGCCAGGGTCTCGACCATGTGGCAAAATACTGCACCATGCCAACCCGGTGCTCGAAGTGTGCCGGCAATCACCCGTCCCGGGAGTGCCAGAAGGGCAGGGACGACCCTTCGCTTTGTTGCAATTGCAACGAAGACCACGTCGCAAGCTACAGGGGCTGCCGCGCCTTCAAGAAGGGAAAGCGCCCAAACCCCGTAGTTCCTGGCCGCAGCTTCGCGGACGTCGCCCGCGGAAGGAAGCCAGCCGCCACCGCCCAGCCAGCAGCCGAAGGCGGCCGCTCGGCCCGGCAAACGCCTGCAGCAGCGGACCCCGGCATGCCGGCGCCCGCGGCTGCGGTGCGGGAACCCCGCCAGCGGCAGCCCGGCCGCAAGCAGCGGCTCGAAGCCGTCACCGCCGCAGGACAGCCTGCGCCCAGGCACGAGGTGCGTGTTGCGACCGCCCAGCCGCAGCCGGAAGCTCCCGCCGCCGAAGTCATCGCCGCCGCCGACGCTATCTCCGCCGCGGCCCCCGCAAGTGGCCAAATGTCTACCGCTGAGCTCAGCGCGCTTCTGCGCTCGCTGAACCAGCTGCTGGTGAAACTCCCGGTTCTCGTGGAGGCAGTAACGGCGGCCCTCCAGGCCAACGCCGTCAACTCCAGCAGTCACCATGGATAATGCCCATATCCACGGATTGACGATCTGCACGTTTAATGCGAGGAGTCTCCATCCTCAACAGGGCGAATTTCGTCTGCTCCTACGGGAAGAGGCTGTCGACATCTGCCTAGTACAGGAGACCTTCCTCAAACGTGCGAGCGGCAAACTACTGCTGCTACCGAGATGACAGGCTTACCCAATGGGGTGGCACTGCCATCTACGTGAAGAAGTCGCTGCAGCATCATCGAGTGCACCTCCCGGAGACACCGACGCTGGAAACTACAGGAGTAGTCGTGAACACTACCGCCGGAAAGATTCTTTTCGTGTCGGTATACACGCAGCCTGGCAGGCTGCTTGTGGGAGCGGATTTCGAGACCCTGCTGTCGCTGGAGGGGCGGCTTTTCATTGCTGGGGATTTCAATGCGAAACACCCAGAGTGGAACTCTCGCGTCACCAACGTCAGTGGGCGCCGACTTTCCCGCGCCGTGCATCGCTGCGGCGCAATTAGCCTGGGGCCTTTTGACCCCACGCACTTCCCGGACCGAGGGGAACCCGACGTGCTCGACATTGCCCTTTGAAGGGCATCGGCCGCTTTGCGTCCGCTGAGACGCGAAACGTCCTGAACTCCGACCATGTACCTGTCATTTTCGAGTTGGACGTGATCGGCGCATCCCTCCGAGAGCAGCGGCCCAGCTACAAGAACTTGGACGCAGAGCGCTACCAAGAGGCAGTGCTTGCCGCACTCGAGGAAGCGCCTAACCCCGCCGAGGCCGGGGCCGACGCTACCCTCGCCTTCCTCTCCAGGACGATCCAGCGAGCCGCGGAAGACGCAACTCCGAGACCACCGCGCCAGCCGCGAGATTTCTCGCGACAGCTCCCACGCCACATTCTGGCAGCCATCAGCGACAAAAATCGATTGTTCCGTGAATGGCAGCTTACACGCCAACCAGAAACGAAGCGCCGATTAAATCGCATGAGGCGGGAAATTAAGGCCGCAGTTGAAAACCACCGGAACCAGGATTGGGCAGACCTCGTGTCAACGCTCAATCCAGACGACGGAAGCGCCTGGAGAGTCGCGAAGGCTTTCCTTCGCCGCCGCCAGCGCATTCCGCCCCTCCAGGTCGGGGACGACTACGCAAGTGACCCGGACGCGAAGGCCAGCGCGCTGGCTGACGCATTCGCGGCCAACTTCACGCCAATTGAAGACGACATAGACGAGGAGCACACCCGCAGAGTCGCCGAGCAGCTGCCAGTGTTCCTCGCCGCCAGGGAAGAAGACGACGCCATCGAGCCGATCACGGAGAATGAGGTTGCAAAGCAGCTTCGCTCGTTGAACCAGAGGAAGGCGGGAGGCAGCGACGGTATCACTAACCGACTGCTGACGAACCTACCTCAGGGAACGCATTGGCTCCTTGCCGACGTCTTTAACGAGATTCTTCGCTCGGGAGTCTTCCCCAACGCATGGAAACATGCGGAAGTGGTAGCAATCCTGAAAACCGGCAAGGATCCGCGCCAGGTTACCAGCTACCGGCCCATCAGCCTGCTGTCGTCCCTCTCGAAAGTCTTCGAGAGGCTGTACGTGAAGAGACTGCTGGATCACGTCACGCGCGAGAACATCATACCGGACGAGCAGTTCTGTTTCCGCGCCGGCCATTCCACCACACACCAGCTACTCCGGCTGGTCGAGCCGGCAATGCGGGCACTGGAAACAAGGAAATTCCTTGGGGCAGTGTTCCTTGACGTCTCCCGCGCGTTCGACTCCGTCTGGCACGACGGCCTCGTGTCCAACCTTTTTGTGCACGGCATTCCGACGTCTCATGGGAGACTATTGCAGTCGTACCTGTCTGAACGAACCTTCCATGTGAGGGCAGAAGACGGTACATCGACGGAAAGGCAGATACGTGCAGGAGTGCCACAGGGGTCGGTTCTCGGCCCCCTGCTGTACTCGTTGTACACTGCCGACGCACCGCGGGTACCACGCGTAGAATTGGCGCTCTACGCCGACGATACAGCGCTGTTCACCCGCAGCATGAACGCGCACACGATGCGACGCCGCCTGCAAGCTGGATGCGACGTCCTGGGGGCATGGGCCACTAAGTGGCGGTTGAAATTCAACGCCGCGAAAAGCCAGGCAGTCGTCTTCACTAGAAGACGTGTGCCAATTGGGCTACCGCCGATCGAAATTCTGGGGGCTCCCATCCCCTGGAGCACGACGGCGAAATACCTAGGGGTTACCCTAGATCAAAGGCTCACCTGGAGACATCACGTCAGTGATGTAAGACAGAGAGCCATTGCGCGATTACGCGTAATTTATCCGCTGCTTAACCCGCAGTCGTCGCTGCCGCCGGAACATGGGATCACGATGTACCTGTCACTGGTTCGCCCAGTGCTCGAGTACGCGTCCCCAGTATTTGGAAACGCCGCAGACCTCCACATCGAGTCGCTGCAGAGGATCCAGAACCGCGCCCTGAAGACTGCCCTGCATCTTCCGAAGCGGTACCCCACCGCCCGGCTTCACGACGAAGTCGGCATCTTGCCCCTTGCCCCTCCGGGAGAAGTCCCAGCAGTCCCAAAACCGGCTCGTCCGGGACCTTGGGACACAACAACACTTCAGGCCAACGACTCGTTGGCCTGACCTGCTACGAGATTAATCCTATAATCTCGTAGCAACCGTGGATGAAATCACACACCGTCATCAGCTGACACACTAAGACCCTTCCTCCAGTCAGGCCACTAATTTATCTTTCATATGTTTCAGGTACCGCAGGAACAGCAGTTAATGCTTAGCCTGCAACCCATCGGACCAAGGTCGAGGTCCGTCAAGAGAAGCGTGAGCGTGAGCTAGAACCCAGTTCCCTTCGAGCAGCCGTAGCGTGCGGATCTCCGTGCCGGCGCGTTTCCAGGAGCTCAGTCCGTCAGTTCACCTGATGATGGCGACATGTATGATCGCCGAAATATTGTGCCCGTTGGACACTATAGACCGGCAGTACACCCGTGGATATTTTGAGCACGAAATCAGTTGGTGGCAGAGCAGCAGTAGGTCTGAAAATGAATAAGAAAATAGGAATGCGGGTAAGTTACTATGAACAGCATAGTGAACGCATTTCTCGTAGTAAAGATAGACACAAAGTCAACACCGACCACAGTAGTGAAAGTTTATATGCCAACTAGCACGGCCGATGATGAGGATATCGAAAAAATGTACGAGGAGATAAAAGAAATAATTCAGAAAGTTAAGGGAGACGAAAACTTGATTGTGATGGGGGACTGCAACTCGGTAGTAGGAAATGTAGTAGGTGAATATGCGCTGGGAAAAAGGAATGAAAGAGGTGATCGCTTGGTGAAATTTTGCGCAGAGCACAATGTAATAATCACCAACACTTGGTTTAATCATCATGAAAGAATGCTGTATACGTGGAAGAGGCCAGAAGACACTGGAAGGTACCAGATTGACTTTATAATGGTAAGGATTAGATTTAGGAACCAGGTTTTAAACTGCAAGACATACCCAGGGACAGATATAGACTGACCATAACTTATTGGTAACGAACTGTTAATTAAAACTTAAATTTAGGAGATGGAACCTGGACAAACTGAAGGAACCAGAGGTGGTTGAGGATTTCAGAGGGAGCACTAGGAAAGGATTGGCTGAAATGGGAGAAAGTAAAACAGTAAAAAGAAGAATGGGTAGCTCTGAGAGATAGAGTAGTGAAAGCAGCAGAGGCTTATATAGGCAGAAGGACAAGGCCTAATAGAAATCCCTGGATAACTCAGGATATACTGGATTTAATTGATGAGAGGAGGAAGTATAAAAATGCATCAAGTGAAGCAGGCAAAAGGGACTACAAACGTCTGAAAAATTAGGTTGACAGGGAGAGCAGACTGGCAAAGCAGGAGTGGATAGAAGACAAATGCAGAACCATAGAAGAATGTATAACTAGGGTAAAGATAGGTACCGCCTACAGGAATATAAGAGATATTTGGGGACAAGAAAAGTAGCTGTATGAATATCAAGAACTCAGACGGAAAACCAGTACTAAGCAAAGAGGGGAAGGCTGAACAATGGAACGAATATATAGAGGGCCTATACAAAGGAAATTAAGTTCAAGGCAGTATGGAAGAGTAAGTGGAGGTAGATGAGATAGGAGATACGATACTGCGAGAAGAATTTGACAGAGCGCCGAAAGATTTGAGTCGAAACAAGGCCCCTGGAATAGATAATACTCCGCTGAACTGCTGATATCGTTAGGAGAGCCAGTCATGAAGAAATTGTTCCACCTGATTTGCCAGATGTATGAGACAGGGGAAATACCTCCCGACTTCAAGAAGTATATAGTGATTCCAATTCCAAAGAGAGCAAGTGCAGACAAATGTGAAAATTACATAACTATGAGGTTAATAAATCATAGTTGCAAAATACTGACACGAATTATTTACAGACAAATTGAAAAACTTGTGGAATCCAACCTTTGGGAAGATCAGTTTGGATTTAGGAGAAATGTAGGAACATGGGAGGTAATGCTTTACGGCTTATCTTAGAAGATAGGCGAAGGAAAGGCAAATCTACGTTTTTAGCATTTGTAGAAAGCTTTTGACAATGTCGACTGGAATAAACTCTTTCAGATTCTGAAGGTAACAGGGGTAAAATATAGGGAGCATAGAGTTATATTCAATTTATACAAAAACTAGACAGCAGTTATTAGAGTCGAAGGTTTGAAAGAAACGCGGAAGTTGGGAAGGGAGTAAGGTCAGCCGCGGTGGCCGAGGGGACTAAGGCGCTCCAGTCACTGTCTGCACGGCCACTACGGTCGGGGGTTCGAATCCCCCCTCGGGCATGGATATTTGTGCCGTCCTAGTTCGTAAGTAGTTCATAAGTAGTTTGTAAGTTTAGGGACTGATAACCCCGTAGTTAAGTCCCTTAAGCTTAACAAACATTTGAACATTTGAAGGGAGTGAGACAGGGTTGTAGCCTTTCCTCAATGTTGTTCAATCTGTACACTGAGCAAGCAGTGAAGGAATGCAAGGAGAAATTTGGAGAGGGTATTACAGTTCAGGGAGAAGAAATAATAACTTTGCGGTTTACCGATGACATAGTAATTCTGTCAGGGACCGCAAAAGATCTGGAAGAGCAATTGAATGGGATGGACAGTGTCTTGAAAGGAAGATATAAGATGAACATTAACAAGAGTAAAACGAAGGTATTGGAATGTAATGTCAGAAAATCAGGCGATGCTGAAGGAATTAGATTAGGTAATGAGACAATAAAAGTAGTAGATGAATTTTGTTATTTAGGTAGCAAGATAACTTCTGATGGCCGAAGTGAAGAAGATGTAAAATGAAAAATGGCTATGGGAAGAAAAGCGTTTCTAAAGAAGCGAAACTTGTTAACATCCAATATCAAATGTAAGAAAGTCCTTTCTGAAAGCATTTGTCTGAAGTATATGATTGTATGGGAGTGAAAAGTGGACGATAAGGAGTTCAGACAAAAAGGTGATAGAAGCTTTTTGAAAAAGGTGCTACAGCCGAATGATGAAAATTAAATGGGGAGATCACGTAACTAATGAGGAGGTGCTTAACCGAATTGCGGAAAACGGTGTTTCTGTCATATCCTGACTAAGAGAAGGGATAGATTGGTGGGACTCATTCTGAGACATCAATGAATCGTCAGCATAGCATTAGAGGGAAGTGTGTGGGGTAAAAATCGTAGAGGGACACGGAGGGACAAATACAGTAAGCAGATTCAAAAGGATGTATGTTGCCGAACGTATTCTCAGATGAAGAGACTTGCACAGGATAGGGTATCGTGGAGAGCTGCATCAAACCAGTCTGCGAACTACTAGTGCTAAACTGTTAGTGCTAAATGTTAGTGGCTTCCATGAACAGTTTTGGAACTGGCATATTTTCACCTTTTCTCTTTTTCCAATAATTTAACCCCTCCCAGCCAACTGCACAGTATCCAGAACTTTCCTCCTAGAGGTCTGCAATGGTACTGGTCTGCCAATACTACTACTTTCATACTGCTCGATTTTCATATACGAGGCGGCAATGTATCTTTGAATATCCTTTATACTTCTGACATCTGAGAGGCAGTACTGAACAGTGCGTATGGATTTATCTCAGCCATATCAACAATCCTCATGAAAATTGGCCAGTACCGTCCCCCCCCCCCCCCCCCCCCCCCCACGAACTGTGATTCTATGTTTCTCCAGAAGTCTGTCATGGCGGTCTACACTGCATATATATTTGTTGTAATCATTCAAAAGATAGCTCGGACACTATATCGTGACAGCCGGTTGCGAGCGTAAACAAAGGAGAACAAAGAAATAAGCAGACACTCTTTTTATATAGTAAGACAAATCTTTTCACAGAGCATAAGACTTCTTTCCCCAAAACGAACGAGTCTGGGTGAGGTGGTTTTACCACTTTACAAGATGGTATGTGAAAGTCCTCGTTTGTTTAAGATAGCGGCTGACTGCCGTGTTAGTGTCCGAATAGTAAGACTGTTTGACGAGCTTCTTTTCCTATTGCCGTCTAGACACTGAAACCAGAGGCTTAATTATATTAAATTGTGTTGCCAATGAAACACATTATTATTGCACTTCACCATGGTGATTTGGTTGGTTCTGTCAAAATGAGAATCGTAACTTCCCCATTCTTTCTTTGCTAAGACTTCATCTACTTCGAAAGGACAGTGAACTGTCCTGTTTTGTATTATTGTACCTTTGGCATGGAATCCCATCTGTTTTAGTTCTACAAACAGATAATAGGAACTAAAAAAGTTATCAAAATGATATTACTATTCGAATCAATGACACTGCACCATAGGACACCCAGTTTCATTATCATCTAAACTCTCCTCATCAGTGGTTTCATCAACATTTTGTGGTAGTTCAATTATATCAGCCTCTATCTCCTCAGGAAACAACTATCCTACAGCCTCCTCGGCCGATATGAAAGTTTTCTGCGGAGACATATTAGAATTCCTCCCACGAAAGGAAAATGGACACGTATTATAACAGCCCAACGTCCTATTTATAGGACACCGTTTTCAACTCATATTTTAGTACAAAGCAATTGGTTTTCGTCAGGTATTTTTATATATCTGGCATAAAATATAGACCTTCAACTATCAAATAGAATGTAATCTGATTTAGTTTAACCTTTCTTGTAAAACTTCTAGCAAAACAAAAAGCAAATCGTGCGCATAGGAGAAAATTCACTGACGCTGACACTGAAACATATAAACACAGAATAAGAACCTTGAACTCCTAATGGACTGTAATTGTAACAAAGTATGGTGTCAATAATTTATGCAGACAAATTTTACGGTGTTTATTATTGCATGATTCAACAATCGAAGGAAAATGTTCAAATGTTTTTGTATTTCTATGGGAATAAACTACGTTGGTCATCAGTCCCTAGTCTTGCCAACTACTTAAACTAAGATAAACTAACCTAAGGACAACACACACATTCATGACCGAGGGAGGATTCGAACCTCCGACGCGGGAAGCCGAACGATCCGTAACGTGGCGCTCCAGACCGCTCGGCTAGTCCCGCGCGGCGCAATCGAAAGAACTGCCATATAAATAGGACGTTGGGCGCTAATGGGTTAAGTCATTTTGTTCTGCGAACACGTGTGACTGCAGTGAATCAGATTACGGTGTGCTAACCGTTATTATTATAAACAGATATGCCTCCAAAATACCAACAGAATTTTCGGAAGGAGAGGCTTAGTGAACTATTATTTAAAGACTGGCTGTTAGAGGTGGTGAGTGACAAAGACAAAACGAAGTGTAGATTCTGCAAAATTGTACTTTACGCAAAACGCATTGATCTTATTCAAAATGCAAAAACTAAAAAAACATATTGCATCATCTAGTGCATTTAGTTCGTAAAGGAAATTGGACCACATTGTTGCAAGGACTATGAAAAATTAAGACATGCTGAAGCTTCTCTGGCACTTTTTGAAGAGGGACACCACCAGGACGGCCGAGAACGAGTTGGAAGGATAATACCATGGAAGACGTGCAGACAATGGAACTCGGACATTAAGAAACAGTATCAAAGGCTGCAGCATTTGTGACTTTTTGTTTTAAAAAAAACATGAGCAGTGCTCTGCTACCCCTCCCCCTCCGAGTTGGCAACCCTGACTGCATGTACCTCTTAATCCAAAGCATATCAACAGCCATGAATATCTTTCTTCAGGGCTCCAAAATATGGAATTTGCACGGATGAGATCAGGATCGTGTAGAGGACGAGTATGAGCTTCCCGTGTAAACGTTTGCAGCATAATATGAACAACCTTCCCAACATGTGGTAGGGCATTATGTTGCGTCAGAATGGCACCGTTTCGACGTTTCACTGTTGCATAGTGGAATAAAATTCAAAGCGAATGGTATTTTCTTTCTTTTAACCCAGCATGTACCGAGTAGAGAACGACAAGTCGAGCAACATGTCAATCAAAAGGAAGGAAGGGTGAATTTAACGCCTGGTCATTACAGACGGAGCACGCGCTAGGATTAAATTTGCTAAGACTGGCGAAGGACATCGGCCGTGCCCTGTGAAAGGAACCGTTCCTCCATTTGAGAGGAGTATTTTAGAGAAATCACGGTAAACTATATCAGGATGGCGGGAGACAGGCCGAACCTAATGGGAGTCCAGTGTGTTATCACACTCAACCTCTCTCACAATCAGAATGTTAACTGAGAACGAAAGCGATTGTCGTAAAGAGCCAGGCATGAAATTGGATCTTTGCCACACCACACTCGAGCAGAGTGTTAAGGTCAAAAGCAGCACAACGTCTTTCTGACAGTAGTGCAAAGTATTGTAACAATTCTCCGGATATAAATATCGAACAAAAAAGTAAAATTATATATATATAATCTGAAGGAGAGACTTGAATTAAAATTTGTGCCACGGCCGGGATTCGAACCCGGGACCTGCTGCTTACTATATAGCCCCAGTCTAGTAAACGCCGGGATCAATCCCGGCCGTGGCACAAAATTTATAAATCTGAAGGAGAGGCATTGAATTAATTGTGCTAGTTCAGAACGTGCCAAGCTGACAATTGTTGTTTGGATGTTTTAGGGGGACAAAACTGCAAGGTTATCAGTCTCCCCCCCCCCCCACCTCCAAGCTGAAGATCTGAGCGTCATATTTATGAAGGAAAATTGGGGTTTAACGTCCCATCGTCATCGTGGTTATTAGAGACGGACGTCACATTTAATACATGAAAGTACTATTCAAACTGCATGAGCTGAACAATGTAAATAGCGAGGCTTCTGAAACACACATGCATACGGTTGCCAGGAAATCACCAGTTATCAGTGGTGAACGTTAGCCTTCCGAGTTATCGCCTAATGTTTGTTCGAAGACTATAACCACGCGACACCAGCAAGCCAGCCTGATGTTCAAATGTTTGTATAGCTTATGGGACTTAACTACTCGGTCATCAGTCCCTAACCTTACAAACTACTTATGAACTACTTAATACTAAGGACGGCACAAATATCCATGCCCGAGGGGGGATTCGAACCCCCGACCGTAGTGGCCGTGCAGACCGTGACTGGAGCGCCTCAGTCCCCTCGGCCACCGCGGCCGGCCAGCCTGCTGTACTCCACTTCCTAGAATGTTGTTGCTGCTGTCTACTTTGCCCAGAAGTTATTCGTCAGCCGCCAAACTCGCAATACATTTGTTCTGCGCTCTAGCCCCGTATCTATGAGCCGCAATCAGAGATCTGGTCGTACCCTGTGAAGAGGCCAGGGCACAGCTCTTCATGGTTCCCGTCATCCTGTGTGAAGTGTTAGCTGTTGACTTGGACGTAGACTTCGATCATTTCAAGAGCGCCTTTGTGAATCAGCGCAACACGGTGTCAGTAATACGGCTAGACTAACAAAGCCTGTATATCTGAAGGGTTCGTATCCTACACGCCGCCGACCCTGATGATAGGGCCACATCTTGAGAATTGTCTCATGGAACACAGGCGGACTGAACCATACTCTTTACGAGGGCCACGGCTGAGCTAGGCATTCGACCGACGCCGCGACGAAGCGAATTACATTGTGTAAATCATACAAATAGTTGTCTTTTCAGGCGGTACTACATGATTTGACCTCCACAGTATCTATTTCAAGGCATTTTCACACCCAGGACTTCGCAGCCACCTCGTTAGTTGTAAGTTAAAAGACCCGCTTTCTGGTTCTAGATGGGCTAAGTCATCCTTGACTTTGGCGTCGCATGATCGATCATGTGATCGGCACACCATTCTCTCGGCCTTTGTCAGGTTTTTTGACCTTGGAACCGCTACTAACCGGTCCATGTCGTCCTATCCCCCCCCCCCCCCCGTCCATCTCTTTTTCGCCCTCTTATGTACCTCCTCGTCTATCCCATCTCTCCATCATTTTAACCCACTGCTCCCTGTTAAGTCTCTTACTCTCCGCCCTCCCCCCTCCTTCCTCTCTCTCTCTCTCTCTCTCTCTCTCTCTCTCTCTCTCTCTCTCTCTCTCTGTGTGTGTGTGTGTGTGTGTGTGTGTGTGTTCTCCTTTATCTTGAGGCATCTGCGCTCTCCGTCCATCTCGTACTCCGTCTCTCTCATATCACCTTCTCCTTATGTATGAAACATTACATGTATCTGCCACTATCACAGCGATCGGTGGAACGTTGTCTATTATAAGGTACAGATCATGACGTATACAGTTATACTCCTCTTGGTTTTGAAGATCAAGTGTGCAATATCAAGATTGGATTAAAACTGTAGATTTATACTCTTCGTGTATACAATATATAAAAATCTAAAAGTATGTTTATCTTCGACTCTTTCTGGAATGTTTACATTTGGTGTCTGTCGAAGTTAGATATCCTTATTAAAGTCTGAATGACGAATCCGTGCAAGCTTTGAATTATGTCGGACGAATTAAACAAATGTATTTTCACGTGTATGATAAAGTTCATAGGTCACAGATTATACAGCTTTTATGCTGTATATTTCACAGAGTTTTGCTCGGGCGCCACGACCAAACGCACAAGACCAATGTATATCTCTCGCCCAAGTACCACGATTGGTAGGCAGTGGATAGCCATGAAGAAACACACACACACACACACACACACACACACACACACACACACACACACACACACACACAATTAGAGTTTTCGAATTCACTCAAGATTAACTGTTGAAACAGGTGAAATACTGAGTAAGTGCCGACAATGCATCTACATCTACATACATACTCCGCAAATCACCTTAAGGTGCGTGGCGGAGGGTACACTGAACCACTACTTGGCACTTCCTTTCCTATACCACTCACAAATAGAACGAGGAAAAAAAGAATGCCTATATGCCTCCGTACGAGCCATAATTTCTCTTATCTTGTCTTTGTGATCTTTACGCGAAATGTAAATAGGCGGCAGCAAGATCATACTACACTCAGCTTCAAATTCTGGCCCTCTAAATTTCCTCAACAGAAATTCACGAAAAGAGCGTCGTCTTTCCTCAGAGCGATCCCCAATTGAGTTGCCGAAGCATTTCCGTGACACTCGCGCATTGGTCGAACTTACCAGTAACAAATCTAGCTGCTCGCCTCTGAACTGCCTCTATGTCTTCCTTTAAACTGATCTGCTGCGGGTCCCAAACACTTGAGCAATACTCAAGACGTGGTCGTACAAGCGTTTTATACGCGGTCTCCTTCACAGATGAAGTACATCTTCCTAAAATTCTCCCAATAAACCGAAGTCGGCTGTCCGCCTTACTCACAACTGTCCTTACATGTTCGTTCCATTTCATATCGCTCTGCAATGTTACGCCTAGATATTTGAACGACGCGACAGCATCAAGAAGCTCACTACTAATGTTGTATTCGAACATTATAGGAATGTTTTTCCTACTCATGCGCATCACCTTACATTTTTCTACATTGAAAGCTAGCTGCCATTCTTCGCACCAACTAGAAATTAAGTCATCCCGTATGCTATTACAGTCAAAGATGAGACCCTCCCATACACCACAGCATCATCAGCAAACAGCCGCAAATTACAACTTACTCTGTCCATCAGATGATTTATATAGCTAGAAAATAATAGCGGTCCTATCACACTCCCCTGGGGCACGCCTGACGATGCACTCGTCTCTGATGAACATTCGCCGTCGAGAACAACGTACTGCGTTCTATTACTTAGGAAGTCTTCCAGCCAGTCTCAAATCTGTGAACCTATTCCATAAGCTCGTATCTTCGTTAGCAGTTTGCAGTGTGGTACCGCGTCGAACGCCTTTTTGAAGTCGAGAAAAACACAATCCGCCTGTTGCCCTTCATCCATGGCTCGCAAGATGTCATGTGAGAAAAGGACAAGCGGTGATTCTGGCATTCATCACGTGATGAATACATGTAATGTTGTATTGGGATCTCAACCTGTTCACGTAGTTCTGCGAGACTTGTGGGTTGATGAGTCGCCCGTGTCAGTTGTCCAGTCATACCCGACACTTGCTCGACTGTAGACAAGTGTGGAGATCATGATGGTCAGCACAGCTGCTGCTCGTGTGGCACATCACGTTGAGTTCCACGCGCACTCTGTGGGTGAGCATTAGCCTGTTTTAACAACACACCACCTTTGGGATTGAAGAATGTTACAAGGTGGAATGTTACAACATTCTGCATGAGCCGCACGGAAATGCCACGTGGTGTAAGGAGTCCTGCTACGGACTGGGGGGCCGTTCCCGCCGGAGGTTAGAATAATGCCTCGGACATGCGTGTGTGTCTTGTCCTTAGTGTAAGTTACTTTAAATAGTTTGTAAGTCTAGGGACTGATGACCATAGCAGTTTCCTCCAGTAGGTCTATAGACATTTTAACCCTCTTATCTGTCCTGAGGTAGCTGTACGGTCTGTCACTGCTACCGTTACAATACGATTATCTTAGTGGACGTCTGTGCTGTGTAGACGTTCGGAACCTCGTCTACGGGTGTGACAACGTTCGCGTGAACATCGCACCCAGCATCGTTGCACAATTGACACAGCACGTACCACTTGTATGGTAATTCTCCGAAAGGACAATCTCGCTAGTCAGAGGGCCCTTTCAAATTCGTTCAGTCGGCTGTGGGAAGAGTGCGTCATCGTGGCATGTCACCTGTTTGCTTCACACATTGAGCCTAAAGCCGTCGGCACACGGGGCCTGTGTCTGAACCAGAGCGGTCAACGCTCGGAGACTGCGCGAAGTGTGCATACGAGACGAGCTACACGCGGTCCTAACGCGCTCCAGCGACCGATGTCGGTGTCATCTGGACCTGGGATCACACTGCTTACGAAATGAGTGGAATTCCTGCTTTACTTATCTTAACAAGCACATTTATGCCCTTGTGTATATGTCCATGTTCTGTCTGTGATATAGGCCTACACAAGTAACAGCGAAATATCTATGAATATAAGGCTCTTAAAAATGTTGCATGTTGTCAATAAGGGCAGCGACTTATAAAAGTTTCATGACCAACCAAATAAAATTAATGTAGGCTGTCACACATCACAGACATTATTGCAAGTCTCGCACTTTGGTAAAACGCGCTTTTACCACTCAGTATTAGAATCTTCACAACGCGTAAAATACAAGACGTGAAATAATTAAGTGGGTATTTTACTCTATGTAAAGTGCGAAATATTGTGTTCATAAAACGAATCCAACAACACAACTCCTCAGAGGATGGGCAATTATGTAGCATCGAATATTATACAGTATACTTTATTATATTTATGAAAGTCATTGAACCTATTAGAAATACCCCAATATGAGCAAAAAAATTTTGACGTGCAAGTCTCGAACTAGCACCACTTCATCATCAGTTCCGCAGTCCGCGACGCTACTGCCAACGCTACACTGATGTACCTTCTTCGCCGTCTCTTACGCAGATATTACACGTGTTACATTTATTGTTCAAATGTTTGTTAAGCTTATGGGACTTAACTACGGGATCATCAGTCCCTAAACTTACAAACTACTTACCAACTACCTTATACTAGGGACGGCACAAATATCCATGCCCGAGGGGGGTTCGAACCCCCGACCGTAGTGGCCGTGCAGACCGTGACTGGAGCGCCTCAATCCCCTCGGCCACCGCGGCCGGCTCAATTTATTATTCGTAGATATGTCGTTTACTAATATGTAATTACAATTTACAACAAAGTCATTTAATGAACAATTAGTTTTGACGTATCTTCAGTCCGCCGTTCCTTTGAAACGGCAGATTTCCATAATACGTAAATTTTTTAACTACATATAAGACGTTTCCTGTCATTTTATGCCAACAGATAGTACCTACAATGACGGGTTTTCGAGAGGTCCTCAATTTACTGTTACTTTCACTGTCTCTGAAATGACATATATTCGTAAGACCTAAGTATATAAAAACCATCAAATATGAGCTTCTAATAACGGCCAATATGGCGTTTACATCTCTACCGAAAAGAGCTGCCCCCTCCCCCCTTCCCCGGATAACCAGGTGAGGTGTCGTCGGTGGCGTTCTTCCATCTTATTGGTAAACGTTCAGACGCACATCCACAGAATATATGACATTAACTGCAAATGGGCAAAGCTGAAAATGTGTACACAGCCGAGATTCGAACCCAGGTCTTCCGCTTTCTAGGCAGTTACGCAAACCACTACACCACAAACAACACAGTAATCACCGCACCTGCAAGGACTACCTAAGCACGCCTCCCGCCAGACTAATTTTCAGCTTTACCCTGCCCACAGTACTCAAACTCCTAGTCACTTTGTACTAATTCCTGTAAGAGTAAAGGTTCCAAACCTACCCACCCCTCGCCACTAACGAAAGGATCATTGTGCTTCACTGGCATATTAATACACACACACACACACACACACACACACACACACACGTGCCGTCTATTCCGAAAGAACAGACGTCACTCCTGATCCTGCAGTTATATCTTTCATATCCACAGAATATATGACATCAACTGCACCGTGTCTGACGGGAGGCGTGCTTAGGTAGTCTTTGCAGGGGCGGTGGTCACTGTGTCCCCAGTGGTGTAGTGGTCAGCGCAACTGCCTAGAAGGCGGAAGACCCGGGTTCGAATCCAGGCTGGGTACACATTTTCAGCTTTGCCCATTTGCGGCTGATGTCACATATTCCGTGGATATGATAGAATAACAACTGTAGGTTCAGAAGTGACTTCTGTTCTTTCGGTATAGACGCCACATGTATATGTTCAGACGCACGTTGAGAATTTCTGACATGCTTGGTATTGCCCCCACGCGTTGGGAAAGCCTCCACAACCTACGGCTCGCACGTTGTGACGTCAGAAACTCGGCACGTTGACCCCACACGTTCAGATACACGCACCGTGTGCCGACGGCTTTTTCACGGCTGTAAACACAGATGAGACTGTAGCAACTATGTCACAACGCTATCTATTGGCAGGCGCTGTTGAAACCATTATCAGTGCTACTGCTATCAACAGGTGGCATCTGCCGTTATCTATATCTATAAATGTGAATGTCTGTTCGATGTACGCTTATCACGTCCGAACGACAAGACGCAGATACTTAAATATTTGTACAGTTACTAATTTATGCCCGAGGAAGGTTTTAGGCACAGTTTACAGCGATCTGATAGATATTTAGTAATTTGAAGAATATAACGCGAAATGCGGAACAATAATCACTCTTCGAAAATGGTTTTATTGGTTGCATTGTTACTTGAGGGTTGATAATGATAAAAGGGTGAAGTATATTGGGATGGAAAGTTATCGGTGTATATAAAATTCTACGTGTGTGCGTGTTAATATTTCGCTCTGCAGCGAAAATCACAGAACACAAACGAATGGTCTGTGTGTAATTGTTGTCCGAAGTCTCCCGTTGTACAACATGGCAGTTCCATGCCGATATCTATTAGGGGGTGGAAGATATGGTAGTTGAAAGCCGTCAAATTGTAAAAAAAATTCTGACTGAAGGCCAGCGATGACGTTTGCGACTCTATAGCAAGAAGGTTACACAAAGCGAAACGCGATGCCACATACCATATCTTTGGTCTATGCGTGCTGCAATGTCTTCAGCTATTTCTCTGTAAGGATAAGCATACAAATAAGGAAATATAAGAATAAATAAATAAAGCAGTAAAAAAGAAATTTCTTTTAAGACATCTCTTTTAAAAAATAGATTTGACGACGTTTCGCGCATTACATCAAGTGGTCGATCTGTGATATTATTACAATCATTACGGTAAACGTCCCAGGAATCCATTTACAGCCCTCATGTTTTTCACATGGTTAATTATGTCGTGTCCTACATAGGAAAGAGGGAAGAGGTAGCAAGGTCAGTCTGCATATCCTGAGCGGAAAGAAGTGATTGCACAGAGACAGTACAGGCATCTACTAGAGATGCGGATTTCGGGACTCGAGAGGATACTTGTTTAGGAAACTTTATGGAATTTATTGCATCCCATACTCAGTCTACTACACTGGGGTTAGTTATTTAAAAAACAAGAAGTATAAATCGTTTGCCACAACAGAAGCCAGTAATTACGTTCCCTAGCAGCATCCCCTAGACAGGCGCACTCCCCGCGAGAAACAGACTGTTATGGAGCACCCCGAGGCCGACGGCGATAGTCACGGGCTGGCGCCCGACTCGTCTGACTGAGAACTCCCCTCTTGATCCAAGTGACTGGTATCAACTTTGGGAGGTACATTAAAACGTGCCTGTTGGCCACCAAGTACTAATGTAACATCTTACCACAGCGTCTAGACGCTACATGAAGTTACGCCCATCTTCTCCGAAAGGTAACCTCCAACCTGGGACGGTAGCTGAGGGCATCAGCAGTTCGCTAGGAGATTTCTTTAGTGCCTTCATCCCGTAAGATATACGTGTCTGTTTTAGCCTGTTATCTGCAATGGTGTTTATTTCTCAGCCTGGAGTGCGTCTCTGTGGCTCACAGAGCCTCTCAACAATTCCAACAGTAAAATCAATATATGACAATTGTACGTCGCTTTATCAAGGGTGGGCAACCCAAAAAGCCTCCAAATTTACGCTCCAAACAATACTACAAATAACGTAGTTTACCAGAATGCCCTAAAATGAAATTAAAATGAATTTGGGCATTACTCTGTCCATACGTGTTGAGATATTGCAACACAGGCTACGAGGAATAATGTATGTATTATTTATTGTAAATCATTAAGCACTTCACATTTTTTTTATTTGAATGTTTATTAAAAATGTTTGTTTCTAAAGAATGTATTTCATTTCATCCTTCAAAACCAGCGAGCGGAGCCGCGGGTTTAAGCTAGTTTCATTTCCATTTATTCTTTTCGTTCTCCATTCCGAGGAGTGGAGCGGGCTGTTTGAGATCCGGCCCATAAAGAGTCGCGGTTCTATTCAGCCAATTATCAGACAAGCTGATAGTGGGGCAAAGGGGGAATCCCAATTGGGAATAAGTGGGAGGGGCTTACCAGTTCCGGCATACGCCTTACAACCAAGGAAAACCTCCCGAAAACCTTGGTCGGAACCGGAGGATTGGGACTAATTTAATTTATCTCCGGGACTTGACCCGGACTAAAAATGGATTATCGAGAGAGAGCACAAATGCCCTCACGACAATCAAAGATCGGACGCCCGAATTACTCTCGTAATCTCTTAGAGATCAGCTCGACCTACAGTGGACAAGCATCCTCCTAGAGGAACCGCACCCGTGGGCACGGTGTCCTGTGCGTCCGATGGTGTTGTTTAAGCTAGTCGTATCTAAGTCCACGCTGTCTTTCCAGGTATACTATTTTTCCCGGCAGTGTATGAACGCCCCCCTTTTCCTCTGAAATTCCACTTTGTGAACAACGTTTCTATGAATTTTTCCCACGTACCTGTCCCTGAGCCTGAAGACGCCGTCGCGAGAGGCGATGCCCCTGTCGGTGCAGTCGGCGTCGCGCAGGCTGACGCCGCGGCCGGACTTGAGCGGGTAGACGGTGATGGCGGCCAGCCTGCCGACGCTCCTCCACCTGCTGGGCGGCCGCTGGCGCCGGCGCCGCTGCGACGCCCACGCCACGCCCACCGCCGCCACGCACGCCACGCACAGCGCCAGCCACGGCGCCGCGCCAACTCTTACCGCCGGCAGGGACAGCGACAGCGGCATCTGCCGACGTCGGCATTTAGACAATACCACAGACAAATACACACTGTGACAACACCTACACACTAAACCAAGGGGGTGGACGAACGCGCTACAGCGAGCACGGACGCCTGCGAGCGCTCACATCGCTTTCCCAGCAACGAATTCCCCATCCATCACCCTAGAATCTTCTCGGTTGATGTCGCAAGCGCGCCAATAGTGTTAGTCTAGGCGCAAATTGAGACGCGTACCTACTCCTACAAGTGCAAATCCGTCCCACCCCCTGCTCCCTCCAAACCCGAACTCACCGTCCCCATCCGCCCCATAGATCCTCCCATGCACCTCAATCAATCCTTGGTCCCTCCCCCCACCGCCGAAGACGTTGTTCGGTTTGTCACCGCCGTCCTCGCCAACATCCACCCCTTCCAACGTCCCCACACCCTCCACCAGATTGCACTGGCCGCCAGGTCCGTGTTCAATCTGGACACCTTTGCCACCTTCTCCCGTGCCCACTCCCACTTCGCCTTTTCCCGCCTAGAGACCCAAGATTAAGCCCCTCCAGTCCCCCTCCTTCCCCACCCCTCCTCTACCCTCCCCGACCCTCCCTCTTCTACCCCATCATGGCAGGCCCATCCTATACCCTCCTCTACCACAACATCCGCTCACTCCCAGCCAATAAGAACCTCTTCCTCCACACTCTTTCCCAACACCGCGTGGACGCCTTCCTACTCAACGAGACCTTCCTGCAACCCCACCGTCCCGTCAACACCAATCCTTACCTTCTCCACCGCACCGACGGGCTCCCACCCCTGGCCCGAGGCGGAGTGGCAATCGGCCATCTCCGTCACCACCCCGTCCGGCTACACCCTCTCCTCAATGAGCCCACTGAACACTTGATCCTCAGCCTCTTTCTTCCCTCCCTCACTGTCACCCTCGCCACCATTTACATTCGCTCCACCTCTCCTCTCCCGTACGATTTCCTCTCCCATGTCGACCGCACCTTCCCGACCTATGTCATTGCCGCTGACCTCAACCTTCATTCCCGTCACCCCGCTGAACTCCGGCGGTGGCGTCAGTTCGTCACCACCTCGCTCCGGGGCGACATCCTTCCCCTTCCCCGCCCAACCCGCCCCGAAAGCAACACCACACCCGATGCCGTTCTGGCATCTCCCAACTTCCTGGGGCGCATCACGGCGGACGTCATTGACCTGATAGGCAGTGACCACGCCCCTGTCCTACTTACCTTTGACCACCACCCCCGCCCTGCCCGCGCTCCTCGTCCCATGCCCAGAGTCTCGTCCATCCTTCTCTCCCCTCCTTTCTCTCTTTTCCCTCCCCTTCCCCCCCCCCCGCACTTCCCCCATCCCTCCCACCTCCCCCCTCCATCCCCCTCCCCACACCATCCGGGGGCGTCTCTACTTTTTACCTACGTGTACAGTGCCAGTGTGTCCAGTGTCGTGTGTTTTTAATCAGTGCCTCCGTGATCGCCGTCCCCAAGTTTTATTCTGTGCGCCGTCCACTATCTTCGTTTTTATCCTTAGTGTTTCTGCGATGTACTTTTGAATTGTCGCCGAGGCCAACTGTTTTTACGAACTGTGTGTGTTTTATTACTACTCGTCTGTTTCTCGTTTTCTGATATATGTTTGTCCCGTTTGTCCATGTACGTTTTAGTCCGTCAAAAACTCAGTGTGTCGATTGTCTTTTTCCGCAATTTTATCCCTCTATTTTGTATATTGTGTTTCTCCACTCTTGTCATTTCATGTATATCACATGGCTGAAGAGCAGCCACCGCAGCTGCTGCCAGCCTGCCAACTGTTTTTACAGTTGGCTTGAAAATACAATAAAGGAAAAAAATTGAGACTTGTATAGCACTCGCGCAGTGCCGCGACACTTCAGCACTGCCCGCGCCTTCCACACGCGCTGCGCCGGACCAGCGCACAAGAGTTGGCTACGGTTTCATGGTTTCGAAACCAGGTTTCGATACACACAACAGTTTCAGGGTTTCAAAACCGGCATCTTTCACGGTTTCGAAACCATGCGGTTTCATTCCGTTCTGTTTCGGATCACATTCGCGGTTGATTGTCGATACACTGAAACCGTTTCTTCCTGTCGGTTTCACGGTTTCATGTCGGTTTCACAACACCGGTGTTTCAAACCACTAATGTAGAAAGGCGGAACAGACTAATGGTATCGAAATGTGATGTTTCATTTTACTGAAGAGAGTGTCAAATAGTAGTTGACACTCGTGAGTCTGCAGCTTATGATTACTGAAATCAAGATTCGTTTGCAAGAGACTGCTGTATTCCGAAATTACATAATGCCTGATTTATAAATGTAAAAGAACAATAAGCCAACGTTCACTATTTGCATTGAAATAACCACATAAATTCTAGGTTTATCTACCATATTAAAAACACGAGTGAAACCACATTTTTTTAAAAATAAGATACAACATGAAGCCTGAAATGACATTTTTTATACGAACAAGGGTACATCGCATATTTAATCTCGTGTTAAAGAGTTAGTTTATTACGAGTAAAAACGATGTTACCTCCAATCGTTATAATTTTTCGACTGTTATGTTAAAGGAATTGCGGCGGTGGTGTAACGGTCAAGACGTAGAAGTGGTGAACTTGTCTCTTATTTTTTTTTTGTTTTTTGTTTTTATAGTCTAGGAGATTACGGGGTCATCAGTCCCTAAGCTTACAAACTACTTATGAACTAGCTAAGACTAAGGACGGCACAAATATCCATGCCCGAGGGAGGATTCGAACCCCCGACCGTAGTGGCCGTGCAGACCGTGACTGAAGCGCCTCAGTCCCCGCGGCCACCGCGGGCGGCCTTATTTTTTATTTTTGTGATTCCACTGCATTATTTGTGATTATTTACTGTGCCCTTTATTCCCTATAATTTATTTAGTATGTATAGAAAGTAGCATTTATGATCCATCTCTGTAATATGCGTACCATATTGCAGTTTGTGAGTTCCTAGCAGAGTAAACTTTTACCTACCATACCGGCGGCCCCGTGTGACTATGTTGGCAACATCAACAACACGGGAGAAAATCTTTATCAACATGTTTCGTACAGACCAAGAAGTAAATATATACTCTATGGTTGACAGGTTCTTGTATGTACCCTTGTCCACATAGTGAAAAATATTGCCCTCCTAGAACGAAGATTTCAGGATAAAACATACATTGCTTCACGGTTTCATGGTTTCGAAACCACAGATGGTACGGTTTCATTGGTTTCGAAACCGTCAGAAGTTTCAATTATCCCATCTCTACAGCGCACACTGGGACGCGTGCGAGAGCGACAGGCGGAGTGGCGCGCCCTACCAGACGCTTGGCTACTCGCCAGTCTGACAATGTGTGATTCGCAGGTAAAGCAGTTGTTGTTACAGCTACAGCAGAGTTCCGAATCTGATTCGAATACCAACGCTGAGGGCGAAGCTTTTCTTGTGTCACTAAGAAATAAAACGTTAAAATATCCGAACAAATATTACAAAAATGGGCTTTTGTGCATTACATCCATTTGCATAGATGGCTTCCTGTATTATCCCATGCAGTTCTGAAAACTATTGTCTGTTTATTCTGAAATAATTTGTGAAATCAGCATCACTCATCTTCTTGGTAATTTCAAACTGCCCACACCATTTCCTTCCACTCAAAAATAATGTGAAATAAATATTTACTTTCAGTTAAGTGGTGCTTACCATCTTTAAAATTCAAGTCATTTGCAATATCACTTCAAATCCGATACTTAAGTTTCATCTTCATATAGTCAGCATGGTTTGGATCGTATCGTTCCCTATGCTCTCTCACTGCCTCTATTAACTTTTCTTCTATCATTACGAGAAGTAAGCAGTTGATCCACTACAGAACACGATGCTCAGTGTACTGTAACTGAGAATTATGCCTCTCAGGTATATGATAGATAGCCAGGTGTGTCATGTGAGAAGAAGACGTCAATCGAAAAACATTTTAATTAATATACATTTGACTTTTTAAGCATTGGCCAACAGTGAAGAAGCAGCAAAACTATACCGATATAACTAACAGGAAAACAGTAACAAAAATATCGACAGGTTATGTGGCGAAAATCGAAACACTACTGGATGAGAAACCTCCGTGTGCAGGTTGTCGAAGGGATCAGATGGCAGACTGCTTTATTCGCCCCTCCCGGCCTCGCCTTTCCCACGGTGCGAGCGTCGCTCTGCCGCAGGAAACTGTGGCTTAGCCACAACGCCACGCAGCGCAGTTCAGCGACGTACTGCGTGCCAATTTGCGCGGCCCCATTAGAACACGTTGGTCACAAAAACGCGTGCTGCGCCGCTTCACTGCGCGACTGCTACACTCGTCTCAATTTGCGCCTAGCCTTATGGCTGTCTAAACCTACTTGGCGTTCATGGGAGAACAAAAGTAGTAAGCGGAAGGGAAAAAAATCGCACTGACTCTTTTTACGGCCCACTTTAGATTTGTAGTTTTATAAGTTTTTGCAAACATTTTGGCCCAAAATAATAATCTAAATAATAAAAAAATTAATAAGAGTGTCTGAAACCCCTTTAGGAAAAAGAATTAGGTAGTGGCGGGTTCTGAACCACTGACCTTCAGCGTCACAGTCCACCGCATTACCCATTACGCTATAGCTAACAATTAGAAGTTGCGTTCTTTAATCTTATACTATTGATGGCTGTTGTTAACTGATGCTAATATGGCATTTGTAGACACTACATTATCTTTTACCGTACGAACAACGACCTGTTAATTCTTCAGTGCGCCATTGCTTTCAAATGACAACGTGTAGCCGCGGTGGAGTAGCCGAGCGGTCTAAAGCGTCCCGCTGCGGAGCGCGCAGTTGCTCGCCGTGGAGGTTCGAGTCCTCCCTGGGGCATGGCTGTGTGTGTTAGTCCTTACGTTAATTTACCTAGGTTTAAGTAGTTTGTAAGCTACGGACTGATGACCACGCAGTTTGGTCCGGTAGAATTACAATTTTTTTATGTTTTTTTTTTTTTTTTTTTTTTTTTTTTTTTTTTTTTTTTTTTTTTTTTTTTTTTACAACGTTGATTAGCCTGCTCCTCCTTCAAAAAATGTTCAAATGTCTGTAAATCTATCGGACCAAACTGCGTGGTCATCAGTCCGTAGCTTATAAACTACTTAAACTACAGTAAACTAACCTACGGACAAATACACACAACCATGCCCCAGGGAGGACTCGAACCTCCACGGCGAGCAACCGCGCGCTCCGCAGCGAGACGCTTTAGACCGCTCGGCTACTCCACCGCGGCGCTCCTCCTTCCCCATCACTTCTGCAATGAGACCCCGGGATTGCAACCGGCAATGTTTATATGCATCTAAGACAATAGCCAGAAAGGGACTTTCAGACTTGGGAAAGAAAGAAAGAAACAAAGAAAATTGCTAGGAAAGATCTGAGGGCCAGAAAAATGTCAAATGAATTTACGTTCGGCCTAAGATCAAATGAAAAACTTTATCAACGAACTGAAAACATCACCACAATGAAGAAACGAAGACTGTCTTTCCATGGACATATTAAAAGAAAGGAATCAGAGAGGCTCGCCAACAAGATTCTTGTCTTCCAGGAGAACAGGAAGACAAGTTCATGGGTGAAAGAAGTGCACAGGGACCTAGAAAAATGGGGGATCACAGAAGCAGCAATTGTGAACAGCCAGATCTTTAGGCAGAAAAGGTTGCGGAGGTGAAGGATTTCTTCGAGGAGAAAACGAGAAAGAACAGAGTACTCTCGGCAGAAGAACGTGCACAAGTGAGCCACGGATGAATGAGTAATCAAGACGCAGTGGCCTGTTTACTGGACACCTGTCACTTAGTTTCGCGCTTCTTGCTGCCATCTGTCACTAGAACGGCGTGCTACAATCAAAAACAGTGAACATGGCGGACCCCTTGCGGAGTAAGTCGGATTTGATACTATTAGTTGAAATTATTAATTTGTGAATTTTGCCCAAATTCCACTCTGCGACTTAAGTTCCACAATCAATATGGCGTGACATATATAACTGTTGAATTCTTATTTCACGTCCTTAACTGCCATCTAGTTTCGGTGTCTAATTTATTTGACATTTTTTATTTTGGAAAGCAATTATGAAACATTTTAATTTCGTTAAACTATACAATAGATAGGGCCTTATTCTTGCATTTTTTTCATGACTATATGTTTTATTCCATTTTTAAAATAATTTAGGGGTGAACGGGCTAAAATCTACGAAATTGAAGGTCATGAGTAATTTTACTGACATTCAACTGACCGGAGCAATGCAGTTGATGACCACTAATCTCACCCCACACATAGAGATGCTACAAAAAACATTTATACGGCATTAGTGATGGAAACTTATGTATCTGTTTGTTTCAAAAGCATTGCGTCTGTTCTGAACTTAACATTTCTCAGTAATATCTTAAGTATAAAAGGTAATACCTGTTTACTATAAATGAATGTGTTCTTAGTTTCGTACTTTATATCTCTGTTGTTTTTGAGCGTAAACTAAGTTGACAAATGATTGTTATCCTACTTTATTTATTAGTATTAACCTTTCTCTCTCCCCTGCTCACCAATGAGCTGGACGTCATAATTTTGAACGTAACGGCTGTCAACCCATGCATTTTCCCCCAATACTACTACACTCACAAAATCAAGCAATGGAAATATATTTTTATGTGGTCATCTTACGCAGCAAGTACCGAATTATTCGTTTTTGGCAATAACACTGCAGTGTTCTTGTTGTAATCTCTTTATTTCCCTCCTATTTTAGGGTATCATCAGTGGATTCCATACGTTCTACAGCCTTGCGATTTTCTGATTTTGTGTACATCCGACCTGGTCACCGTGTGCGACTTCAACCGATGACCAGGTGGGAAGAACACCAAATATGAAAATCGCAAAAACTATAAAACATATGGAATCCATTGATGATGCCCTAAAACAGAAGAGGACGAAAATCGTATGAAGGAAATAAATATAATGAAACCGCTGTTTTGAAACCAAAAATGATTTTTTTTTATTTCTTTGACTTTGCGTTGTTCTTCTATCTGAGACTTGTTGTAAGCCGAGTTTACTATTTACTCCACGACACCTTTGTACAACACAATATTGGTCTTTAAGGCAATACTTCCTCAAAATCTATGCAAATATTTCACCGAAAGTATTCACTGCATTCTCATAATAATGTTTACAGTGCAAATCATTATTATTATTATTATTATGCGATTACAAACGCGGGGATCAACTGACGATCGTCAATTATCTGTAGTCTTCGGCACTGTTCGCGAGTAAGATCTGTGGTCGCATCGTAACAAGTGCCCACCGCTGTACTGATATAGTGTTGGGCGCAGTGTCGGCTGGTCCCTAAAATGGCTGAGTATGTGAGGTGTGTAAATTAGGTAATGAGGCTGGCCGTGTAGCAGCCTGGGCAGTGGGCCGTTGAGGGGAGGTAGAGGGAGCTGCGCTGCGCCGTCAGTATGAGTTACGAAGTCTCTGAGGCACGGAGTTAGTCAGGACCGGCGCAAGGCGCGTACGAACGTGCGGCCGCACGGGGCGGCGCTTTCCGAGGGGCGGCAGATCTGCACCCACCCCCCTGTTTTTTTTTTTTTTTTTTTTTTTGGACAAACTCAACATTCATGACCACCTGCCGGTCGCCCCTGTTGAACGAGGGGAGGGAGGAGCACTAATTCCTTGCTCGCCACTGTGGCAGCACTGGAGTGTTCACGCCGGAGGAACAGAGAGGGAGAGCAGTCTGGCGTACACGCCACTCGCCAGTATTCTGTGTCGAAAACCTACAACGGCTACAAATATTCTGAATGGGTAAAATACGCTGCGAGTAATTACAAGGGATAAAGATATTGCTAGTAAGCCTGGCATAAGTTGGGTTTCGACGTATTTTTGAAAGTTTTTGCTATCCGTTTCTGAGTGATAGTCGGACGTTTAGGTTTTTGAGTCATGAAACACCTATCTCCGCCAGCATGAACAACAATCTCCGACCGGCACTTTTGTTTGACAATACGACTCGCACACTATCACTCTGCCAACATGTATTTACTGTATAATGCGTGTGAAACCACGTTTCATCTAAGTAAACTACTTGTCGCTTTGATTATTATGAAAACCTGAAAAAAAAAAAAAAAAAAAAAAAAAAAGGATGGCCTTTTAGCAACAATGCCCTCTCGTCCGCACAAAACAAAACGTTAATTTTGACACCTTCTAAAATGAAAATCCATAGACAAAACATTGCTTCTAAGGGTTAGACTTTCTAGTTTTGAAGCTCATTTCTGTTTGAAGAAATCTGTGCAGTTTTCGCAAAGTTCGTATTTCTTTCTATTTTCGTAATGCCACAGAAATTGTTGCCTGATAATATATTTATCCATATCAGCGGTCACATACTTATTGTTTCTTGCGTCTTCTTCTTGGGCGCTAGTTTAACCGTTGCCCCGCTGTACCTCGTCACGTGACGTACTGTAGTTCCTGGCACCGCCGCGTCACCACTTCGCCTTTCCAGACAATACGTATTGTTGCGTTCTCTACAACGAAAAATGCAGAATTCGTTTCGGTAGTCGGCCGAGGGAGTCAAGATTGGTCGGAAGCACTTTCATTGCGTTTCGTAAGAACAGAATGATTGGTGCGTCCGATTTTCCTGCAATTTGGGATGTAATAGGTAAGTGCTTTTCATATAACGTACAATTAGTATTGCGCATGCACGTTATTCATAAGTTAGAAATTTTCTCCTTTAAGATTGCAGAATAGGAATATTTATTTTTCTTATGATCTGTTACTTCAAAACGTCAGTGGCCGAAACCTAGCTAGATCTGAAGAGTAAAACCAAAAATGGCGATTTATTGCTGACATTTCTTACAGATTTGTTCTAATAAAACCCAGCAAACGTTTTGAAAAAGAAAAGTAATACGTGGGTGGGGGGGGGGGGGGCGGCGGCAATTTAGCAGCTCGCACGGGGCGGCAGTTGGGCTTGCGCCGGCCCTGGTGTTTGTCCATAGTTTCGTGAAAATGGGTTTTCGTGTGTGCTCTCCAATGAACGCCAACAAGTGCGAGCAACCAGACTTGGACACGTGCAACGGAAAAATTTGCAGAGCTGCAGCAAGCCTACGAAGACTGTTTTCTGAAGGGCACAGGTGTTTCGGTAGTTTACGGCATTTTCAGGACGGGAGTCGATTGACAAAGAACATCGGGTCGGAAAGCCAACAGCTGCAAAATCGGCTGAAAATGTTGTCAGAGTCCGGGATCTTGTGCGTTGGGGTCGTCCTCTGACAAAATGATTGTGGAGGAGTTGAAATTTAGTCACACCACCGTTCATCAACTGTTAACCTATGAATAAGAGATGCGAAAGGTCTGCACCAGAATTGCTCCGAAACACCTTTCCCAGGACTAAGAGGACATCACGATTGCAATGCGCATTGACGTTTTAGACGTGACTGAACAGGATTCAGATATGCTTGTGCATAATTAGTTTGTGCATCCCGGCGAAACGGTTAATCAACACGTTTAACGACATGTTTACCGTCTTCGCAAACCGGTCATTCGAGTGCGACTGAAGATAAAAAAAAAAAAAAAACGGGTGTGTTACATCACGACAACGCACCTTGTCACACTGCAATTTCAGTGAACCGTTTCTTAGCCAGTAAAAACATTCCTTTGGCTCCCTAGCCTCCTTATTGGACCGACTTTAGTCCATGTTTCTTTTTCTACTTCCAGAGGTTGAAGGAGTGGGACTCCTGACGACATTCAGAAGGCCGTAACCGACCAGATCAAGGCGATTCCCATATCCGCGTTTCACCACTTCTATGAGTAGCGGAAGAAATGTCCCAGGTCTGTGTGGCTTCCGGAATTAGTTACTTTGAAAGGACAATGTGCAACTGAAAGTGTACGTGAATGAACGGTGCCAACACAGTCTCATTACTTAATAATTACTTGTGCAAATAATACAACTTAAATTACGTAACATGATACAACATTTCTTTAAACTACTTTGTACATGGACGTTGTTTTATTTTAGCTATGCTTACCGTCCTCCACAGGGGACAGCGCCTTAACGTAGCACCGTCCGTGCGGATGAGAAGGTTTGCGTGCTCTCGATCCGGAGATAGCGTAGCTACCAGCAGGGTCACCCATGTCGGACAGACCAAAGGGGAGGAGCCAGACCAAGTGTGCCCCACAACGACCTACCAATCTGGTCTCCTATCCTAAACCTATCCTTCTTCCTTGTCATTTTCAATTCCCTACAATATAGGGCAGGGAGGGCTCTAGATACGTATAGAAGTCTGCCTCTCTAGTGGAGTAAACCCAATACAAATCCTGGTCCTCCAGGTTGGGGGGGGGGGGGGTTGAGCGTGGGGCTAACAACCCTGCCTCGTAAAAATCTATACCGTCACTGAAACACATAGGAGAGCAAATCGGATGGATACTTCATTGATGAACTTTGGCTTGAAAACAAGGGCAAGAGTGGGGTTTTGAAATGTAAGAACAATGTTTGAGTCAGGAAAATTGGAGCAAGTCTCCAGGTAGATGGAACGATACAAACTGGCGATAATTGGGCTGAGCGAAACACGATGGAATGGTTTTGGAGAATGCAGGCTGAGAGATGGGAAGACATATTCTGGGAAGCAGGAAGGAGAAGACCCTGAAAATGGATTGGGTATATTACTAATACGAGAAGCAAAGAAAGATTATTAGAGTGGAAGCCAATCTCAGGTCGGATTATTACAGCACAATAAAGACACGAGTAATAAATATTTATCTTGTGCAGTATTGCGCACCCACAGAATAAGCAGACATCCAAGAAAAGGACAACTATGGACAGTTGGGAGAGGTTCTAGGCAGGGTCAAAAAGAAAGACATAAAATTGTGATGGGATACCTAAATGGCAAGATTGATTGTGAAAATGAAGGGCTAGAAATAGTTATGGGAAAATATGGTATTGGAGCCCAAAATGACAACGGAGAGCGCTTCATTGCCATGTGCTAAAACAACAGGCTGTTTATTGGAGGTTCATTGTTCCCACACAAACTCTCCCGTAAAGTAACATGGCTCTCACCAGATGCCAAGACACAAAATCAGATCGATAATTTTGTAATTAGTCAGATGTGGAGGCGCTCCCTTCTTGATGACCGAAACAGAAGATGTGCAAACTGCAGAAGTGACCACCATCTCGTAATAGCCGAGGTACGGTTAAAGATTGCTGCTATTGGTCATCAAAATGCAAACTACAGGCAGAAAAGATTCAATATTAGAAAACTTCAAAACAAAGATATTAGAAAGGAGTTTGTGCTAGAGTTGAAAAAGCGATGTCAGTTAGAGGAGGAGGATCAAAGTGAGGAAGAGCCAGGTACACAAGTGGAGAGTAAGTGGAATAAAATTAAGCAAACCTTCCTAAATTCCAGTGAGGCGATATTAGGATTCCAGAACACCAGGAGGAAGCCATGGATATCTGAGTATACATGGCAGAAGATTGAAGAAAGAAGAGAAAGGCCTTGATCAACCTGATGATGAAGAAAAACCAACGCCTTAGGGCAAGATACAACGAAGTTCATCGGCAAGTGAAGAAAAGTGCTAGATCTCATAGAAGAAAGCAGGTAGAACAGCTTGCAGAAAGAGCCAAAGTGGCAGCAGAAGGGGGCGATTGGAAAGAATATATAGTATCACAAAATAGCTGTCCCGGAAAAGCTTTAGCGAAAGTAAGCAAGTGAGGTCGAAAGAGGGTGAAGTACTGACCAACAGCGAAGAGCAGCTGAAGCGCTGGAAGGAATATTTCAGCAATGTATTCAATACGACCCTGATCCCTCAAGAAGAACAAGAGGAAGAGGAACCAGATTAACAGGAAATGCCCGTACTGCAAGAGTGAAATTATCAGAGCTGCAAGAATAACAAGGCACCCGGTGTAGACAGTGTGGTGGCAGAATTGCTCAAAGTAGATTACGAAGTGACAGCAGATATGTTACTACTACTGTTCCTAAAAATTTGGAACACAGAAACTATTCCGGAAGATTGGAGGAAGGGAATCCTTATTAAGTTGCCCAAGAAAGGAAACCTGAAAGTGCTACAACTGGCGTGGCAACGCACTTCTGTCAACACCCAGCAAGTATTTTCAAAGATTTTACTAAACCGCCTCAGAGTGCCAATAGATAGTACACTCTGGAAAGAACAGGCTGACTTCAGAGAAAGCAGATCATGCACTGACCAACTCAACACCTTGAGGATCATTACTGAACAATCTATGGTCTCCGCTGTATATGGCTTTTGTTGATTTTGAAAAAGCCTTTGCTAGAGTACAACGAGAAGCTATCTGGAAAACAATACAGAATAACGGAGTACCTCCAAAGATCATCAGTATCGTGAGGGTGATGTATAGAAAAACAACTTACCACGTGAAACACGAGGGAAAACTCTCAGAACCATCTACACTCCAGACTGGAGTAAGGTAAGTTTGTTTGCTTTCACCACTATTGTTCTTTCTAACATTAGATGGTGTTATGAAGAAGGTAACCCAAAAGAAAAGCAGAGGTACACAATGGACTCTATATGAGCGCCTGGAGGACCTGGACTTTGCAGACGACATCTGCCTTCTGTCCCATACTTTCAAGGATATGAGCGAGAAAACAGAAGCTCAGAAAGTTGGATTAAAAATAAACACGGTGAAGACTAAATAGTTTAGGATGAACAGTAAGAACAAGAACCCACTAGCCGTGAAAGAAGAGGAGATTGAGCAGGTGGAGAACTTTTGTTATGTGGGAAGTTCTGTTTCCAAAAACGGAGGGGAGACAGAAAACGTTGAAAGTAGGATCTAAAAGGCAGAAGGGGCCTTTGCCCAGCTGCGACCAGTTTGGACATCTCGTGAAATATTATTGAAAGTAAAACTTAAAATCTTTGAATCTAATGTAAAATCTATTCTCTTTTATGGGTGTGAGACGTGGAAGGTGACGGCACAAATTAAAGCGAAAATACAAACCTTCATCAAAAAATGTTTAAGGATTATACTGGGCGTACGCGGGCCAAATGTTATCTCAAATCAAGAACTACGGCAACGCACCCAGCATCGGAAAGCAGAAATAACCATAAAAGAAAGGAAATGGAGATGGATAGAACACACCCTGAGAAGAGATCCACAACATATTCTAAAGCGGGCTTTAGAATGGCACCCACAAGGAGCGAGGATGAGAGGCAGAGCAAGGTCGACCTGACCCAGGATTGTTGAGGCGGAGGTGGCAGCCGCTGGCCACTCGTTGAATAACATCAAGAAGATGGCAACGAACAGGCTCAGATGGAGAGCTCTAGTGTGTGCCCTATGATCCACACAGCACACACACACACACACACACACACACACACACACACACACACACGCACACACACACGTGTTTGTGTGTGCGTGCGCGTTTTTATTTCAGTTTGTAGCCAAAACTTTACGTGCTTTTCTGTTCCACCCCCATATAGAACGAAGGGAAAAACGAATACTTCTATGCATCAGTACGAGCCCTAATCTCTCTGATCTTTGTGGTCTTTCCGCGAGATGTAGGTTGGCGGCAGTAGAATCGTTCTGCAGTCCACCTCAACTTCCGACCCTATAAATTTCTTCAAGGGTTTTCTCGAAAAGAACGTCGCCATTCCTCCAGTGTCTCCAATTTAAGTTCCCGAAACATTTATAACACTCGCGCATTGGTCGAATCTAACAGTTACAAACCTAGTCACCTCCCCGCCAACCCCCCCCCCCAAATTGCCTTTAAGCCAAATTGGTGGGAAACCCAAACACTAACAATACGCAAGGCGTATTATATGCGGTCTGCTTTACAGACCAATCACACTTTCCCAAAGTTCTCCCAAAAAAGCGAAGTCGACCATTCGCCTTTCCACGACTGTCCTTATATGCTCGTTCCATTTCATATCGCTGTGCAGCGTTACGCCTAGGTATTTAACACGACTGTCAAGCAGCAGCATGGTGTATTCGAATATCACGGGGTTGCTTCTTCTACTCACCTGCATCACCTTACACTTTTCTACATTTAGCGGTAGTTGCCATTACTCACACCACCTAGAAATGTGGCCCAAGTCACCCCGCGTCCTTCAATGACGAAACCCTCCTGTGCACCACAACATCGTCAGCAAATAGCAGCAGACTGCAACTCACTCTGCCCGTCAGATCATTTATACAGACAGAAAATAATAGCTGTCCTATCACACTTCCTTGGGGCACCCCTGACGATACCCTTGTCTCTGATGAACACTCGCCATCGAGGACAACGTACAGGGTTTTATTACTTAAATAATCTTCAAGCCACTCACATAATTTGGGTACCTATTGCATAGCATCGTACCTGCGTTAGCAGTCTTAAGTGCGGTTCCGTATCTAACGCCTTTCGAAAATCGAGAAACATGCAATCTGCAGTCAGAACCAACCCGCGAAATCTGGATAGACAACTGTCAATGGCCTTCTCTCTTTCATGGTATATTGTGATCAGTTCGGTGAGGTCACATGGTCTTTCACCAAATACGGTTGCATTCACTTCCAAACACTCCTGGGTTTATCACTTCTTTCTGTAAGGTAGTTCAACGCCTCATTACATTTAAGAAGAAGCTCAAGCACTTCTGTCACCCGCAAAATATTTCCACAATTTTCCGATGTGTCAAACAGCACAGCAGATGCTCTTCTTGCCGGCCGCGGTGGCCGAGGGGACTGAGGCGCTTCAGTCACGGTCTGCACAGCCACTACGGTCGGGGGTTCGAATCCCCCCTCGGGCATGGATATTTGTGCCGTCCTAGTTCGTAAGTAGTTCATAAGTAGTTTGTAAGTTTAGGGACTGATGACCCCGTAGTTAAGTCCCATAAGATTTACAAACATTTGAACATTTTGATGCTCTTCTTTTATAATTTACGCTTCTTTCTCTTTTCTCTTATTCAAATGACTTTCCTTTGCACAATATTCAATTGTGTTTCAGCACTTTCCTTTATGTCTCCCTCTTAGGCCCCCTCTTCATAGGTACACATACATTGCTGCCAGCGCACTTAGTTCTAAGGTACTTTCCGTACGACTCATGAAAGAATGTATACAGTTTTTATTACTCTGTTGTTTCTGTACTACATTTGTTATGAAATGTTTTAATGTTGTGTATTGGAAGGAACTTTACCCGAATTTGACCTGGGCACCTGAAACAGCAGCGAGATTTTGCCCCACAATGGCCTGAAGCGGTCGTCACCCGCCTCGGTGGCAGTCTCTCGACTCCCATTGCTCATACCAAATCAGATGGTACTGTACGCCAATGGCAGAAGAAAAGGAATAACCACCATGCCGAAAGCAGCCACACGACAGTCGTCGAGTTCACGACGTACGAACATCAAAAGACCTCCAGGTCACAAGCTTATCCGTTCTGCAGCAGGAAGGCTGTGATCTGCGACGTACCGAATGTCAGGTTCAATAATGTTGCAAGCCCAAGTGTTCCAGAACACAGTTTGGCACACATTGTTCAACATGGAGCTCTGCACCGGACTACTACTACTACCTCTTTCCATACAAGAGTGCAGTGTGACCGACCATCTAAATTGAGCCGTGGATAAATGAGAGCTTGTCGCCTGGTCAAGTGAATCGCGTTTCTTCTTTCATCAGGTCGACGACCTGACTGGATAAACCGCCATCCAGGCGAACGGCTCCTGGAAATAAGTACTGCACACGGAGGCAGGTTTCCTTCGTAGCGGTGGTAATAACGCAAAGTGACAGCTGACAACGAAGTGAATATTTTGCGGTCCATTTGCAATCTTTCATGCTTTATGTCTTTCCAGATGAATAAGGCATCTTCACTGTGGATGGTTTGTCACAAAGCCTGTGGTTTGAGGAGCATGACTGAACATACGTTCATGTTTTGTCAACAAAATTTGCCTGAAATGAAGTAAGCAAGTGTTAATTATGTTATGCCTCATTAGTGTTATCTGCAAATAACATTAGTGCCTTTTTGTCGTGCCTTATACTTTTTTAAAAAAAATTAGAGAGCAGTACCACACTTTGCGCTACTTTAAATTATTTTTAAGTGAAAAAATCACTACAAAAGATAAATTTGATAGAAATCAAGCATGACGACTCATGTGACATGTTTTCTGATCCTGATGATGTCAGTTCCATTTTTTCATTCTGGAGAAAATTTTTTCACAACACTGCATACCGTTTCGTAAAGGTACTATTCACCAAATCGCCCCTTTGTTAACTGAAGATTTAAGAACCATTATTTGAGAATAATTATGACCTTAACACAGATTCGTTTGAGTATCACAGTAATGTAATGTTATGCTTCTGTCTGCCTCCGATCCTTGTACTGACTGAAACCACGGACTCGCATCGGACCTACAGTTGATGTACTCCTCAACCCTCCATGCTCACGAAATTATTTCCCATTCTGGACTGGGTACTAAGTAATGTAGCTATCAAATATTTTCTGAATTTATGTAAAGAGGGTAGGTAGTTTATATTTGTAACTGGTACTTAATAATAAAGGGCCGGAGTTGTCACATCCATGATATTTTTAGAAGCTATTAATTACGGAAAAACGTTGAGTTATATTATGTTTCAAACTAAAATTAAACTGTAGGTTCCTCCGAAATTGGCTGGCTTATCAGTTTAAGATCTAAGGAGGACAACAAAATATCAACAGCACCATGTTTACTGAAGCACAGTGGTGTTCAATGCATCCTTGTAACTGGGATCAGTTTCGGTTAAGATCATTTCCTCTCAATTTATGAGCACAATGCACTTCCGCACGGGAAGTGCTTAGGAACATCTAAGATTGGTAATATTTTGCACTAGTCATCTGATCTGGAAATGTTTGTAGCTACCAGTCACTACATCATATTACCCAAAATAGAAGTCAGCATTTCTAAGTCAAAACGTATTTCATCGGTTTAATTCCGGCAGATTAAAATTGATTCTGCAACTGGAGAAACTTCGATGCAACGAATCGATAAATAAGCAGCAATTACCCAGATCTTTCCGCTGATAGTAGTTGAATAGAAACACAAAAGGGCAAAGACTAGCGACAAAGGTATTCAATTTCTTTGCTTAACCCTTTAATGCATAGTGTAGCTGATCATCTACATAACTTGTTTTTTCCATTATCTCTCAAACTGATCAACATTTTACCACAAATTCATTTGTAGATGCTTGTATACATAGTGTTACATATGCTAGTAGCTCGTTCTAGAAATTGCAAATCGCAAAGTGCTGCAGTATCATTTCGACAGTAAGCTGCATTGAGTTACTCATAACATTTGCGTTTGTTTACATTAATATCCCTCCTCTGCCATGTAAAAGAAGTCGACCACATACTACTGTTTTAACTTTCCAGAAAGATGAGAGGCATAATAGTGACGTTTACTACAGCGAGTACATCATGTAAGCACTATATAGTTGACCAGCTATAAACTTTTTGTTGCTAGTAGTGCATAATAATTTTAAGTAATTCTTTCTTCAATTTTTTTTCTCGGTATATAAGCACTATACTTTAATCGTGGTAGTTTTTGTAGCTTCAAATAAAAAGTCATGCATTAAAGGCTCGGAGATTCGCTGGGACCGAGGCGGCGCAGTGGACGGTGGTTGGAATCCACCCTGACCATCCAGATTTAGTTAATGGTGGTGTTGCAGATAAGCTCACTAGATCGCAATTTTTTTTATTGCAGATCATACTTCAAATATAGTGTAACTTAAATTACGCGTTCATCATCAGATTAGCATCTGTTTTGTGAGTGCATACTATGTGTTTATAATAAACAAAATTTTCAAAATTCTTTTATCGTCATATGGTGGCTGTCGTCACAAAACTGATGATGGACATGGCCGAGACGCGTAACTGAAGTCATACTGTAATAAACACACAAAAAAAAGGATGCGACCTAGCCAGCTTATCGGCAGCACTGCAATTAATCTCAACATGATGGCCTACCTCTTCCACAACTTCAGGTCATGTTTACAATCTAGTCTTTCCGTGATTTCCCTTAATCAATCCAGGTAAATACCGGGATGTTTCCTTAGAAAGGGTACGGTCGATTACCTTCCCATCCTTACCCAAAACTCCGAGCGTGAGCTCCGTCTAGAATGATCACGCTGTCAACCGGACGTTAAACCGCAATCTTTCTTCCTTCTGTGAGAAATGAGAAGCCATATGTGACTTGCAAATAATGTCTTTGGCGCTGTTGCCATGGTTTTTTTAAAAAAAAACTTTTCTTCATTGTCTTTTGTGATTTGTTTAATGTGCGACTGTATGTATGTTTAGTTATTGGTTTGCAGAAATAAATACAATTATAATTTCAAACCACTGCGTATTATCATCTGCTAAAAGGTTATGGGCCCAGGTTATACAGCAGAAATATCGCGCGATAATTTAATTTGAAATTACGCGCAACATACAACGCCGGACGCAATGGCATTTGCACAATCGAATTGTCTGCCGCCTATAGCTAAATTAATGGGCAGAGAAAATTATTCTACCTGGCAATTCGCAGTAAAAACGTATTTAGAGCACGAAAATCTGTGGGGATGTGTAACTGGCGAAATTGAAGACGAGAAAAAAATTTGTACGGCAAGGGCCAAAATAATTCTGTCAGTGCACCCGTCAATTTACGTGCATTTGCAAGAAAGTAAAACGGCAAAGGAGACATGGGATAAACTGAAACAAGTTTATGAAGATTCTGGTCTTTATAGAAGAGTTGGACTTCTACGTAATCTACTAACAACACGTCTGGAAAACTGTTCATCGGTGGAAGACTACGCATCAAAAATTATATCTACGTCTCACAAATTAAACGCGCTAAGTTTTGAAGTAAAAGAAGATGGATTGGTTGTATTCTGCTGGCGGGACTTCCAGATGAGTATAAACCGATGATAATGAGTTTAGAAAATTTGAACATTCCTATCACCGGAGATTCTATTAAAACAAAGTTGTTACAAGAAGTCAAGAGTGAAGCAGATTGTCAAACTTCCACCAGTGAAGCGGCTCTTCATGCCAAAAAAAGAATCCAGCAGTATGACACACTGCATCCACGAGGCCCCCGATGCTATAATTGCAATAAATACGGGCATCTGGCAAAGAATTGTCGCAGCAGGAAGAAAACTGGAGGCAAGACTTCGGCCGGAGCAGCATCTCACACAACATTCTCACAACACCTGCAGCAGAAAATCACACGCCCACGGACTGGTATGTAGATTCAGGTGCTTCGGCACACATGTCTAAATATCCATGTCAAGAAAATACTGCCACAGCAGTGTCAAATTCGCATGTTATAGTGGCTAATAGTGAAAATTTGCCAGTGAAAGGAATAGGGTGTTCGTATATTGATGTTCAAAAAGGCAATTCTTTAGATAAAATTCAAGTCACTGACATATTGTACGTTCCACAGTTGAGTACTAATCTTCTGTCGGTTAGTAAAATAGTGGAAAAAGGCCACTCTGTTCCTTTTGATCATAGAGGTTGTCGTATTTATGATCATAAAGGTTTAGTAGCCACTGCATCGTAAGTAAATGGGATGTACAAGCTGGATCAGCCACGTAACGATAAAGTACAAACAAAGTCAACCGCATTAATTGTAGACGCAGATTTGTGGCACAAGAGATTGGGGCATCTAAATAAAGACGCAATGGAAGCTCTACGGAATGGTTTGGCTACCGGTATTTCGTATACAGGTACAGTGAACACTCCTTGTGTAACTTGTATAGAGGGAAAACAGACTAGACTTCCGTTTTCGCGATCTAATACAAGAGCAAAACGTATTCTTGAACTTATACATTCAGATCTGTGCGGACCCATGCAAACTACGTCAATTGGTGGTGCTAAATATTTTCTTACACTAATTGACGATTTTTCAAGGAAAGTGTTCTTGTATACCATCCGAAATAAAAGTCAAGTTCCTCAAATAATTAAAGACTTTAAAAACTTGGTTGAAAGACAAACGGGTAATAAAATCTGTATTTTGCGCTCAGACAACGGGCGAGAATACGTCAATGAAGCGCTAACGAATTTCTTAAGAAGAGAAGGGATCCGTCATCAAACGTTAGTTCAATATGCGCCGGAACAGAATGGTTTGGCAGAAAGATTTAACCGCATAATAGTCGAAAAAACAAGATGCTTATTATTTGAAGCTGATCTTCCTAACAGATTTTGGGGAGAAGCAGTTTCAACAGCCGTGTACTTGATTAATCGATCTCCTACTAAAGCTCTGAAAAATATGACGCCTGAAGAAGCCTGGACAGGTCGAAAGCCAGATCTCAGGCATATCCGAAAATTCGGAAGTAAAGCTTATGTTCATGTTCCCAGTGCCAAGAGGAGAAAATGAGACAAGAAATGTACCGAATGCATTCTTGTAGGATATTGTGAAGAGTCTAAAGCGTATAGATTATTTGACCAATACACCAGAAGCTTATCAAAGCTAGAGATGTGATTTTTGACGAAAGAAAACATGAAATATATAAAAAAGATATTAAGCCACAGGAAACAAATCGCTCATTTATTCCATATACTGACAAGAAGCAATATGGAACAGAAATGACCGGAACAGAAGAAATAGAACAGGAACCTGATTCTACTGATGCAAATAGAAGTTCCACAACAGCTAGCGAAACTGATGAAACTTGTTCAGAAAGCCCACAACAAGAAACAGAACCTCCTGTGAATGTACATCCACAGAGTTCAGAAAATCAACAAGAAGTAACAGAGCAACTTGTGAATGTACAGCCACAGAGAAAATCTTCAAGAATACCAAGGCTAAAAAAGATGGAGGATTTTATCACTTACCGCTCCAAACATTTGTGTCCAGATCCAGTTACACTAGAAGAAGCATTAAGCTCAGAAAATTGTGATAAATGGCTAGAAGCAATGGAAGAAGAACTACAATCACACATGGAAAATAACACATGGGAACCTGCTATTCTGCCCCCAGACAGGAAACCAATAAGTACCAAATGGGTCTTTAAGACAAAAAAAGATTTATCAGGACATATTGTGCGCTATAAAGCTAGGTTGGTTGTAAAAAGTTGCGCACAGAAACCTGGGCTAGACTATGATGAAACCTATGCTCCAGTCATTAGATACAATTCATTAAGATACCTATTTGCTTTAGCAGCAAAATATGACTTTGACATAGATCATTTGGATGTAGTCACTGCATTTCTACAAGGTGATTTGGCAGAAGAAATTTATGTAAGAATTCCGGATGTGAACCCAATTACCAAAACAATACAGAACATGATCATTAAAAGACTGAAGAAAGCTGTATATGGTTTGAAACAAGGGAGTCGTTGTTGGAATTTGAAATTAGATAAGGCATTAATTAGTTTGAATTTTAAAAGATCAAATGCAGACCCTTGCGTGTATAAGAAAATTCAAGGGGAACATATGTTGATTGTTGCTATTTATGTTCATGATATGCTTGTATTCAGTAATAATTCTTCACTCAAGACAACCTTCAAAAATGAATTGAAAGAAATGTTTAAGCTGAACGATCTTGGTGAAGTTAACACTGTTTTAGGCATCCGTATCACAAGAGACCGGAAGAAAGGAATCATACTCTTAGATCAAGAGCATTATATTAATCAAATTTTGAAAAAATTCATCATGATAGACTGTAAACCTACATGGACTCCACTTGACAATAATCAAGTGCTCACCCACGACATGAGTCCTAAAACAAATATTGATAAAGAGAAAATGAGGAGTATACCTTATCAAGAAGCAGTTGGCAGCCTGATGTATGCACAACTAGGGACAAGGCCTGACTTAGCATATCCGATTGGTCTTGTTAGCAGATTTTCTAATAATCCAGGCATGCCTCACTGGAATGCCGTAAAGAGAATTTTTAGGTACCTTCAAGCCACCAAAAGCTTGAAGTTATGTTACTCAAAAGAAGATGAATGTATCATCACCGGTTACAGTGATGCAGATTGGGCAGGGGACACTAATGACAGGAAATCAACTACTGGCTACCTATTTAAATGTCAGGGGGCAGCTATCTCTTGGAACAGCAAAAAACAGCCTACTGTTGCACTGTCGACAACAGAAGCCGAGTACATGGCTCTGACAGCTGCTTGTCAAGAAGCACTTTGGCTGAGAAGATTAGACCAAGACTTATCGCCTGCTTTTTGCAGAGATCCTCTCAAGTTATTTTGTGACAACAAAGCCGCAATTGACTTGTCAAAAACAAGTGGTTATAAAGGACGCACAAAACACAGATACCAAACACCACTTTAGAAGAGAAAAAGTAGAAGCTTGTGAAGTAGTTATAGAACATGTTCCGTCACAAATGATGACTGCTGATATAATGACGAAGCCTCTGCCGAAGCCTCGACATCATTCACTGCTGAAAGAATTTGGGTTCCAGAATCAAGAAGATATGGGTTCTAGTGAGGGTGTGAGAAATGAGAACCCATATGTGACTTGCAAATAATGTCTTTGGTGCTGTTGCCATGGTTTTTTTTTTTTTAAAAAAACTTTTCTTCATTGTCTTTTGTGATTTGTTTAATGTGCGACTGTATGTATGTTTAGTTATTGGTTTGCAGAAATAAATACAATTATAATTTCAAACCACTGCGTATTATCATCTGCTAACACCTTCCTTCCTTCCTTCCTTCCTTCCTTCCTGATTCACTGGTGCCTATACAATTAAACCGAAATGCGATATAATTTAACGCACGTCTTAATTTGCATATCTGAACCCAGTGAACTACACAATTTATACATCTTCACATACCTAGAATTGAGGAATTCACGCCTCGATAAACTGCAGTTTTTCAGAGTCCCGCGAATACGACATATCCACCTTGTCTAGTACAGATAAATGTTTGTCAACTACTTATCACTCTACTGATATCACGAAATTACATCAGAAAACCTGGACTTTACGTATTTGAACTGATAAATTATCATACCACGTGACTCTAAATTACATCCTGTGCAGGTAATAATATATAATCGCTAGTCAAATAAATACTGATGTAGTAATCTTGAAGTGGGCGTCGCCTATGGTTACAAGCACCTCATCACGAGCGTGTTATTCATACTGACATAAATAAATACCCTGCATTAAGAACGTGGGAGGTCAAATCTTATGAGGGCCCGTTCAATTTAGAGCTTTTCACATAGTATTCCGATTAAACTGAGAAATCAGCAACAGCCTCCTCTTCCTCCTTACCTGAAATTTGAAGCCCATTTTTGGGAATCCGCGCGTCCTGGCTTTTTTCGCTGCAGCTGGTTTACCAGACGGCTTCCAGGGGCAACACAAACTTCATTCTCAATATTTCTTGTCCGTGTCCCACTAAGGGACTAAACTGCTGAGGTCGTTGCCCCTAGCCGCGGCCGAGTGGCCATCGCATTGTGGTGCTATGCTCCGATGCGTGAGGCCGTTACCCGTCGGAGGTTCGAATTCCCCTCGGGCATGGGTGTTTGTGCTGTTTTTATTATAAGGTAGTTCATAAGCAGTTTGTAAGTTTAAGGACTGATGTCCCCCCGCAGTTAAAGTCAATAAGCTTAAACATTTGAACATTTGATCTGTCCCTAAATGTACACACTAAAGTAGGCTAAGGACAATACACATATCGATGCCAGAGGGAGGACTAACCTCCTGCGGGAGCAACCACGAAATCTGTGACATGGCGCCTCAGATCGCACGACCATCCCGTATGGCATCCCGCAAAACATGAACTAATTTAAAAATAAAAAATGGTATCACCGTCCACTCAAAAGGTAAAAATCTTATTTATGTCAAGTTTAACACTATAAGGCAAGTATTGCGTCTGTCTTGCAGGAAATTGCGCACGAGAATTCCAACTTTTGTCTTTTGTTCATGCATTACTCCGAAATTTACAACTCTTAGCGAATCCCTACAAACATCACATATGCACTCATGTTCAGAAAAAGCAAAACCTTGAAACAGTTGGGAAGTTCATATTTTGTAATAAATCGAACCACTCCCTGAATAACTCCCACACTGCAGTCAAATAAAAATATAATGATTAATTATGGAACTAGGCTGGTAGGGACATTTGATTCAAGGGATTGATTTGAGAACTAAACAGCTTGTACATAGGATTACCACAAGAAATTTAGTTTTATTTGTAACAAAATTTGCAAAACATTTACAAGCTTCCTTAGGGTTTATTTTGCGGACGGAGAAGTTAGTTTCGGAAGACAAAGTTTCTCGCTGCTTATTCCCACAAATCCCCTAAACCTCCACAACCTTTCACATGTTGATGCGTAGCAGTGTGCGTTTGTACCGCCCTCAGTACGCACGAGGTGCCGTAGTTGCTATCCAAAACTTTATGGAAAGCGTAGAGTTCTGACTAACCTGTTGTCTTCTATAGTTGTGTCCCAAACGCAGAAGACGGCACACAGGTCGCTGGTTCTTCAGTATACGAGTGAGGCTAGAATAAGTTCGGTAAGATGAAAGTACATGAAGCGACTCGCGAGAGATTCAATTGTCAGGGATGCCATTTATTTCGTCTAGTTGCTAAATAGTAGTAATTAATTAACTCCTTAACATGAGGATTACTTCATATATAAGCAACTATTATCAATACTACACGGCCTATGCTGCCCGTAGTTCATAGTGAGACCCCCCGAGTGTTAACATAACTGCTAAACTTTACCTATGACCGGTGCGTAACGCCGCTTATAGTGGTCAGCTCGAGACTGAATTTGCGGCGCGGAGCGAGAGGGCACCTGACGCTCTGTTTAGCGCCAAAACATGGCCGTCGCGCGCGCCTTCTGCAATATCGTTCTTCTCTTGTTACAATAAGAGAAGACACCTTAAACTTCTTAAACTGTCAAAACCTAGTCTGTCCTTGAGAGATATTTATAACAAATTCTCAGCTCTGAATAATTAATAGTTAGTAAATAACAAATGAAACTAATATAAAAAGAAATCACTTGACATGAAATGCAGTAGCCAATGCGAGGAGAGTACCAGTGACGTAGGCGGGCTTTCCCAGGGGAACCAGTACCTACCATATGCTACTGCTCCCCACCCCACCTTCCAGCATATGCTGCACTTATGTATTTCTGCCTCCTTTAAGACACGTACAATGTTAGCAAAGAAACGGCCTGCGGCCAGAAATATGAAGTGGCCACAGGACAGGAATATCACACATCTCAGGGCCAATTTGACTCAGATATGAACAGGGAAGGTGAAGGTAATTTCCTACCTCACCAACATTAACTTGGAGTGGGCGTCAGGCGATTGATTGGCGCAGTGCGTTGCGGTTGCGCGGCGGTCGCGGCAACATAGCACTCGCCTGCCCTACGCTGCCCGGTTCTGCGGATGTGTGGCGCGACGTGATTCCCGAGCAAAGACGACAAAGTTCAGCGTCTGCTAAGGCGGCAGCTAGCTGCACGTCCTCTCGCCTCTCTGTGAGAAACCGCCGACATTTAGTCCTTAGTCCCCATCCTCCTCGCCAGCTACAGCTTCTCGAATTTTGCGTCTCCTTGGCTCTGTGATTGGTGGGTTGGTTTTTGAATGTCATCCAATAGCTAATCACCATTTTCGCGACCACGCCTCTCAGTTCCCAGTGGAAATTTTCTGAGATGATACTTACGAACTGGTGTCTTTCCCACGTTTCAAGTGTGTTGTCTATCTTCTGCATTCCTTCTTGGTTCTAAAAAAAAATCGCACTGACGTGTTTTACGGCCCACTTTAGATTTGTAGTTTTATAAGTTTTTGCAAACATTCTGGGCCCAAATAGTAATCTAAATAATAACTAATTAATTAATTAGAGTGTCTGAAACCCTTTTAGAAAAAAAAGGAAGTGGCGGGTTATGAACCACCGACCTTTCGCCACACAGTCCAGCACCTTGCCCACTACGCTACGGCTATAAATCCAAACAGGATCTCATACTATTGATGGCCGTTGTTAACTGATGTTAATATGGCATTTGTAGACATTACATTATCATTTATCGTACGAAGAACGATGTGTTTTTGTTAATTCCTCAGTGTACCGTTGCTTTGAAATGACAACGTGTAAGTTACAATAAGAAAATCATCAAATACGCGTGGAATGTCACGTGACATCTCCGAACGGCTGGTTTTCGTTAATTCAATGGAGGGTGTCAAATCTCCGTTATTTTTGAAAATATGTCTCAAACGATACGAGATATGAAAAAACATACAGGAGATAAGTTGTAGAGAATTTTCTCCTCTACCGATTAGGTTATTCAATTTTCTTGTCAGATGAACGGTTCGTTTGCAATTACAATTATATTACAAACGGCTTTTTTTTGTTTTACTACCGTATTTTTTGTCCGAAAATTTTGAAAAAGGGAGGTTCTTGTCTCTGGCGGCCTACAATCATGTCTGTAAAATTTGGTGTCACGTTACGGACAGACAGACAGACATCCCAAAATCGCCATTATTTTTGTAAATATCTTTGAAACGCGACGAGGTATGAAAAAAAGAAAAAAAGAGAGCAAAGTTGTAGAGAATTTTTTCCTCTAGAAATTCTGTTATTCAATTTTCGTGTCAGATGAATGGTTAAGCCGTTATTTTCATTTAAATTTCGAGCTGTCAAAAGACGATCGAAAAGACCCACTTTTAGTGTTACTACTGTAACCTAAAGTGGGCCAAAACAGTTGTTTGTGGCAGCTGTCTGTATTAGGCAAGTCTCGTATGCCATTTTCAGAGTCTTTCTCCCTGGTCAGAAACATTGTTTTGGTGCAACCACTTTATCTATACTGCTAGCCGGTCTCTCTGTCACTCACAGACGTGTACACTGCAAGACTTTCGTTGTTTTTTTTTTTTTTTTTTCGTTTGCAGGCGTCGACAGTTTATCTGCGCTGCCGTCGCTGTTTTATGTAAACGACTCCTCTGGTATCTGCAGATAAGGGCTTTCCCTGTACACGTACTATTGTGTCCATTTCGTTGTAAGGGCCTCTCTTCCCTGCGTCGGCTGTCACCATTTATCTGTACGCTCCTAAAGTCAGGCTGGTATCGACATGTACAGTCTTACGAGGAAGCCACGGCCATTCGCCAGGCTGCCCCCCTACAGCAGGAGAATGCAGGGCGGCGGCCGGTGACGAAGGTGAAAGTTGAGGGTGCGTCTCGCTGGCTCCGTCTCGTTCCCCAGGTCGACGGGACGATCTAGGCTGGAGGCCAACGTGGTGTGCGCAAATGCTTCCATCAGTAAAATCACTGGACAAAAGGGTCCCTGGCCGAAATATTACAATATTTAAGCACATTAGTAGGAGCTGCAGAAATAATAGACATCTTAATGGCCCTCAGTTTCAAGGGCAATATTGATGTCGTAGTGCAACCCAACCTACTAGTAAAATGCACCTGCAACTCTCGTAGTCGCTATAAACTGAAAATAACAGATCAGTGCCAACACACTTGACGTATAGAAAAAGTTTTGTCAAAGTTTTTCCAACAACAACACAAACCAAGCAATAGACATGTGGAGAAAGAGAGCAGAAATTGCTCCTCTAGGCTGGAGAAAACCTACAGAAGAGCTACCTTCTGGTCATAATGAGAGCTGGTGTACCTGGAAGTCCCTCAACAGGTTACGAACTGGTGTTGGGCAGGGTAGAGTATGCCTCCAAAATGGGAACCCTTAACTTGTGAATATGGCGAGGAGCAGACAATATCTCACCTGTATTTGTAATTGTTTATACATGTTTTGTGTCGTTGAGGTCTTTAGTTCGGAGACTGGTTTAATGCAGATCTCCACCCTACTCTAACCTGAGCAAGCCTCTTCAATCTCATCATAAGAACGGCAACCTTCATCCATTTGAATCTGCTTACTGTATTCATGTCTTTGTCTCCCTCTGCGATTCTTACCCCACACACTCCCCCCCCCCCCCCCCCCAATGCTACATTCACGATTCCTTAATGTCTGAGAAGGTGTCCTATCAATCGATCCCTTCTTTTAGTAAAGGTATGCCAAAAATTCCTTTTCTCCCCAATTCTGTTCAGTACTTTACTTAGCGATCTTCAGCGTCCTGCTGTAGCACCACATCTCCAAAGCCTCTATCCTCTTCCTGTCCGATTTTGTCCACGTTTCACTCCCATACAAGGCAACACTCCACAGAAATGCCTTCAGGAAGGACTTCCTTATGCTTAAATTAATATTCGACGTTAACAAATTTTTCCTTTTTCAAAAACGCTTTTCTTTCCATTGCCATTCTGCATTTTATATTCTCTGTACTGCGACCATTGTGTGTTATTTTACTGCCCAAGTAGTAAATCTCATCTACCACCTTTATTGTTTCGTTACCTAATCTAATCACCCCCCCCCCCCGCAATTGCCTGATTTTCTTAGACTGCCCTCCATTACCCTTGTTTTGCTCTTGTTAATGGTCATCTTATATGCACCTTCCAACACACCGTCCACCCCGTTCAACTGCTCTTCCAGATCCTTTGCTGTCTCTGACAAAATCACAATGTCATCGGTAAAAAGCAATGTCTTTATTTCGTCACAGTAGAGCTACATGACCTCGGGGTATAACGGCTGTAGTTTCCTCTTGCTTTCAGCCATTCGCAGTAACTGTGGAAAACCGACATTAGCTGATGTTACAAGGACAGCTAAGTCAATCGTCCAGACTGTTGCCCCTGCAACTACTGAAAAGGCTGCTGCCCCTCTTCAGGAACCACACGTTTGTCTGGACTCTACCGATACCACTCCGCTGTGTTACGCCTACGGTCCATCCATCTCTATCGTAGAGGCATGCAAGCCACCCCACCTCGACTATGTCTGTGGTTCAAGGGGGTCTTTAATTTTTTGAACTTTGCCCACTTCTGGGTGAAAACAATTTTAATTACTAATTTATCTTTAATGTTATTGCGTATTGGCCAGGTACATGTTTACTCTATAGCTGTTAAACTTTCTTGAAATTGACTTGTAATTGATGCCTTTGACACTAATTTTTAAAAAATGCGACTTTAACGAACGTGTAGGATGCCTCGCAGACGTATGCGCGAACCATACCGTCAAATTAGCGAGTTTGCATCATTGGCATGGGATAAGGTGTGTGTGTGTGTGTGTGTGTGTGTGTGTGTGTGTGTGTGTGTGTGTGTGAGCGTGAAGGCCGCAGAAGACGACGAGAAGAGTCTAGTCGCACCAACAAGACCACTCCCTGAGAAGATCGACACTTCATCCGAATGCCATCGCAAGACAGATCTACGCCCTCCTTGACTTTGGCGTTACAGTGAATCAGGGTGTATAATGTCAGGTGAAAGACTTGACGATTATTACGGCACCGGTTACCTGCGCCGTCCACATCCCTGCCTAGCTTTGACTAATGTGTAGAAACATGCTAGACGGCACCGGTTTATGGAACGACGTCACTGTGGACATAGTGTTTTCGGACGAATCCAGGTTCTGTTTGTTGGGCAATGATGGCCGCATTTGATTCGCAGCAGACAGGGACGCTATCTAATGGTGTTGGGTGCAATCGGGGCACAACCACAAATCACAGTTGGCGCTTGTCTAGGGCACCATCACTAGTTGCGTCATCCTTGCGGTATCTGTAGCCACACCGTTTCTGTACGACATTCCAGACGCCGATCTTCACTAAGACAATGCACGACCGCCATGTTGCCGCCTCCTTGGTGTCGCAGCATGTCAACCTTTTGCCCTGGCAGCCTGACCAGATCAGCGGACTTTACGCCAATCGAAACTTCGTGGAATATAATGAAAATATGTGCACTGCACTGTGATACTATGCCATTCGCTCCTTATATGTATGAGTGCATATAATCCCACATGGCTAATCCTGTGCTTGCAAGGCAACAGGACACATGCTGAGCCGGGTTGAATGAAATGCTAAGCATTTCTTCAGAACATACTAATGAACATGTCCTGTGAATGTGAAGTTCCTATCTCTAGTGTGAGTTCTCTTTTTTCTCTGAACACAAGTGTAAATTCAAACCTTTAAGAAATTTTTTCCACTTCGACGCACTTACAATGATGAAACAGAACAGTACGTCGATTTTATACTTTTGCTACTCATGCGACCAAGCTTCAACATCTGCCACGACTTTTTATGTTGCTAAAACTCACACGATTCGTGACATACGTCGGATGCACCACTGATTGCACCACTAAATTGTAGCTGTATGAGATATGATTTGAGACATTCACACGCCTGCACTGGGGTGCAGTAAAACATCAGTCGTCGCGTTGCACTTTATTAGACCTTTACTACTAATGTTGCTCGTAACACATTTTACATGTACTGTAACTACCTCTACCAATAAATGGACATGTGAAATATATCACCTGACAGCGAATACAGTGAAGCAGTCAGGTGATACCTCCTAATATCGTATCATACTTATTTTTTCCCAGCGAAGTGCAGGAAGTGTAAGTTAATTTTTAGGGGAGGAAGCAAGTCAGGCTCGTCACTTGCACTGCCAGTGAGCTGAGACGGGAGGAAGGAGGGAGCAAGCCACGCCTACTTCCTGTAGCACTGAAATAATTGCTAAATCTGAATGCACATCGCTTTCAATATTCAGTTTCTTGAGACAAACATTGTCTCATAATACCAAAAGGAGAGGCATTGAATTACAATTTGTGCTGGGGTGCTGTTCCAATATAGGAGAGCATTCGCAATTTGATACGTATTTCGTAAGGAATACTGAAGCAAAATTAAAGTATGTGGTGAAGAGGGATACGTGCTTGCAGACAGTTCACATAATCGCTTTCTCCACAACGCTGTACCTGAGCGGTCTAAAGCACCTCCTAATAAGCAGGAGGTCCCGGGTTCGAATTCTAGCCACAGCATAAATTTTAATTCAATGCCTCCCCTTATTACTAATTGCATTCAATACTGTTGGTATATTAAACTGAAATAGTAATCATACCAGAAGACGTTGTAGACGACTCCCGACATGGGCCGGCGAGTGATTCAAAATACATTTTAATAAAGTACTGAATAATACAGAACACTCAATAGTGTAACGGACAACAGTAACAATTCCGATGACGATAGCTGCCTCACACAGTTCGGTCAGCTAGCAATGTTGGCCGCAGCCAGAAAACAAATAACTGCAGTCCGAAGCCTCCTGAAATCTACCGATTAGGACTAGGGAGAGCTTTGCCATCTAAAAGTTAACACACAGTACTCGACGTTACACAGAGTCAACAAGTCGTTGGAAGTCCCCTCCAGAATAATGAGCAATGCCGTCCATAACCGCGAAACTATCGCCCAGACAATATTTTCTATATGTACGGACGTCCTTCTGTGCTCCATTAATGAGGTTAAAGTCGGGCGATGTGGGTGGATAAGTAATTGGCTGAAATTCTGGATCTTCTCAAAACCAACTGCTGCAGTCTAGCGACATGGCGCATTGTCATCCATAAAAAATTCCATCGCTGTTAGTATTGTGTCCTCGGGATACTGTAAATTCGAAAGTTGGTGGGTTGTGGCTAGAGAGGATGTGGACAAGGTCTATAACTAAAATAACTGATTGGTTCACATATACTTTTATTGCAGATAAAAAGAATACTCAAATTTTATGTGCTTGTTCATGCAAGTCGTATCTAATATACAACAGCACATGTTGCAGCTTGTATTAAGATTGCTGGATCGTGTGGGTGGCACTCTTCTAAAAATGTTCAAATGTTTTGTAAATCTATCGGACCACTGACTGTCGTGTCTGTGGTGCGCTGGCTTATCTGGGCGACCCCTCTTCTTCCCATTGGCCGGCGCGCGAGGCAGCCAGAGAGGTAACGAGACTGCTGGTGCCCCCGTCAGCCGAAGTACTGTGGAGCGACTTATCGCCTCTTCAAGTTGCGCGGCGACTTGTGTAGACTGCCGGCATTGTGCCGAACAGCGACGCCACAACAGAGACCTTCAAGTCTATGAACGGCTGAAAACGGTCTAAAAATAGCCGAACATAACCACTTCCAGTCAATGATCGTTTCAGTTGGGCCAGAGAAACCAGTTTATTGCTTCTAAAAATCACATCATCACGGAGTCAGCCTCAGCTGTCTCAGTGCCCTATTCTCCATTTGGGTCCATGCTTTGTGGGGTCTCCGCGAAAGCACTGTAGTTGGTCGCTCATTGCTCATTATCGCCAAATTACGCCGCACTGCCGTAACGGACACTTTCGTCTTGCGTCCCTCACTTATTTCTGCATGCATTAACAGTGTTGACTGTCTGGTAGCACTAACAGCCCTACGTAAATGTCGCTTCTTTTGGTCATTAACTGCAGGCCCTCGGCCAGACACTAGTCTGTGTTGAAAGGTAAATGCCAGCACAATCTTGACACTGCGGATCTCAAAATATTGCATTACCTGGCGATTGCTGAAATGTAATGTCCCATACGTCCAGCTCCAACTACATACTACAATTTAACTTTCAAACTCTTAATTTCCGTCGTGCAGCCAAGTCTGGAACTTTTTGTTATGAATCACAGAAGAACAAATCACAGTTCTGAAAAAAATGTGCCCTTTTACATTTTGTATTCGCGATACTAACGTCATATCTATCTATCTATCTATCGATCACTGTCTCATGAGTTGTCACCTCTGTGTCGTCCAAAAGAAAAGGCATCAGAAACAGTGACGTGCCAAAGACATGCTTTTGTTTAAAATGGAGCGCAAATTACCTATTTTTCGTCTCTGCCTGGTCCATAAGAGTTGAATGCTTTCCTGGACGCCGCGGTGGAAATGCCGTTACTGTGCCTGGACTGCGTAGCGCGCGGTTCTTGCGTCGGATATGACTTCACAGTCCAGTCTCACGACTGCACAAAACGCAGCCGGAAAAATACCACTGGAGAAGACTGCTCCTTACGGCAACCATTCCAGACGTAAATTAACACGCCCATATTGCAGATACAAGGAAACACGATATTAAAGGCGAACACAGTCCTTGATGCTTTTAATCTTTATTACAGTAAACAGATTCAAAAGCATTATCACACTCTTTAGAGTGATTCAGCAAAATCAGTCACACAGATCACTCAGTAACCCTTACACAAAATTAAATATCGTTTTTAACAGATTTCACGACAATATTTCAACTCCCAAAATCCCACACCAATTAGAAGTAATTTGCTCTCGGAATGATTTTCTCATGCCTGAGCGGCAATAGAACCCTGCACTTACCGATGTTCTTTTCTATCCACGAATGGTCGGTAACTCAACTGTTTACAGCAGTGATGTGTGCTTGTCTGACTAGAAATAATGCAATCTCTCGTAACTGTTGACCACACATGAAGTGACAAAAATGAAAATTATTTTCACTATTAGTCCGGCGTATACTTGCCAGCGATTCAAATAAAATTAATAATATGATTTGTGATAAACATACATGTCTTTCGTGGACTAGATGATTTGGAGTCTCGGAGAACGCAACTAAGTTATACAACAACTAGCTTAATTCCCGCTGCTTCGCACGCGTAAACTGCATGGTCTGCATTGGTTGTTTCTACTTCTAAATATAAATTTTCATACATTTAGCTTTTAAAATGCCTTCCTAATCAAGTTTTTTGATACAACTTGCCACCTCCTATTGCACCACTTTTTTAAAATCCAACCATGATTCCAAATCGAATTTCCAGCATCAAAATAGTCTTAGTAGCACCCTTAAAAGATTTTCCCTTATTTCGCCCGGTTAATGGTTGAATTTCCAAAAGTACAGTATCGCAATACGTGCTTTTAAATTTCCAATCAAAAATCTAAATCCGAAGTTTTGTATTTCTTGCTTCAAAAATGCCTAAATAGCAACATATTTTCAAAAAACAGTTCAATCCCTCTTTCACCCCCTTAAGAATGTGAATATCGAAAAATCGCTGATGCCTACAGTGTAAGATGAACAAAGTATATAAGTTTCAAGTTTCCATCTGTAGATTCACTTTTCAGCGCTGTTTTCTGTCTTGTAGAAACGGATTGAGAACGCGAAATTTCTTTCATACGCTTTGACATCTTTCTTGGTAGTTTTACTTTTCAAACTGTAGTATGCACTTTTCCTTTATTCGTACGCTTGTTACAGAGAAACGACTAAAGTATGTGCATCCAAGGAGGTTAGAATAAAGGGAGATTGCATTATCTATGCCGAGAACATATGTCAGTTGAAGCCTGTCCGCCATTTTGGTCAGTTATGGAATGCTATTTCTCCGTTAAAACTGCGCGTTAAGTCGACCCTCTTACTGTTAATGCATTGAACTGACAGTCACTGCAAAGTATGTACTTTCAAACAATATACAATCTTGAATAAATAGTAATGAATTCTCATCATAATATAATTGAAAAATTTTAACGGCCAATTTGCACTCTTAACACGTTGTACATCACAGAAAAACCGTCTGACGTTTTATTCCTGTTGTAAGTGACAAAGCATTAGCTCTGCAATAGGAACACTTCTCCAAAACTTAGCAATACGGTGGAGGCAGAGTTCACTTTTTCATTGTAAGAGCGTCTCCCTGTATTCTAACCTCCTTGTGTGCATAACGTATCGCTGTATATAACCTCTTTGTTATTATCATAGTCCAACATACACAGTCGCGACCAAGGAGGATTTTAACCTCCTTGTCGGGACACTCCTGCCGATTTTTGTTATACATAGCAACGCTCCAAGCGGCCGGAAAACTACATTTCCGAATACGATTTTGGATGAGTGCGAATGTCGTTTATATTGATTTTTAACATACTTTTTACATTAGGGAGCGTATGTATTGTCATAAAATAGGTAATAACATAAAATAGCTCCACCTTTATATTTCTCAGGTTTTCTAAGATCCCTAACAAGGTACAAAACGGTACATTGCAGCACAATTTATTTACAAATATCTCTTAACATACAGGCTTTAACTGAATAATTTCATTTACTATCGAAAATAGGAAAATGACTAGGAAACATCAGAAGACCTGCCCTTTGGCAGAAAGACAGCGCTTTTACACTCAGGAATGTTAACGTTTCTTCACTACAATTCCAGTAAAACCCGTAAGGGTGGAACGTAGGAAACGGATATAGAATGCAATAACTACAGTATTTAACATAACAAATCAGCCACCACAACTGTAGCTGAAGGAAAAAACGCCAAAGACGTCGCAAGAAAACGGAAAAAGCGATGAAACTGTTGTGAACAAACAACAACCCAAATCCACAAATGTTGCTGCAGCTGAACCACAAACGGCAAGAATCTTCAAGACATTGTCTTCTTAGGCTAAAGTATCACAATCAAAAGAATATCCGCGTATAAGAAAAACGAATAAAGCCTAAAAATGTGCGAAACATTAGACTCCATAACGAATTGATACGTTTCAGAAAACTTTGTCATAGTAAGAACAGACTATAACATAAATTTATATTTTACTTAATTTAGCGGAATAAGCTGCTGCAAATATACACATATTCGTAAGTATTGGTTCATGATGAAGTTCTTCGTTAAACCACAGAATCAGTTAAGTTCGACTATTTTTACATTAATTTCCGTATTATGTTTGTCTCTTGATATTTTACTAACACTTGTAACTTAAAAATTATAATAACTATTTAGTTAATAACGTCTACAAATAATTATAAACAAAAATCACGCTTTTGGCGGCTTGCCCACCACTAGGAATGCAGTTGGTAACAACTTTCACAGCAGCGAGTGTCGCGACTGAATTATTATAGTGTCGAAGGTCATCGCTGGCCTTCAGTCTGAATTTTATATAAGCTGACGACTTTCAGCCACTATATCTTACACCCTGTTATAGCTATCGACACGGAACTACTATGGTGTACAACGGGAGACTTCCTACTACAACAACAACACACAGAGATCGTTCGTCTCCAATGTGTAGTTTTTGCTGAAGAGCAAAATATTGACACCCACAGGTAGAATTTTATAGAAGTCGATAACTTTCAACTCCCATATCGTTGTCAACCTTCTACCACCATAGTGTACAATGGGAGACTGATAGCTACCGCCACATGCAAAAACTCTTCGTTTGCGATGTGAAGTTTTGGCTGAAGAGTGAAATATAGGCACAGACACATCAATTTTTTATAATCAGGGTGTTACAAAAAGGTACGGCCAAACTTTCAGAAACATTCCTCACACACAAAGAAAAAAAAAAAAAATATGTTACGTGGACATGTGTCCGGAAACGCTTAATTTCCATGTTAGAGCTCATTTTAGTATTTCTCTTTAAATGTAAGTTTAAATAATTCGTGCAGACAATTGTCAAAATACCCCAATTGTTTCGTTAGTATGTACTGTACTTTCGCCATTAACCGCCAGTTGGCCCAATTGAAGGAAGGTAATGTTGAATTTAATGCTTGTGCTGACATGCGACTCACTGCTCTACAGTACTAGCATCAAGCACATCAGTACGTAGCATCAACTGGTTAGTGTTCATCACGAACGTGGTTTTGCAGTCAGTGCAATGTTTACAAATGCGGTGAATCGATGAAGTACAGTACATACCAACGAAACAATTGGGTATTTTGACAATTGTCTGCACGTATTATTTCAATTTACATTTAAAGAGAAATACTAAAATCAGCTCTAACATGGAAATTAAGCGCCGGCCGCGGTGGCCGAGGGGACTGAGGCGCTTCAGTCACGGTCTACACTGCCTCTACGGTCGGGGGTTCGAATCCCCCCTCGGGCATGGATATTTGTGCCGTTCTTAGTTGTAGGTAGTTCATAAGTAGTTTGTAAGTTTAGGGACTGATGACCCCGTAGTTAAGTCCCTTAAGCTTAAACATTTGAACATTTTTTTGAAATTAAGCGTTTCCGGACACATGTCCACATATTTTCTTTCTTTGTGTGTGAGGAATGTTTCCTGAAAGTTTGGCCGTACCTTTTTGTAACACCCTGTATATTAAGAACATAAGATAGGGTTACGAGATGGGCACATACCGCGAAAGAGCAGATTCGAATCCCCGTCCAACATCACTATTTTCGTCTAAAGTTCAGAGCCCTATGTCAAATGACAGTTTGTTTATTAGATTAAATAAGAAATAATTTAAGACAAATATTTCTGGCGACAGTTACAGATTGCCGCTCATTCTTCCTGTTACTGCAAAACGTAAACCGGATTTGTCCCAGTTGGTAACAAGGGTTTTGAACCCTAGTGCAACCAGACGTCCTTAACTTGGCGTTACCACAGGTAATTTGTTCGTGCCTATTAAAAATATAAGCCTGAATGGGAAATCTAAACAAACATCACAGATATCAAAGTAGGACCGTCCCACCAGACTACTCAAGACGCTTCCGTCAGGCACCTGATAACATCAGATGCTGTTGGCGTACAGGGTTGCCAGGTTTTTCCATTGCTCTGTCGCCAAATTTTAAACAAAAATAGCCAAAATATCGCAATCTTTTTATCAATAAAAAGCCACTATATAGCCATCTTTATTTCAATAAAAATGGCCAATTATAGCCATCTTTTCATCAGTAAAAATGCCGATTATCGTAATTTTAATCAGTTAACTTTATTGTTCTATGGTAATTATGTCGCATGAGTCGACAAAAATAATACTGAAATTCAGGGAGTAAGCTGGTTACTAACAAGTGGCACAAACTGTGCGGCTCTCACATTCATAGTCACCAGATTGATGGACATTCCAAGGAACCTCGTTCTTCGCGGAATCATTTCAGTCCATCCAGGAATTGAGCCCAGACACTGATCAATGAGGCCAGTCAAAATATAGTCATATTGTAAATGTAATAGAGACACTCCGGAGATACAGTAGCTACTAAATTTAAACACAGTTACATTTAACAATCATACTTATAAACTTCGATCACCAATCACTTAATCTTCTGCAAAACTGATATTTACAGACGTTAAACAGAGTTATTAGTTTTTGAAACAAATCCTTACTACATACAGATTCATTACAACATTTTGAGGTGAGGTGGAGTGTAATTCATAATAATGCACTAAGCATTTCATACTTTGAGGTGTGGTGGACTTCAATTCGTAATAATGTGTCATGTAACACTCCAAAATCAGCCATTAGAACGACAGGGAAATTATCGTGTGTTCTCCATCCACATTTATATTGTACAAACCATTGTTAATCATTGTCAAGTGGGTAGCAAGGGTTCGTCTCACAGACTGGCAGTTATTAGGAACTTCTATTGTGTTGACGTGTGGAGCGCGGAAAATGCGTCTGTGCATGATGTATCCTCACGATCTTTACCGGTGTAATAAATACACACTGGGTTGTAGTATATTTCAGGAGTCATCGTTTAAACCCTGTTCATGAACCATTGTAACTTGGCTCCTTGAGGTAGTTTGCGTCTGTCTTCATGCGTCTGCAAGTACAGTTTCTTTGCATCTCTGTGACCCTCACCCATAGATAAAAGGTACTCTACCTTCAGACATTTTGTGCTAACTTTTGTGGTACGTTTCCCCAGCATTCTACCGATTTTCAGTCGGTGTCAGTGACGAAATGTCTCAAGAGGGACTGCTTTACATTCGTTTTATTTGAAATAAAATGAAGTAGCCATTAAATCGCCAACTTATTCTTTCACTAGCCAAATTGAATAGCCAGTCGCCAGAAAGCTAGAATGGCTACTATTCTAAGAAAAAGATAGCCAAGAATGCGGAAAATCGCCACACCTGGCAACCCTGTGACGTACAAATAACAGACGGCTCTCTATTAAGTGGTTAATATAAGCAAGCTTGTGAGGTGGAAATTATGCTAGTCTCATGTTAGTGGAAAGTACAGACGCTCCTAGCTGGTATACTCTCGATTTGAAGCCATTATGAAATGTACTATGTTAAAAATCTCAGTTGAAAAAATACCATTGCAGAGCGTGAAATCACCACATAATTCGATTATTGCCGTCAATTTTGCTATCATCATCATCTTCTTCTTCTTCTTCATATCACTGCTAGTGGACGTGTCACTTTTAGAAGCAGTTGCCTAAAAGCAAGTAACTCTCTAGTTACCGAGCGAGGTGGCGCAGTGGTAACGCACTGGACTCGCATTGGGGAGGACGGTGGTTCAACTCCACCTCCGCCTATCCTGATTTAGGTTTTCCGTGATTTCCCTAAATCACTCCAGGTAAATGCCGGGATGTTTCCTTTCAAAGTGCACGGCCGATTTCCTTCCCCAAGACTCCGAGCGTTAGCCCCGTCTCTAATGACCACGCTGTCGACGAGACGTTAAACCCTAAGCTTCCTTTCCTTCCTTCCTTCCTTCCTTCCTTCCTTCCTTCCTTCCACTCTTTAGCTCTTCCCATCTCTACGGAAAGCTATTCACGTTATTATTAGACATTTCCAATTAGTTGTTGACTCCATCAAAAATAAATTAATTGATAATGACATTACTTGATAACTGGTACCGCATAGCATTACTTCAATGTTACTTGCGTTTAGGAATGGTGCTCACGCGCTTGTAAAACGGTAAAACTGAAAAATTATTTTAATTCACAAGCCAAGGATTGATAGACGTCACATATTTCAAGTTGTATTAGAAATAAATGTTACAGAAGATCAACTGTTTTCATTGTTATAAACTCAATTTTTAGCACTCCACGTGGTAAAGTTGATCGACATTTTCGCCTTATTAGTTTTGGTATCCATTTCAACGACATAGAAAATATTTTAAAATTGCTAAACTCGCATCCGATTCAGTGACCTCACAATTAGGTACCGACTCCGGGAGGGGGGGGGGGGGGTGCGGCATCAGTTTAAGCAATCTGATGTAGCGAAGATTGTTGACCCTTGCTCTTTGTTATCGAAAGTACGGGATTGATCTATGGTGCTCGATAACAAAACTTAACTGTATATTTGCGCAGTGCAAAAGAATTGGCGAACTATTTAACTCTGACCAGTTGGTATCTACTGGCATTAAATTGTTAAACAACCAGACTATCGTCTAAATATGGGTGAACACTGGAAATAGCTGAACTTGGCAGAATTTTTCTTACGATTTCCTATTCATTTTCAATCTGAGTTTTTAGTCCTCCTTTCTGCTCCAATATTCGCTAGCTCACATAAATCGCATTCTAAAAGATGAGATGGGTGGAGAATGTCTTTCCTGGACGCCAAAAGATGGAATAATAGTTTCGTATCACACCTAAATTGAAAATAGGTCAGTTAATTGAATGGAAATGACACAAATAATCGAGTGAATTTATAAGCTTAATTCTGTACGAAGGAGGAAGTAACTCGACGGTCGGAGTGTTGCCAAACGTATTCTGTAACGCTGCCCATTCTCCATTAGATCAGCGACGGGCAGGACACGTTTTTTTGCACGGTGTGTGTTCCTCGCGCTGGCTAGCGATGACGTGATCGCGACTTCGAAGAGGCAGTAAGCCATTGCCACTGTGGTGCCCAAGAGTGAAATATCTGGTGTACACACCCATGAGTTTTATTCGCTTTTCTGTAACTGTGAGCTGTCTCAAGGCGTAGCTAGAGTAATACCGAGATTATGTATATGATGTCTGAAAGAATAGACACAATTTGTTGACATTAACGGCCGTAATTTTTACGAATTCGAATTTTTTAAACATTTCGACCGTTTCAGAGCATTGAAATATATTCAATAGCAAAGTTGAAAATTTGTGCTTTACGGAAATTCGAACACGGATTTCACGCTTAGGCCAGTGGTCGCCTTAACCACTTAGAATTAGATATCTGGATCTGCGTTCCGGGTGGGAATTGTAGGACACCTCTAGATAGATCAGCGGTGCACTACACTAAGGAAGCGGCTACTCGGGTAGCAGAGTGTGTCAGTATTGTCTGAAGATATGTATTGCTCAGGTTTTTGGGACCCGCAGCAGATCAGTTTAAAGGAAGACATAGGATCGGTTCCAAGGCGAGCAGCTAGGTTACTGGTAGGTTCGACAAATGCGCGAGTGTGATGGAAATGTTCCGGGAACTCTAATGGGGATCGCTGGAGAAAAGACGTTCATTTCGTAAATTTCTGTTGAAGAAATTTATGGGACCGGAATTTGAAGCCGAGTGTAGTACGATCTTGCTGCTACCTACCTATATTTCGCGTAGTGATCACAAAGACAAGATAAGATGAGATAAATTGGGGCTCGTACGGAGGCATTAGGCATTCCTTTTTTCCTCGTTTAATTTGGGAGTGGAATAGGAAAGGAAATGCCTAGTAATGGTACAGTGTACCCTCCGCCACGCACCTTACGGTGGATTGAGAAGTATGTATGTAGATGTAGGCTAGCCAGGCACGCTTCTCTTCCAACCCAAATTTTGAACTTGTAGCACACTACGATTGCAGTGGCCCCTCTAGCTCGCAGACTATGCTGTATTCCTGCAAGGGATCGAATGTATTAATGCATCCGCACTGATTTGTCAGTTGCCTGTTGGGGGGCGGGGGGGAATCAAATTTCTAATTATTGATGTGATGTCTCTTATTTCGGACAATCTGAATGCGGGAATACAGCATAGGCTGAGAACAAGAGGAAGTAATGGGCAGCGAGACCTATAATCTTAGTGTGCTACAAGTTTACAGTTTGGGGTGGAAGGGAAGCGTGCCTGGATAACTTAATTGGTTAAGTCGACCGCTGGCCCTAATCTCGTAAGCCCGGTCCAGCACAAATTTACAGCTTTACCATTGGATGTATTTCAATGACCTGAATGAACTGAAAGTGAATACTGAGTGAAAGACTATCCTATCTCCTGTAAATTTCATACAGCAATCTTTAATCGATACGAAGAATTTACGTGCTAACTTGACGCATTTTATTTTCTACTTGTGAGAACCGAACTCATTTGTGAATAGGTATTTATAATTTGTCGTCTTCTGACGGAGACTTAGTACAAAGTTCTAGAAAACTACTTTCATGTAAGGCAGACTTTATTACTAAGGTCACCTTTGACCTCCGAACCGCACGAAACCATGCTTGGGTAGCAGGCAATCTCAAAAAAAGGACAGTGATATGCGTCATTTCCATGCAAAAACGATGCATTTTATCTCTAGTAACATTTTAACACGAGAAACAAAGTAACAAGATATCCGTTTATTTTTAAATGCTTGTTGGCTGTCAGTCTGTTGATGCTGTTTGGTAGGTGACCAAAGACTTTTGTGGCAGCATAATTCACCCCTTTCTGTGCCAAATCTAGATTTAACCTTGAATAGTGAAGATCATTCTTTCACCTAGTGTTGTAGTTATGTACACTGCTATTGCTTTTGAATTCGGTGGGATTGGTAATAACAAATTTCATAAATGAATATATATACTGAGAAGCCATTTTGAAGATCCCTAGCTCTTTAAATAAGTGTCTGCAGGATGATCTTGGATGGTCTCCGGCAATTATTCTGATCACACGCTTTTGTGCAATCAATACTTTACTCAATGATGAATTACCCCAGAAAATGATGTCATACGAAAGCAGAGAATGAAAATAGGCGTAGTAAACTAATTTACTGAGACTATATCACCAAACTTTGCAACTACCCTAATAGCATAAGTTGCTGAACTCAAACGTTTTAACAGATCTTCAATGATTTTTTTTTCAGTTCAACCCCTCCTCAATGCTTACACCTAAAAATTTTGAATATTCTACCTTTGCTACAGATTTCCGACCAAAGTCTATATTTATTGATGGTGTCATTCTATTTACTGTATGTACTGTGTTTTTATCAAAATTTAATGATAGTCCATTTACTGAGAACCACTTAATAATTTTCTGAAAGACGTCGGTTACAATTTTAAAAAAAAGTCCAGCTCCAGTTGCATTTATTGGTGCTTTATTTAAGCCCACAATACCGGTTTCGGCCTCTATGTAAGGCCATTTTCAAGTGTGACAAACGTTATGCCGTTGAGAAAGCAACGTCAAGTAATTAAAACAAAAGAACTCAGAGAATTTAATTACTTGACGTTGCTTTCTCAACGGCATAACGTTTGTCACATTTGAAAATGGTCTAACATAGAGGCCGAAACCGGTAGTGTGGGGTTAAATAAAGCACCAATAAATGCAACTGGAGCTGGACAGCAAGCACCCAGCCATGGAGAAACTAATAAGTTTACAATTCCATCTGTTAGTTCTTGTCCGTCAAGTGTGATAACTATACTTGTATCATCAGCAAAAATAACCAGCTTTGCATCTTCATGAATATAGAATGGCATGTCATTGATATATATTAAGAACAGCAAAGGGCCCAAGACAGAACCTTGTGGCACCCCATTTTTGATTGTTCCTCAGTTTGAGGAATCAGCTGTGTTTTGCAGATTATGAGAACTACTAACGTCGACTTTCTGCACTCCTACTGTTAGGTGTGATTTAAACCATTTGTACACTGTCCCATTCATACCACAATACTTTAGTTTATCTAGAAGAATTTCATGATTTACACTATCAAAAGCCTTGGAGAGACCATAAAAAATCCCAACGGGTGATGTCCGGTTATTCAGAGCTTGTTATTCTAAGCATGGTTTCGTGCGGTGCGGAGCATTCGAGGTCAAAGCTGTCCCTTGTAAGTAGAAATTGTGCAGTAAAATTCCTTAATTTTGTTCTTCACTTTTCTTTTGCTGTCTCTCACAGCCTATAAAATTTAAATCATCAGTCAGTATTCATACAGTCCGCGTAAACTAAGTTGACACTCGCCGCAGTAGCTGACGTCATCTCCCTCATTGAAGGTCGCTTCCATCCGTCACCGCGCTGATTAATTTGTCCGGACAGTTTTCGTCCCTGCAAATGCAGGCCTACAATTCGAGAGCAGTTGCCTCAACTATCCGCTACGGTGTCGTATGGGCCTGAGTCAATCACACGTGTGAAACCTCATTGGTCGAAGGATAGTAAATAGTCGGCATATACGACCCTCTGGACAGAATGTGTGTTGTGTTCCTAGACTGCAACTGTTCAAGACTGTACAATGCAACGATTTAGGACAAAGTGTCATGCTATGCGGAAAATTTCTTCACGATTTATCTATGTATGGATAGTTGTTGAGCGACAGGAAGCCTGGTCTAACGTATTAGTCATCATCGTACGTTGGTAACACTAAAATAAGTATTCATTTAATGATGTAAATATATGTTACTGAAGTTTTGTGGTCTTTCTGTTGAAGTGCATCTATGCACGCCTACCATACAATACCCAAACAACGCTGGAAAACGATGATACCATGTGCAATTCCTCGTGGAATGAGGCAGAGCGTTATGTTTAAATCTCAAGCTTGTAATACACTCGTCAAAACAATTAGGGGATCAGGTGAAATAGCTAGGTTCTGAAGTATTGTCGTCGGCAGAATGAACTAAAGTGATTCGACGTTTTTCTGTCCGTTTTACGGAGTATAGTCAATATTACGGAAACCGAGATAGTGCTAATAACAGAAAGATGCTGCAGAGGGGGTTGGTGTTGACTTGTGTTTACCATCGAATTACACCAGCAGTTGGGTTCAGTGTACTGAGCAGGTAGTGCAATGCAATAGCAACGTGTCTTACCCGAGGCTGTGCCATTGAGAGCCATAGGACGGTTGGAAGCGGGAGAGATACAGAGGCAGTTGTCTGCAACTATTGGAGTGTTGCAGAGTGTGATTTTCAGGACCTGAACGAGGTTTAGAAAACAGGAACCTTTAACAGAAGGCAAGGTCAACGTCGTCCTTGTTAACGCCAGGAAGAAATGACCGTTATCTCCGGTTAACAGCCTGTCGAGAGAGGAGGCAGCAATGCTTCTTCCAGGTAGCAAAAGGAAGCGCAGTAGCAACACAAATCGTCCCAAATCGCCTTCTGGAATGTGGCATCTACTCAGGAGGCCTGTAGTGTGTGTACCATTACAACGACACCGTTTATCCCGCAGAAGAGCATCAGGATTGGAGATTTAACTAATGGTGTCGGGTCGTGTTTACAGATGAGTCAAAAAATTTTGTGTTCGCTCGGACAATCATCGTTCCCTCATCTGGAGAATACGTGAAACTCTGAACAAACCTACTTACGTGCAGGAAACAGTACCATAACATGGTGGTGGACGAATGGTGCGTGCCGGAGTCAGTATTTGCGGGCTACGGACCTATATGTGGTTCAGAGTGGCGCTTTGACTGCTCAGAGGTATAGAGACGAGATTCTTCAACATTTTGTTGTGCCCTAAGCTAGAGCCACAGGAGATGGGTGCCCTCTGGTGGACGGTAACGCTCATACCCACAGAGTTCCTCTGGTGGACAACATGCTTGAAGCTGAGACCAGCTTCTTTACCGGACTTAAACCGATTGAGCAAGTATGAAATGCAATTGGCGGACTCACTGCAGCCAGACCAGTACCTCCAACAACGGTTGCAGAGCTAGATATTACACTCGTGGAAGAATGGCCACATATCTCAGTGTACTGGCAGTCCAAGGTGATCAAACGCGATATTAGAGTTTATATATACATAAACTTTAATGTTGTGTCTGTTCTTTCGGACAAGTCCGAAAGAATAGCCACTTTGGATCCTCCACTTGTTATCTATTCATATTCACGGAATGTATGACATTAACTGCAAATGGGTTAACTTGAACTCTGTACCCAGCCGGGATTCGAACCCGTGTCTCCTGCTCTCTAGACAGTTGCGCTAACCCCTACACCACTGGTGACACAGCGATCACCACACCTGCACGGAATTACTCAACTACACATTTTCAACTTTACCCATTCGCAGTTAGTCATACATTCCGTGAATATGATATTAGAGGGCAGTGAGAAGGACTATTTCACAACTATAGTACCCCATGGCGCTTCACTCTAATTAAACGCCAAGTAAATATAAGTTGTTGTTGTTTTGAGGGGACTAAACGTCTAGGTCATCAGTCCCTGTAAATACAAAGAGTTGAGACAGCAAAATATAGTAATGTATCACACAAATTACAATTGTAACCAATATCGGAATAAAATACAATACCATGAGTATATTGTGTACGGTATCTTACCTGATCCCCTAATTATTTTGATCAGTGTATAATGGAAAAAGTAGTACTAGTCCGGAGTGCTGTTCAGATTGCTTCCAATAGAGGAGAAATTAGTTACATTAGCGAATCATGTTCCATACATCTAACTTCGCTGTTTTTTATTACCTATTTTGCTCCTCACTAAGCACATTTTTAATTCTTAGCCATTATGTAAGAAAAAGCCTGCATCCATTTTTAACACTTTCGCTGCGGCTGACGCTTATAAGCGTCCGCGCTCAATGTAGGATAGCGTCAGACGCAGCGCATGTGTTAAAAACCAGTTCAAGCTGAACTTTTCCATGTTTCACAGAGAAAAGTAAGATAATGGAATGTGCACTGCCACTACAGCCCGTAAACATACAAACAGGTTCATTTTTCTTTCCAGTGCCTCAGCCTAGTCACTAAACTGCAAGTAAGAGAGTAGCCTACCAGCATCTACCGATTCCTCCGCTTTGTATTGTACAATAGTTTGCGGCCATTTCTCAAGACAAAGAAATTTGTTGGCAGCGAATATTAATTCAAGTGTTAGGAAGTCTTTTATGAATCACTTTGTAATGAAGCATTTTGGGATTAATTCCCATCTACTTTTGTTATTCTTTTTTCTAATGCGATCAGCTGAAGTTATTTTCTATTACTTGGCGTTGCAGAGATGTTTAATTAGCAAATATTAATTAGTTCATGTCAGAGGCGTAGCGTTTCGTTACCCGCCCGGTTAGCCGTGTGGTGTAACGCACCGCTTTCCGAGACGGGGAGGCGTGCCGGCCCCGGTTCGAATCCGCCCGGCGGATTAACGAAGAGGGTCGAAGTGCCGGCACAGAGTCTTTGTCTGTGGTGCCGGTCAGTCTGTCTGTGGTTTTTAGGCGTTTTTTCCCATCCCCCTAGCTGAATGCCGGGCTGGTATCGAAGTCCCGCCTCATTTATATGATTCGCAAACATTTCGTAACACTTTACACTTTCACACACATATAACACTATACGCAGACATTTGGGGTTCACATATCCTCTCGCGGGGCATAGGGTGGCGGCAGGAAGGGCATCCGGCCACCCCGTAATTACCAACATGCCAAATCCGCATTAACAAGCCAACCCTGTCTGTGTGGGACGAACGACTAAAGAGAAAGAAAAAGAGGCGTATCGTTATAGGTCAGAATTATGATCATTGGTATTTCTGCTAAGGCTAAGTAAATTCCATCTACATAATATTAAAGTAGGTATTGTTATGCTTCATAATTAATGTTAAGAATATTGTGCCTTCATTAGTTTCTATATATGGTGGTGAAGCACTATTAATATAACAGAGACTTATATATATTATTTAAGCTACCTTTTACTATCGCCAGTTGCATGTAATGTTTTACCTTTCCATTGCAATTACTTTAATGAACCTAATTAACAATACGTAAGTTTCAGAGACGTTATTCCAATAGTCTAAATAGGTGTGCTTTCGCGCTAACCAGGGGGTCTTGTTTCAAGAGGCACATTCCACGTCATTATGAACTCAGATTTGAACGATTATGTTTAAGTTCTTCTGTATTAGTTGTGCAGTTTCTACAGTGACTATGAACTGATACTTCATATTCGTGCGACGTTAAATGTACACCTCGAGAACTTTTGTCAAATCAGGAGTATTCCACACACAGAGGATGTAAACTGTATTACTGACGTCTGGAACGTGCGCACCGGGTTGTAGTGACTGTTATTGATGAGACTTGTACGCTGGCCATAAAAGGGGACAATTGGGCACTAGTGATAGATTAAAGTGTCAATGATCTACAATTCTACGCGTCGCCTTCATCATTTGAAGTAGACTAGCCACTCGTTACCGAGAGCGCCGATGCACGAGCATCTACAACAGGCTACGAACTACGTCCCAGGTAATGTCACAATTTGTTTGGATTGTAGCCTTACACATAAGTGAAACGCGGACGATAAGCAGTTTAGACAAGAAGATGGATGTATCGCGTAACTGCTAAGGAGGTACTGAATTCAATTGGGGCGACAAGAAATCTGGGGTATTACTTGATTTCTAGGAGAAAAAACATCAAGGAATCGTCAGTTTAGTATTAGAGGAAAGTGTGTTTGTGTACGGGGGGAGGGGGAGGTTGGAAATCGCAGAGGGGCATCATCAAGTAAAGTACAGTAAATCGGTTCAAATAAATGTGTGTTACCGAGGTTACTCTGAGATCAAGAAGTTTGCACAAGAAAGAGTAGCGTGGAGAGTGCATTAAACTAGTCTTCGGACTGAGGACAACAACGATGAAACCTGAAGAACTACGAAAGGAACTCTCGTGGTATTTTTGTAGGTAACTTGAGTGTGTCTTGTGGCAACATGTATGCTTTATTACATCGAAGTAGATCATGGAAGGTAAAGATACAGTAACTTCAGGTAGTCCAGGATACTTAGTTGCATGGCGCAGTATACCAAACAACCAACAGTTGACGATGTAATTTTTTTTAAGATCCCAATCAGCGACAGTAGCAATTTCGGAATTTTATGTCAGTGACTTCAAATGGCCGAAAATGGTTATCATCGTTTAAATGATGAATGCTCTTTTTGACAAATTTTCCTAATTAATCATTCGAAAGGGTTTTCGACGTGTTGATGAAAATTAACAGTTGCAACTCTCTGAGGTACATGACCTTACAGTATCCTATGGTTTCCAACATAAAATTATGTCTTATACCAAATTATCATCCAGTTACTTCAACTATGCTCGATATGTAAATATGAGCCTCAGTTTCTGGTCTAAAACTCCCCCTAACGGTTCAATTATAGCGAGACAAGGCGATTTTGCTGTCCAGAGGACATGTTTGACAATTCTCTGATCCTGTACAAAGCACTCCTGAACATTTTTTCCCCTTTTATGTATAGGCGCATTCTCATTTTGGAATATGGCAGTGACTGTTAGCAGTACGTCAGTCATAGTAAGAATTTTGTTGTCAAGGATGGTGAAGTATTCAGTTGTCCGACCAATGAAGCTAATAATAGAAACAGCTGAAAACTTCGATTTCAATGCCCAAATCTTAACGAAACGTCTCCTATGCTCGACTGTAGGAAGGAGGCAAGCAGTTTCATAAGCTGCTTTTGGAGTTTTCGTTACATAAACCTGGTAGGTTGTAGAAAACAACGTAAACTATCACTCATCGGACCACGCCACATATCCAGTCATCAATTGTTCATGTTTTATGATCGTGACACCACTTCCTTTGCAACTTTGTGCTGGTTGTTCGTTATTATGGGTTTAACAAATCCAGTCCTTCCATAAATTTCAGCTCCAGTAGCAATGTTTTTATCGGAACAGGGTATTACTCAGGATGTATCCCACGACTTTTGTAAGCTCAGTGTGGCCTTTAATGTATTTCAAGATAAGAAGGAAGCTTTGGCTTTAACGTCCCGTCGACAGCGAGGTCATTAGAGACGGAGCTTACGCTCGGTTGTTTGGGTAAGGATGGGGAGGAAATCGGTGGTGCCCTTTCAAAGCAACCATCCCGGAATTTGTCTGGAGTGATTTAGGGAAAAAATCTGAATGGCCGGAGATGGAATTGAACAACCGTCCTCCCAAATGCGAGTCCAGTGTGTTACACTCTGCCACCTCACTTGGTCTCCAGATAAGAGACATCGCATTCCGTTTCACTTGAAGGTAACAAAACTCACAGTACATAAACTGTACAGACTTGTTTTTAGTATGTGTGCTGTGGTGGCATGTAATTATTGTGCCGGAGGCTTTACGACAGCTTTGGTATCAGGGCGGCAAGGACACTTAATGCAATGGTAGTACACACTGGCAACAAAGATTACTAATTGAAAATGAAAAGTATTTCATGCAAGTGGTAATTTACGTACATATTTGAGGTCACTGAAGACGCTTCCATAAACTGGATGTTGCTTGTATTGCGAAACAAACCGCATTTATTATATGACAAACTGAAAAAAAAAATCATTAACAGAATACAACATTGCTCTTGTGCGAGATGAAATCATTATTTCCAGCTACCAAGCATCCGAAAGTTAAACTACTTGCGCACACAAAATTACTGCTCAACCTACGCCTCACTGAAAGCTGTAGGAAGTTCAGTTCTTGTTTACAAGAGGCAGGCGACAAGAAAGTTGAAGCGATAACCCTGAGGTCCTACGGTCGAAGCTTGGCTCGTTGCCAACACAAGTGGCCTTCGCAAGCGACCCTCCTGTTTGGCGTACGAAAGCTACCAGCAGTCTTACCGAAAGCCGCGACAGGAAATTAAGCACTAGTCATTTGGCGCTGTCCGCTTCAACGGTAATAAAATGGTGGTATTCAAGTTGTACTGATCGGAACTGGAGACAAATTATGCCAACAACTATTACACTCGTTAAATGCACCGCACTACTGACGTCAATAGATATTCAGCTATTTACTCGCCACTTAACCTTTCGTGCACAGTGCAGATTTTCAGAGGTCTGCTGTGTAGTGTGATGACATGTAAGAAAGTTCAAACATCGGAAACACATGCTAGGTGGCAGACCTGTAAATCATAGCTGTAACATACTCTGGAGGGTAGTTTCCTTAGGATACAGTAAGATAAATGCACCTTATCTCTAATGATGTTTCGGTACGCGTTAGATTAAGTGTACACTTCATCATTCGAGATTGGCACGTAGCTCCTCGTTTACCTGAAGTGTGAGATTTCTGTGAAAGAGAAATCCTTGCATCATATTGACGTGATATCTTGCGAGGCAAGCAAAGGATGAAGGGCAACACGCAAACTGCACATGTCTTCCATTTCCGAAAACCGTTTAATTTTACGCCGTACTGCAGACCCCTAATTAGGGAACGGTAGGGTGAACAGCTTTCCGAAATCAAAATACGGGACATATACGGATACCGACATGTTGCTTTTATTCATGTCGCAATCAACATGGTGAAGATCGTTTAAATCTTATAAAATATGGTTGACCTTGGTGTCACTACTTAACACAAACGCACGAATTAATGCACACATACATGGTATAGCAGGAATGAAAGCTAGTGTTTACCAATGTTTAACTCCTCCCAACCCCAAAGGCTAATGTGAAAGTATTTAGTGGTTCTCTTATTTACTTTTCATTCTCTTGAAAACACTTTTTAGTACTGTTTGGTGTGGGAAGAAAGTGCGACTTTTAAGTATAAAATCAAATGGTTGTAAAGTCTATGGGACTTAACTACGGGGTCATCAGTCCCTAAACTTACAAACTACTTATGAACTACTTACGAACTAGGACGGCACAAATATCCATGCCCGAGGGGGGGGGGGATTCAAACCTCCCGACCGTAGTGGCCGTGCAGACCGTGACTTGAGCGCCTTAGTCTCCTCGGCCACCGCGGTCGGCGAAGTATAAAACACTTATCACAAAATGACAAGTATTTAATTGCAGAAAGAACAAGGGACGGGCAAAGGAATTAGGGGTTTCTGGGAGGACACACACACACACACACACACACACACACACACACACACACACACACACGGAGGACTCTAACCTCCGACGGGGTAGCAAGGCGCCTTAGAGAGCTCGGCCATTTCAGTGCGGCTCTTTAAGGCGCCTAGCTGCTGAGCGCTCGGTTGCTCCCCGTCGGAGGTTCGAATCCTCTCGAGCATGGGAGTGTGTGTTGTCCTTACATTAGTTTAAGTAATTCGTAAGCCTATGGACTGAACCACAGTATTTAAGTCCCACAGATTTACAAACATTCGAACATTTTTCGCTATCTCGGTACTGAAGACTTGGCAAATGTAATGCTAATGCGAAAGTTAACCAAACATACTCGCACTACAAAAAGCCAAATTAACAGAATTAGTAATGAAACACTTGTTTTATAGTTGTCTCACGCGAAAACGTACGGTAGAAAATGAGTAATACTTGCCCCAACTTACTTCTCTCTCAATTATTTTTTGCAGAAGAATGTGCGTAATTCAAAAACTGACAACACGTGGAATTAGAGATCCCGAAATGTTTTATATAACTGAATAAGAAAACGGAAAAAGATAAATAAAAAAAAGTGTGTCTTATTGGGATTCGAGCCACAGACTACTGTTGTGGGGCCAGAACACTACCACTTGAGCTACAACGATAGAGGCTACAAACTGTAAATTATTGGACCTTGCGTGTACTTTCAAAACTTCAAAGTCGATTTATTAAAGAATTTTTGAGAGTTGAGTCGAATGGCTTTGGCCGATTGTTATTTGATTTCTGAACTTCACGTACCATATATATAATTCTAAAATCCGATACCTAAGTGGCCTCCTTGTGACTGCACGTTGGCCTTCTTGCCCTCTTTGGGAACCATCTCGCTAAGAGGCTCCATTACCCGCCTAACGTTGGAGCTCCCAACTACGAGCACACCAAACATCTGGTATCTCGGATCTTCCAGGCTGCGTGGTGACCTCAGGATTAGCGGCACGTCGCAGTGGAGTAGCCGAGCGGTCTAAAGCGTCTCGCTGCGGAGCGCGCGGATTCTCGCCATGGAGGTTCGAGTCCTCCCTGTGTTTGTCCTTAGGTTAGTTTACCTAGGTTTAAGTAGTTTGTAAGCTACGGACTGATGACCACGCAGTTTGGTCCGATAGATTTACAAACATTTGAACATTAGCGGCACCAACCGGCTCAGGAAAATTGTCCTGAACAGAGAGCGCCTCAAACCTATTCCATTTGATATCTGACGAAAATGAAAGAATTACCTTTGTATTTCTTTTTAAAATAATTTCTACATGATCTAATTAACGTAAAAGAAAATAACTGTCATAGATTTATCCCTTAAATAATTTACTATTTTTTCGAGATACAATTCAGCGAATTTAGCGTTATATTCCGTATCGGCACTGTGTGTTGTGTAAGTCAAGAATCTCATACCGGATTTCAGTGAATAGCGGTTCATTTTGAAGCTAAATAAAGTTGATGGGGGTATATAACAATAATACGACAATTCAATGTAAAACTTATTTTTTCATTTATTCACATAAATGCGTTTTTCATAAAACTTACATAAGCTTGAACGTTGATTTCCGTTTTAAAAACTGTGGCGTACCTTACCTACAACGTGGGAAAAATAATTAAGTAGTAAATACGTAAGCTCGCGCTGCACTTAACAAGTTTAGATTGCTGCGAGCTGCCGTCCGTCACTCGAGGGAACACTCAGTGGCGGCGCTAGACGAAAACTGGGCGTCGGCGAACTCGTCTTTGCGAGGCCCCTTTCACTTTTTTATTGATGAAGAAAATGTCAAATGAGCTGAATTGTATATCAATCATCATTATACTAAAATTCTATTAGTATAATAAACGAGTATTATTGCAATGACAAAAATTACAATAAACAAACACAACTTAGAGGAACTTTTCACCTTTTCGTCTCACTGAGATTTTTAAAGACCACATCTTAATACTAGCCGCTATCTCGGCTTCAGCTGATAGTACTGACAACGCAGATAGTCTTTCTTGGATCATTGTGCTTTTCAAGTGCGTCTTAATCAATTTTAACTTTGTGAAGCTTCTCTCGGCCGAAGTTTTACTGACTGGAACTGAGCATGATTCTGATTGTTATGTAAACATTTGGATATACTTGTTCCAAACCGTTTTCTTAAACGTACTGAAGAAATTGTGTTGTAAGTATTTAGCTAAAAATTGGATCACTGCTGCACTCACACGAAAATAAATACGGACAACTAAATAGCTGCCGGCCGGGAATGGCCGAGCGCACTAAGGCATCATACCACGGTGAGCGAGATCGCTTTCGCCAGGGGTCGAATCCCACCCTTGTATACGAATGTTATGTTCGTCCATTGGTTAAGCTAGTGTAAATTAGATGTAGGTCGTCGCTACGTAACCTAGCAGTTGTAAAGCGCCGTTAAACATCAAATATAAAAAGAAGAAACAAAGAAACTTAAATTTTAACAATGTTTTGCGAGGCCCTCACAGGCGCGAGGCCGTCGGCGGTGGCCGACGTCGCCGACGCCTAGCACTGCCACTGCCGAACACTGCTTGCAGCTGGACACGGTCAACTGCCATAATGGTTGCATACAATTATACTAATTTTAAATCAAATGCTGAGCAATATGACATTCATTTTATTCCATTAAAAATTAATTTTATAGACAAAATACGAGGCGCGTCCAGAAAGTAAGTTCCGTTTCAATTTATCTCCGCTGCAGCGCTGCGATTGCAATTCCGCACATGCGCTGTAGACGATGTGTATCAGGGAGAAGAACGTGCGCCATTTGGAGATTGGTCTCAGTTACGTACGCTTTGTTGTGAGTGTTTGAAATGTCGGCGTTGATTGAAAATCCTGCCGCCTGTGAAATCAGGTCGGTGATTCGGTTTCTGAATGCGAGGAAAGTGAAACCAAGTCAAATTTATCGGCAAATTTCGATGTTTACGCACCAAATGCGATGAGTGATTCGTTGATAAGAAGATGGGTCCGACCCTCCGACAATTCAATGGCGGGCGTAGTGAAGTGCACGATGAAGAACGAAGTGGGCGTCCACCTTTGGTAACAGAAGAACTGGTTCACGCGATTGATGACAAGATCCAGGAAAATCTTAGGTTTACAATTTGTGCTCTCGCTATGCACACTAATGCATGAAATTGTTACCAAACAACTGAAATTCCGTAAATTTTGCTCACGTTGGGTACCAAAGATTCTCACTGAGCAACACAACGGATGGGTAGTGCACTTGAGTTTTTGACCCTAAAGCTCTGTATACAGAGCTTTATTTGACCCGTCATGCTGAAAGCGGCGAAGAATTTCTGAGACGGATAGTCACAGGAGATGAAACGTGGGTTTCTTACGACACCCCTGAGAGTAAGCGGCAATCAATGGTGTGGAGGCACACTTCATTCCCACCAAAGGTAAAGACGAAGCAAATCATGACGCCTCGGAAAATGATGTGCACACAGTATTCTGGGACTGGAAAGGCATCCTACTCATTGACTTCTTACCGCGTGATCAAACAAAGCAGATGCTTATTGCGAGACACTTCGGAAATTGCGCCGTCCAATTCAGAATAAGCGCCGGGGACTGCTGTCAAAAGGTGTTTTGCTTCACGACAACGCACGACCACACATTGCAAATGTGGCGAAAAACCTTCTACAGGGATTAAGCTGGGACGTGTTTGACCATCCTCCGTACTGCCCTGACCTCGCTCCTAGCGACTTTCATCTGTTCTTACAGCTCAAGTCTTTCCTTGGCGGTCATCACTTCACCAATGAAACTGTTTCCAACTGGTTGAAGACACAGGCGGCAGATTTCTATGAAGAAGGTCTACAAAACCTGGTGCCACGCTATGACAAATGCCTGCTAAATTTCGGCAGTTATGTGGAAAAGTAGTTTAAGAGGTGTAGAATTTTGTGCAATAAAAATTTCTTCTGTATCTGTGTACAATTCCATTTTATTACCAAACGAAACTTACTTTCTGGACGCGCCTCGCATGACAAATGCTGAATGGCACTTAAAATTCAAATTAAAAAATACCGTATAAATACCACAATCTATATAATAGCATTTTGTAATTTAATTGAAAGTTTTACTATAAATACAGTACTTTCTGAGCCATGTCATAATCGAGTGATTTCATGATTTTACTTTCGCTCCTAAAAACAACCGGATCCGTTTGATGAGTTTTGTCAAAGATTAACGTCTACAGAAAAATGTAACCCCACAAGAAAAATTCAAGGTTGCCTGCTGTCAGATTTGAAATTAAATCAGTGATGCCAGATTGAGGGAAATTTACCAAGGATGAGGGAAACATTTGCGAAAATTTAGTCTTGAGGGAAAAATAAGAAGTATTTGCAGAAAACGTGGGAATTTTTGAAATGATTAGCCAAATGAAAAAATCGAAAAGTTCATCATTCGACAACGTAACAAGCAAATGCAAGGTTAGTCCATAACTTCCACCAGTGAACCGAGTGCTGTGTATTTCCCCATTCATAGAACCCGACAGACAAAACTATTTCACCTGGTGCGTAAGATGTATGACACAGGGAAAATACCCTCAGACTTAATATGTAATAATCTCCATTCCAAAGAGAGCAGGCGCAGACAGGTGTGAAATTACAGAACCACCAGTTTAGTAAGTCATTGATGAAAAAAATTAACACGAGTTAAGCTGTTAGAAGCAGACCTGGGGGAAGATCAGTTTGGATTCAGGAGAAATGTAGGAACACGGGAGGCAATACTTAGTTCATGGCTTATCTAACAGTCTCTTTCAAATTCTGAAATCAGCAGAAGTAAAATATAGGGAACAGACGGTTATTTACAACTTGTACAAAAACCAGTCAGTAGTTATCAGAGTTCAAGGGGATGAAAGGGATGCAGAGGTTGTGAAGGGAGTAAGACAAGGTTAAGTAGCCATTCTCCAACGTTATTCAATTTGTACATTGAGCAAGCCATAAAAGAAAGCAAGGAAAAATTTGGAGAATTCATTAAAGTCCAGGGTGAAGAAATAAAAACCATTACCTGTTGCTGTTGTCATTGTAATTTCTCACACACAGCAAAGGACCAGGGAGCGCAGTTCAGTGGAATGGACAATGTGTTGAAAGGACCGTATAAAATTAACATGAACAAGGGCAATGCAGTGCAGTCTTAGAAAATCAGCCTATGTTGAAGGAATTAGATTAGACAACGAAACAATAAAAGGTGGTACAGTAGATGAGTTTTGTCACTTGGGCAGCAAAACAACATACGATGGTCGCAGTACAGAGGCTATAAAATGCAGAACGGCAATGGGAAGAAAAGAGTTTTTGAAAAGGATAAATCTGTGGAATGTTGCCTTGTATGGGAGTGAAACATGGACGATAAACAGTGTGGACAGAGGCTTTTGAAATATAGTGCTATAGAAGAATGCTGTAACTATTGACGAGGTATACATGTGGCGTCTGATCCTGCAGTTGTTATTGTTTCATATTCACAGAATATATGACATCAGCTGCGAATGGGCAAAGCTGAAAATGTGTACCCAGCCGGGATTCGAACCCGGGGGAAAGCTGGGAATTTGTATCTGACGGGAGACGTAGGTAGTCCTTGCAGGTGCGGTGATCACTGTGTCCCCAGTTGTGTAGGGGTCAGCGCAACTGCCTAGAAAGCAGGAGACCCGGTTTCGAATCCCGGCTGGGTACACATTTTCAGTTTTGCCCATTCGCAGTTGATGTCATATATTCTGTGAATATGTAATGAGGAGGTACTGAACAGAATCGGGGAGAAAAGGAATTTCTTGCATACCTTGACTAAAAGAGGGGACAGATAGGTAGGGCACATTCTTAGACATCAAGGAATCGTGAATTTGGCATTGGAGGGATGTTTGTGGGAGGAAAATCGCAGAGGGAGACCAAGAGAAGCATATAGTAAGCAGATCCAAATGGATGTGGGTTACCGTTCCTTTAAGGATATCAAGAGGCTTGCTGAGGATAGAGTAGGGTGGAGAGCTGCATCAAATAGTGTAAAAAGTTACGCTATTTGGCTGCATCAAACCATTCTCCGGACTGAAGACCACAACAACAGAACCCGACAATTTCCAGTACAACGAGGTTCCTGACAGGGATTCTCCTGTTTATGAAATCCATCCTTACCCTGTGAAAGAGCAGCTTTAATATGTTCGTTTTCCTCATGCAGATGCTTTTTTCTGTTGTAGTGAAAGTAGACTCAACGTAAATAGTAAAATCTAGTTATATGAACATTTCAGTGTATACTGTACGTCACCTAGGTGTGTAAGATTAGTGGCATATAAAGTAGGCCTACTCTTGAAAAGAAGACTTTGTGGTGAATTAATGTCAGAAGAAAACAGTGAGATAATGTTGACATTAGCTTGCATAATCGTGTGTGTCCTGGTAAGGTATGGTTCTCCAGATTCGGGTAGGATCAGAGCACAGATTTTAGGATTCATTACTTTAGATGTCAGATATTGCTCTGAAGATGAACTTTATATGGCTTTAAAAAATTCTTGTGTGCGACGGCTATTCCAGCCAACGAATATTGGTAGTGATTTCGTGTAATGGTGCCAGTGTAATGGTTGGTGTTAGAGTTTCATTTTTTTTTTTTTTTTCCTCGCCTGAAAGTAAATGTTCTCCTAATCCATCTGTCATTTACCAGTCTTGGAGGCTAGTAAAGCTAGTGAAAAACTGACTCGTGCACCAGAAGAGCTATTAAGGAATATATCTTCCTTCTTGTCTCATAGTTCTACGCGTTGTACCAACACCACCTAGAAGACTAAGGCTGCGTACATGATAACGTCTGCTTTTTCGATGTAGCTACACATGAAGACAGACTAAAAATTGTTGCTCAACCTTAAGCGAAATAAATAACCTTCACACCAAAGCTTACCTATTGTTTTTAAATACTTTCTGAAACTTTTTTTAACAACGTTCTCCTCCAGAGTCTAAAGATTTTTATTCCCTAGCAGGAAAGTGTCCAGTACTATCTGTCAGAGCACTGCAGGAAATTTAAGTACCTAATCCATGTTGTCCTCGAAACTTCCTTTTCTTAAGTGAAGTTTATTTAGGGCTCAAATGTGAAACGTTACTAAGTAAGTTACCTGCTTCCGGCGTTGCTGAAATCAAGAAGAGAAGTTTGGAATTTTATGTCCTTGCCACTAAAATTTAGAGACTTTTCCAATTAGGGATCAAAATGATATTAAAGAAATGAAATTAATGTGCCTTGCTGTGGCCCCTTGGAAAGAATATGTCTGGACTTCACTAACTACGATATTTATCTAAGCATTTCAGTAAATATGTCAATGAAGACACTGTATCTGTACAGTGCCGACTGTTGCCCCATTTTTGGTGAACAAGAAACACGTGATTTAATGAAAATGGAGGTAGATGAAATGTGGAACTTTGTAGCAAATGCTAAAGACTATACTGACGAACTGAAAGCTCCCGACTTTCGAAAACTTTCAAAGTTGCTACCGTACTTTCAAACACGGAATCAAATGATTTTTTTCCAATTGTGAGTGATGTAAAGACAAAGAATCAAATGAGTGATGAAACTCTCAGTGCAGTTGCAGTTGTACTGTCTGCCAAATCCAAGAGAATGGACTGACGTTCGTTTAAGGTCGCCAGAAACTTACCAATTCAGACGTCCTGTATTAGATTTGTTGAGTAAAATTTACATATATTTTCCAGTGGTTTAGATATTTTATTGGTCTTTAATTGACCAATTTCATTCTTACACAGGGGAGAATCCAGAGAGCTGTAGTCCCCGCCATCGAAACGCCTCTGTTTTATATAATTTCTAGGAAAGAAGTGTGGGAAAAATCGTCGTGAGAAATTCCGTGCATGCTTCTAGAAAACTAGAGACAAGAGTATCTGGCAACACTTAATTCGGATGGCTCAGGTGGAACAGGGACATAGGTATCAAGATAGCCAAAAGCGAGGCTTCTGGGATCCCTTGTCAAATGCTATTAACGAGGGTTTCTTTAGCGATATATGTAAACCCCCTCCCCCCTTTTCCACCCCTTCACGAGGATCATTGTTGCACAATATTTCCAAACACTAACTACAACCCCTATCCACGTTTTTGAGGTAGTAGTAATTTTCCACGTACAGTAGTGGCTGAAGTAGGGTCACCAGACGTGTGCATTTATGTGGACATATCCGCATATATCTTCACGATTTCTGCAAATGTCCGCATTTTTCAGTTTTAGGAAATGATAGTTTCATTTTTTTTCCATCTCGTATGGTCAAGTCATGGTTGCAAAATACTAACACGAATTATTTACAGGCGAATGGAAAAACCTGTGGAATCCGACCTTGTGGAAGATCTGTTTGGATTTAGGAGAAATGTAGGAACATGGCAGACAATATATTACGACTTATCTTAGAAGATAGTCTAAGAAAAGGTAAATCTACGTTTTTAGCATTTGTAGATTTTGAGAAAGCTTTTGACAATGGCGACTGGACCACACTCTTTCAAATTCTGAAAGTAGCAGAAGTAAAAAATAGGGAGCGAAGAGTTATATTCAACCTATACAAAAAGGAGACAGCGGTTATTAGAGTCGAAGGGCAAGAAAGGGACGCAGAGGTTGGGAAGAGTGTAAGACAGGGTTGTAGCATTTCCCCAATGTTGTTCAATCTGTACACTGATCAACCAGTGAAGGAGTGCAAGGAGAAATCTGGAGAGGGAATTACTGTTCAAGAAGAAGAAATAAAAACTTTCCGCTTATGTACAGTGTCTTGAAAGGAAGTAGAAGATGAACGTTAACAAGAGTAAAACAAGGGTAATGGAATGTGTCAGAAAATCTGGTAATGCTGATTAGGTAATGAAACAATAAAAGTAGTAGACGAGTTTTGTTATTAGGGTAGCAAAATAACTTCTGATGGCCGAAGTAGAGAAGATATAAAATGCAGAATGGCTATTGGAAGAAAAGCGTTCCTGAAGAAGCAAAACTTGTTAACCCCTTAAACTACAAATACGGACATAGTCCGTGTACGATGATCGGGTCAAATATAAATATTAGCGGCGGCGTACTCTTAAATTTATAGATATTTGTGGAATAATATATAGACACATGTGGCGTCTTTTACGAAAGGACAGACGTCACTCCTGATTCTGCAGTTGTTATACTTTCACCTTCACAGAATATATGACAACTACGAATGGGCAAAGCTGAAAATGTGCACCCAGCCGGGATTCGAACCCGCGTCTCCCGCTTTCTAGGCAGTTCCGCTGACCCCTACACCACTGGGGACACAGTGACCTGCAAGGACTACCTAGGCACGCCTCCCACTAGATACAAATTCCCAGCTCCACCCGGCCCACAGTTCTCAAACTCGTAGTTATGAAACTAATTCCCGTAAGAGTAAGGGCTACATTTTCAGCTTTGCCCATTCGCAGTTGATGTCATATACTCTGTGAATGTGGAATATTTGTTATTTAATTACAGCCTGATTCAATAATTGTAGTAGATACAAGTACTGCAAAAGTTTATTTGTACAAAAATCAGTAATACAAAATCAATAATCTGCAATGGTGTGATGTAATTCGAAATATTCTGGTAGATGTAAAGGAATTTTCCACTTCTGACACTCCTACGTTGTTTCTCTGTATTATTATTATTATTATTATTATTTTGGCAAATTCTACAAGGTTTTTACGGTCTTAATTCTGATGCTGTTGGATCTACGTTCTTTGGAAAACGAGCCCAACGCTTCGCCTGCAGTCTCTCTGGCGCATCTCCGGAACATAATTCGCTTCGTTCTCTATAGTCCGGTTTTGGCATTTTCTGCAGTAGAGATTCGGCTACGTTGATCCTACAGTCGACGCAACTGTTTCTTCCCGTTATTTTTTTCCATAAAATGTAAGAGTTAAAAGACCAATAAAAAACATTTTTATATTCTTTCATGTATTTCCTCATTACTGGAAAACGTGCTATTTTTGGTCTTTGAGATTAAGTCCATTCATTCCCTTGTTGAGTTTTGTAATACAGTTTGAATTTGGAATGCGACTGGATCCTTTTGTGTAGTCATTTCGACTGTCATGTTTTGTCGTCATAACATAATAATCTCGCTTGTCTTTCCATTTTATAGCGAGTATTCGGATGCAGCTTCTTATTGCGCATGCCCCCTTCTTAATTTGACATTGCTCAAATCTTTTGGCATATACTTCCTATTCCCAAGTACCGCACCAATTACATTTGTTTTATATTTATATTATAATATAATGTGACAATTTTAGAGAAGAATTTTAAAGAATGTTCAAATGTTTGTTAAGCTTAAGGGACTTAACTGCGGGGTCATCAGTCCCTAAACTTACAGACTACTTACGAACTAACTTATACTAAAGTCAACACACACATCCATGGCCTAGGGAGGATTCGAACCCCCGACAGGGAACGGCCTCGCGCATCGAAGCATAGAGCCTCAATGCATCGAAGCACTATCATCACAGTTTGTTTTATCGTGACCTGTATATATTTTTAATTCATAGCAATAGCCTTAATCGGACTCACAATTTATAAAATTTAACGCCAAACCTTGCTCTTTTTAAGGGTTTAAATTGCTTATAAGAGAGGCGCCCCTAGTCTTTCATGAGCGATTCATCAATAGCAATGTTTTCTTTCATTATATACACTTCTTTAAATTTTTGGTTCAAACATTGATCGCAGGTTTAATCTTGCTCAGTTTATCTGTATTGACAACCAGATTATTGATTGAGAAATGCAAAGACCTTGTAATTTGCAGATATCTTTTTTTGATTTTCTAAATATCGGCGTTCCGGTAACAGCCCGCTTCGACCAATCCATTTCTAATTTTTTTTACCTGTGCTATTAATATAGTCAATGCGAAATATCTTTTAATTTTGGTGGAATTACAGAAAACAAACTGTCGTCGATTTCTCGTCTTCTATGTGGATCCGCTCGTATTTAGTCTGCATACTGGTTCGTTTTGGTTACAATATTGTTCCAGAAAATGTCATCAAATATGAAATACTAGATGAACCCCCGCTGCTTCGCATTCGTAGGCTGGTTGGTCTGCACCAGTTGTTTCTTTTTAATCCTGATGAAGAATCCATATCTTAAGTTTCGTAGTTGTAGCTAAAATTTGAGTTAACAGAACCATATTTTTGTAAATCAATTTTTGCATCTCGTATTTTACCCCCTTATTGGTCGAATTTCCAAAAATACCGAAACACGTGTCTTTTAAATATGAACCCCGAATCCAATCCGAAAATTTGTAGTTCTAACTTCAAAATTGCCTAAATGGCAACATATTTCGGAAGAACAACCCCTCTCCGATTTAACCCCCTTTATGGTTGAATTTCCAAAAATATCGAAACACGTATTTTTTTAAATTCTAACGAACAATACAAATACCAATTTTTGTAGCTATAGTCATGGTCAACAATGCATATACTTTTTACTTCAACTATTTAATTACATAATTTGTTATTTGCATATAATATTTGATATTTTACGCTTCGAAAACTAGTTAGAAAAATGAAATATCGATTTATATTGCTCAAAATCGATGTTTCGGACTGTTCTTGTTTCAAGACAATTGAATGTCAAGATGTATTTTGCACTTACCTGGGAGAATATATAAAATTTCTGGTGGATAATAAAACATAGCCATTGATAACTTCAGTGTTTTGGTGAATTTTTAGATTTTAAAGGAAAATAGCGTAGCCAACATGCGATAGGAAAAATATTCAAATGTTTGTCAAGCTTATGGGACTTAACTGCAGGGTCATCAGTCTTACAAACTACTTATGAACTAACATATACTAAAGACGGCACACATATCCATGCCCGAGGGGGGATTCGAACTCCCGGCGGGGAAAAGCCTCACGCATCGCCTCAATGCGCTCGGCCGCTCCGCCGCGGCATGCGATAGGAAATCTAGCGATGAAAGGTTGGTTCAAATCCTTGTAAATCTATGGTACTTAGTTGTGTTGGTTATTAGTCCCTAGACTTCCAAACTACTTCACTAAACTAACCGAAGGACAACACACACACGCGCGCGCGCGCGCGCGCGCGCGCACTCGGACTTCCAACGGAGAATAACTACGCGCTGCGCAGTAGACCTCTCGGCCACTCCACCGTGGCTGAAAGGTTAGTCACCTTAACAGAGGCACAATGGGCAAAAAATTTGTTTGTTGTTGGAAATTTTTAAGGGAACAGAACAGCAAGATCATCAGTCCCTTGGGCAAAAGGAAAGACAATGGACTGACAACCGTGACTCTGTAAAAGGGATTGCAAATGTATAATTAAATTTATACTTGTAATTGTTTTAACAGAAGCAACTTTAAAATTTGGAAAGTGTCCTCATGTTTGCATTCCAAAATCTGGTAACCCTGCACTGAACGCTTTACCGAACACGCTTTAGTTGTTTTGTACAACTAAACTTATTTTCGGCCATTGTACGTGCGATAGTACATAATTGACATTCTATCGTACTGCTATTGGTTTTTGTCAGCGACTACGACCATGGTTAATCACACTTATTTTGACATTGAAAATCCAGAAAGTGGCGACACCGCGATATGAACATTGTAGACACACGGAAATAAGCAAAAATCTCGAGTCTGGACAGTATAGAATTTGTGCGCTTTAACAGAAATTCATTATAAGAACGAATACTAAAAGAATTATTATTCTATTCCTCTTGCCTGTAAAACACTTCCAAGTCTCGCTTCTACGGCGCGCATATCTACGGAATGATGTATAATAAAGGACATCCACCTAAAGTTTCCCACTAATTTTCGCCTCTTTGCGCTAATACCAATTACGCCTCCATTCTGTTAACTATGCCGACGTGAAATACGCTACATATGTCTACATCGATGTCTTTTTTCCCATTCACCGATTATTCATTGTTTACGGTATTAACATTATTAGCAAATATTTTTGTTTCTGCTAGTAAATGTGATATGGCAGGAGTAATAATGGGCAAACAGAATGTACCACGGCTACAATTTTTCAACCTGAACACTTTATAAAACTCACCTTCGTGCAGTACCGGTACGTGTTCAACAACCGGTAACACTGCTATACACTTGCTCACTGTAATGAAATGTGGTCCTCGTTGCTTGCTATGACAGTAATTAACGGAGAGAAAACTACTATGCTAGTCAATGTATACTCTTATGTGGAAAGACTATAAAGGTCTAAAATAAATGTTAATAATAATAAATGCTATTTTCTTTTACAGTAAAAACTGATGTCTCATTATAAATGCTATGCTCTATAGATATAGATTTTCAACTTTATTGCTAAATACATTTGTTTTGAAAATATTTGCAGCCCTGATTATATGCCCATTGCCCATAAGTGGTACTTCAGTGTACGCATCATTTGAAAGTGCATTTCGTGTTTGTTTTGAATTATTGTAAGTTACTTATGTACGTTTCTCGGTATTCATCGTAAGTAATGTTGGCAGCAGCAGAGACTGGGTGAAATTAAAATGACCTTCATGCAAAAGACTCGCTTGTAGCTTTGGATGTTTGGTTACTCCAATTCATTCAACGAATCGGGTGCTTGTTTTTGTTGACATCTGACATGCCGTAGTGCCAACTGCATTGTGTTTATATCCGTAATCGTTATTCAGCATACCATTACTCCAAGTGGAAGTGTATTATTAAATTTTTTGCAGGGTTTCTTCAGTAATAACAGGTAGGTAACCGATGAATATTAAGAATATTATAGGAATATTGAACGCAATCTCCAAAATAGAATCCGTAACTAATGCTTGATTATTCACTCTATAGAATGGAATAGTTTCTATTCTATTCTAAAGATTCTATTCTAATGCTTGATTATTCACCGTATACGCAACGTGTGTTAAAATATCACTTATTCATTTGTATCTGAATTTGAGTGCTGTGCACCCACTGAAATTTTTTCGACATTGCGTCCAGAAATTCAGCTATATGTTGTGTCGTAATGCGAGAGAGTATGGTATCATAACTTGTCATATGATGATGATGAAACTTTATAATAGGCATTACCGATAACAGTACAGGTAAAATTGTTTTTTGCCATTACTCTTTCTGTTGTCTGCTGTACTTGGAGATGATTGATACTAATTTTGAAAATGCTGAGTTTGTCACTTGCTTGTGCGTTTTAAAATGTAGAGAATGTTCGTAACATTGTACTGCTAACATCCCGATAGGCGTAAGTAAGTTACCTCAATTAAGCGTTTAGGTTTAACGTGCTTTAATGCACAAATGACTTATTTTCAGGGACCTTGAAGTTCCAACTCTGAAGATCATGTTTTAATAGACCTACATGCAACTAAAAGTTTTATGATATTCTCACTTGCTGAGATTATTGTTTAAATTCAATGGGCCACAGCTCCGAATCGGGTGAATCCTCTGCTACAGAGACAGCAGAAAATGTGAATGGCCCTGCAGCTGAAGAGTGTGAAGAAGGGAGTGCAGCAGGGAAGAGAGATGGTGAAGTAACAGATGCCGAAGGTGACTCAAATGCTACAAAAAAGCACATTTGTCACTATCCTGGATGTAATAAAGAGTTCAATAGACCATGGCGCCTGACTGCTCACCTGTGTACGCATAGAGGAGAGGTAAGTACAGAATTATTTTGAATGACTATTTAGGAGATTATATTTTATTTGAATCCATCCTGTATTTTGCACTGCTGCTGTGGACCAATAAAATATAGATTCTCTGGGAAACAAAGTAGACACCAATATAAAAGTCTCTTCTTGAAATATTTCATCGTTCTTCAGGAAAAATTAAATTTCTCAGGTAGAGAGAAAAGTAGGCAATACTCAAAAACCCAATACCACTCATATGTTTTGACCCATAACGTCACAAGTTGGGACATACTCAACGCACACACAAAAAAGTGTGGACAAAAACATTCTGTAAGACAAAATAAAACTGTTACGCCCAAAGAAACCTTACTTTGCTACAAGCAGTTGCCATTCCAAATGATCAAAGTGATTATGGGCCTATTGTTTTTAATTAAATTATGGTGTTGATAGGTGGATGGATGAACATAAATTGAGCAGCTCGTATTGTAAAAGTAATGACACATTCATAACAAAAGAATAAAAGAACAATAAATCGAGTGAAACAACACAACACGCCGATGGATGGTATCCTGTGCTTCAGTTGACCCGAAAAGTAGTGCTATGTGTGTTGTTACGACCCTCCTAATAGAGTTAAATCCACAATTTGGTCCATTGGCAAAATCAGCAGTAGGCCTACTGTGATTCTAAATAAATCGGAAAATTCAGTATGTTTGGATGCTTGTGGGTTTCATTGAGAAACCAGAATTAAAGTCCACAATTTATGAAATAAGTTACACTGACCTGATAATTTATTGAATATGACTCTTCACTCTTATTACTGACAGTACTGAACCACCTTCCTATCCGAATTGTGCATACTCTTCAGTGATTTGCATTATATGCAAGTATACCTAACTTCTTTAATGGTGGTAGTGTCTACTTTCCTTGGGCTCTATTTGAGCTGTATGGCACAATTCAATAACCATTGATGGTAAGATTTTACAACGCTTCTCGCCGGTCTCCAGTGCTTATGTTGGCAACAGATGAACAATGAAGTTTAGAATTGCATTAATATTTTTTATGAGCTAAAGAGTAGATGTTATTGCTACTTGTTTCTCTCGCAGCAAATTTGATACTGTACCTGCTCTATGGTCGACAGATTCTTGTATGTATTCTTGTCCATTCAGAAAAAAAATAATTTTCGTTTTAATTGCAGTTGTCACGAAAAAACATTTATTTGTCATCTGAGTTGCCATCATTACCATTGGTGCCAACATAACCACGGCAGCCCGGCGAGAAGCATCGTACAATTTAACCACCGTTGACTTTGAAGTAAACACATATTTTAAATAACTATTTTATCCCAGTTAAATTTTCCCTTTGGTTGGCAGCGTAGTGTGTTGGTAATGGATGAAAATGGTGAGAGTTGTGAGGTCATTGGCCAGTTGTGTGATAGTATGCGGTATCTAATGAGATGCTAGTTTATTACGTGGAATAAACAAACACATTTTGTTGTTTGACATTAAATTTTTATTTGGCACAGGGACTAATATTGACAACAAAATATTCCTGATAATTTAGTGACCAGATAAGATTACATACAAGAACCTGTCAACACAAAGGATTAATTACCTCTAATGTAAAATTTTACTAAAGTAGTAGAATGAAGGACATTTAATACTTTTTGTTAACCATGTAGTTAATAATTAATGCTGTAACTTACCTGATCTATGATTGACAGGTTCTTTTATGCACTCTTGTCTGATCAAATTATCTTCATCAAGGATTCGTTTCTTTGTCAAAATTAGCTCACTAGACTGCCCCTGCCCTACATAAAACTTAACCATGTCATTATCATCATTGCATGTGAAAGAGGGGCAGTATAGAGCATTCTTTTATGTTCTTTTGTTTCTTATAATTTTTCGTGTAACACTTAAAACAGGCTGCATTCTGATATGCTGCCTGCATCAGGTCAATTTAAGACTTGTTATGCTAGTTGGTATATCTATGTAGCTTATGTTGAGAGACTCGGGTATGACGTCATTAGTCAAAGCCGACGCATTGTATTGTGGTCTTCAATTATGCCCCTGCATCTGCTCTGTCATTGATCACCTCATTTCCAGCCATTCTTATGTTTCCAACAGCAACACATTAGGTTGTGAACATCCTAAGTAAAATTAACCCTTCCTCCCCGAACATTATTTAATAAGCTAAAAACTCCTGGATCCACCCAAAGTGTGCCCTTAATTGTGTGTGGACTTATTCAAATTATTTGTGAATATATAGGGGAAACTTTGTGGCCAATCAATGATTGTTGGAGGGCAAATAATATTTTATACTGCTTGTTGGCTTTGCTGGGTGACATGGGAATATTGCACATACATTTGGAAACAGCACAATAATGAAATCGGTAGTAATATTTTAAAATGGGATGAAATACAGGTCAAGTGTGTTTGATTTCAGTCACTGGGTTTACCAGTTGACAAAAAACTGAAAATACATACCAAAAGGTGATGTCACTGCTGTCATTAATTTTACCTCATTTGCCTATTAATAATGAACATTCATCATCACTCTTGTTGGAAATCTATTATTGGCAGCAAATATAATTCACACAGTACTGAATTATTATTCAATACTTTAACATACTTTAGCGAATAAGTAATACAAATCTTATTGTCTAAATATCCCCCCTCTCCCTGTCCCCCTACACACACACACACACACTACAGCCATTGTTGAGCAGAGAAAAGGGAACTAGTATAAACACTGTTTAGAAGTTGTAATCCATCATTGCTACAGCATGTTTTCTGCTTTCCCCCTTTTGAAACAAAAGTTGCATTTTTCCTTATTACATTGTGAAAGTGTTCTTTATTCAGTTAGTTCCAGAAGATTTGTTTTGGTGGTATAAAATGTATTCATTGTAGTAAAATTATTTCACAGCTTCCATATAAATGCAGTTTTCATGGCTGTGACAAAGCATACAGTACTCGCAGCCATCTCAAAAGGCATACAAAAAATGCACATGAACAAAGAGAACTTGACATTTACTTAAGGTAATTTGAGTTTCAGGAAATTCTCTTGCTGTTTTCATATTGTCATATAAAAAAGAAAAATAAATATATTCCCTGTGATGTTGCAGATGCCCATTCCCAGGTTGTGATGCTGTGATGAAAAGCCGATGGAACATAAAAAAACATTACAAGTCAAAACATGAGCCAAAAGCTTTTAAATGCACAGAATGTGTGGAGAGTTTCAAGAAGCATAGTCAACTTAAAGCACATATGTATGAACACACTGGTGTTCCACCTATTCAGTTAGTACCAACTTTTTACTCAGTAAATTTGTTATAAAGTAGTTTTTGGTTTACACTACATAATGCAAGGTTTTTTTCTAAAGGTACTCATTTAACCTAGTGTTAAACAATTTCAGTTGGAACTGGGCACAATGGCGGTTAAGTTTTGCTTGTTCTTCACATCTACATCAGGCATTCTCAGTCAGCCAATTAATGTCCAGTATTGTTGTGAACACTGCTGTGACAGCCATAGGCATTGCTAACATTAAACTTTATTTTAGAGAGTTATCACTGGATCTTGTAATATTTGTTGCAAGTTATCATCACTGATGAAGCTGGCATGCAACAAATTCTACCTAAGCAAGTGACACAAAGCATGCATATATGAATACTTAAACTGTTGCTTGAAACCAGCAAAGATGCTTTTTCCACCTTTGTGTAGACACACCTGATCCGTCATCGTTTGTGGGTTGCACTAGTATGCATGTTTGTATTTTTTTTCTTTTTTTTTCATTAAAGTTTATTGTACTAATGGAATCTGGATGCATAGGTCCTTAGGCTTCTACATCTACTTCTACGTCCATACTCCGCAAGCCACTGGCGGAGGGTACCCTGAGTACCACTATAGGTTCTCCCTCCTATTCCAGTCATGTAGTTTTCACAGAAAGATAGATTGTCAATATTCCTCTGTGTGGGCTCTTATTTCTCTTACTTTATCCTTGTGATCTCTTCGTGAGATATACATAGGGGGGAGCAAGATACTGCTAGACTCCTCGGTAAAATATGTTCTCAAAACTTCAACAAAAGCTCGTAGAGTCAGAGCGTCTCTCATGCAGAGTCTTCCACTGGAGTTTATCGATCATATCCGTAATGCTTTCACAATTACCAAATGATCCTGTAATTAAGCACGCTGCTCTCCATTGGATCTTCTCTACTTCCTCTGTCAACCCCACCTGGTACGGATCCCACACTGGTGAGCAATATTCAAGGAGTGGGCAAACAAGTGTACTGTAACCTACTTCCTTTGTTTCCAGACTGCATTTCCTTAGGATTCTTCCAATGAATCTAAATCTGGCATCTGCTTTACCGACAACTGATTTTATATGTTCGTTCCATTTTAAATCACTCCTAATGCCTACTGCCAGATTATTTATGGAATTAATTGCTTCCAGTTGCTGACCTGCTATACTGTAGCTAAATTACAAAGGATCTTTTTTTTTTTTCTATGTATTTGCAGCACATTACACTTGTCTACATTGAGATTCAATTACCATTCCCTACACCATACGTCAATTCAATGCAGATCCTTCTGCATTACAATACAATTTTCCATTGTTACAACCTCTCTATATAATACAGCATCATCCACAAAAGCCGCAGTGAACTTCTGATGTTATCCACAGGGTTGTTTATTTATATTGTGAACAGCAACAGATGCACAACACTCCCCTGTGGCACACCTGATATCACTCTTACTTCGGAAGACTTCTCTCCATTGAGAATGCCATGCTGCATTCTGTTATCTAGGAACTCCTCAATCCAATCACGCAATTTGCCCGATAGACCATATGCTCTTAATTTGTTCATTAAACAACTGTGGGAAACTGTATCAAACACCTTGCGGAAGTCAAGAAACATGGCATCTACCTGAGAACCCCTGTCTATGGCGTCTGAGTCTCGTGGACGAATAGCGCGAGCTGGTATTCACATAATCACCTTTTTCCTAGCCCATGCTAATTCTTACAGAGCAGATTTCTAGTCTCCAGAAATGTCATTATACTCAAACATAATACATGTTCCAAAATTCTACAACTGATCGACATTAGAGATATAGGCCTATAGTTCTGCACATCTGTTAGTCGTCCCTTCTTGAAAATGGGGATGACCTGCACCATTTTCCAATCTTTTGGAATACTACGCTCTTCTAGAAACCTACGGTACACCACTGCAAGAAGGGGGCAAGTTCCTTTGCGTAATCAGTGTAAAAACGAACTGGTATCCCATAAGGTCCTGCGGCCTTTCTTCTTTTGAGCAATTTTAATTGTTTTTCTATCTCTCTGTCGATTATTTTGATATGTCATTATGTCGTCTGTGCGACAATCTAGAGAAGGAACTACAGTGCAATCTTGCACTGTGAAACAGCTTTGGAAAAGACATTTAGTAATTCAGCCTTTAGAGCCTCTGTTTCAATATCATTTTCGTCACAGAGTAGCTGGATGCTTTGTTTTGATACACCCACCGCTTTGACAGAAGACCAAAATTTCTTAAAGTTCCCTTTGCTTCCGTAGCAGTTTTCTAATTCGGTTGTTGTACCACGGTGGCTCCTTTCCATATCTTAAGATCTTGCTTGGTAGATACTCATATAGTGCATATTGTACGATGGCTTTGAAATTTGACCACTGTTCCTCAACACTATCTGTACTTGAGATAAAATTTGTGTGTTGAGCCGTCAAGTACTCTGAAATCTGCTTTTTGTCACTTTTTCCTAACAGAAAAATCTTCCTACATTTTTTAATAAATAGAAATATTTCTATTTACGGCTGAAATTATCGATGCTGAAACCGCTTTATGATTGCTGATTCCCTGTTCTGTGTTAACTGTTTCGAATAGTTTGGGTCTATCACCAGAAGGTCTGATATGTTGCCGTCACGAGTTGGTTCTCTGTTTAACTGCTCAAGGTAGTTTTTCAGCTAATGCATTCAAAACAATTTCACTGAATTCTTTATCCCTGCCACCCATCATAAATGTGCGAGTCTCCCAGTCTATATCCGGTAAATTAAAATCTCCTTCCAAAACTGTAACATGATCAGGAAATCTACTCAAATATTTTCTAAATTTTCCTTCAGGTGTTCTGCCACAACTACTGCTGAGCCAGGAGGCCTATAGAAACATCCAATTACTATGTTTGAGCCTGCTTTAACTATGACCTTCTCCCAAATTATTTCAAATTTCAGATCTCCATCAATTTCCTTTGCTACTAGTGCACTTTTTATTGTTATAAACACGCCTCTCCCTTCACTGTTCAGCCTCTCTCTGTGCTATGCCTTCCAGTCTGAGTTTAGAATCTCATTACTGTTTACATTTGGTTTCAGCCAACTTTCCATCCCTAGTACTATGCGAGCATTGTGACCGTTTATTAATGAGTGCAGTTCTGGGACCTTCCTATAGACACCCTGTTGTGTTCTGCCCACTGCTACCTTGTTGCGGCTCAAGGAGGAGACCGGAAGGGTCTCCTCCACATCTCAGATGAGACCCCTGGCAATCAAACTGAGTGCACACTGGCCTTCTTCCCCGATCTTTCCACTATTTCCGTAAAGGTCTCCATCACCCGCCTAACATTGGAGCTCCCAATCACTAACAAAGCCCTCCCCCCCTGCGCTTGCTCGGACCCTGCTGAAGGAGTGGCCACATGTCCACTCACAGGCAGTACAGGTGATGCCACACGGCTAGCCTCCACATTGACCCTCTGCCACGAGTGACGCAAACGCCGTTGTACCCGCCACACCCCTTGCAGAGAGGGTGGCTCAACCACGTCCGGTAGACGCGAAGATGTCCCGACAGTTGGGACCGTGGGTGAAGCATGTAACACCTGTGGCGTCCCATGCGATTCACCAGAGCCCCCAATGCCGCAACACTCAGAGGCAGCAGCCTGAAGACGGCTGACTGTGGCCAACAGCGCGCTCAGCTGCTTGCAAACAGTGGCCAGCTCCTCCTGTGTCCGTACACAGCAGTCACACATCCTAGCTATCCTAATAAATCAAAAATTGCCTGTGCTGGTGCTGCTAACTGTGCGACCGGTCCGCCCAACACTACCTATCAAATACGTGAGAATAAATTATTAAAACAGTAGCACAAACGAAATCTGCATAGTGCGCGAGAATAAATCTCTTTAAACAGAAGTACTAATAAAAATGAAGAACTTGACTGGCAAATTAAATTTGACACAAATTAAATTATAATACTTGCGCTGTTTATGATGTGACACTGGTGGTAGTTGGCACTGGACTGGAATAAGCAAAAACAAGACAAGACAAAGCAAATATTTGGTGATAAATCAAAAGAAGGTGGGTGGGAGTCATTGGTAATGGTATCATTCTTGGAGAATTCTGCTGAGATCTCCATCTCCACTCCCTGGACTGTGCTTCCCATTTTTTCTTGCACATCTCACCTTGAATCAGACATAAATCACAATTAGGACTGTTCTGTCTCACAGTTGCTCTCTCCATTTTCCAATGTTTGTTACACTCAGTCCTTGAAGAGATTCCAAGGTGCTCCCATATTTTGGCCTGGTGGCTCTAAAACTGTAGGTATGGTGGGGTATTCTTTCATATCTCCCCTTGGTACAAAAATCACTCTTTACCATGAACATTTAGTGTCTTCACAGAAAAGTTGGTGCATATTTTTAGAGCCCTCCATTTTATTAATTAGGCTTTGCTCTTCAAGGTTTTAGTATACACTGATTCAAAGAGCGGCCTGCAGCTATAGACCGATGCTATCCTGGACATCCCTTGGTCTCTGCTATCTATGACCAATTCTTTGACCTTAGCAATACCATTTGCTCAGTTGTCTTTCACTGGGTCTCAAGTCATGTACATATCTTGGTAAATTAACTGGCTGATGTTTTGGCTAGAAAAGCAGTTAATTCCCCCCCCCCCCCCACCCAGTTGCTCTAACGATGCCAGGTGCATATTTGTGGATCATATCAAACCTCTCTTCACTCAAATATGGAATGACATCTGGCACTCTACCTCAAGCTCTAACGAACTCCATTCAATAAAGGAAAGCCTGGCACTTTTCTTTCCTCCCAGAAGGACTCCAGTATCTTGTCTGTTGCTCATTGGCCATACTAGGCTAACTCAGTAATGAACCACCTCCTCTCATTTTGGCCCTTTGTACATAGTACGAGGCCTGTCTAAAAAGTATCAGACCTTTGGCCAGAAAAAAATATTTTCAATACCTGACAGGGTTGGGACTCTAGTCCCCATCAAACTAGGCCCCTTGTGCTTGCACACATGTAGTCCACTTACCCTTCCACAGCCAGACACCTCTGGAAGTCTTATTTTGGAATGATGTTCAGCTCCATCATCATGTTCCATATTATCTCCTCTCTACTTTGAAATGGGATCCTTTCAGTGTCGTCTTCAATTTTGGAAACAACCAGAAATCACAAGGAACTCTGTCTGAGGAGCAGGGAGGTTGGTGAATGGCTGTTATTCCATGTTTGGCCAAGAAATTTTGGATCAAGAGGGATGAATGTTTGGGGGTGTTGTCGTGATGCAGTTACCAGTTTTTGCCACCCACCTGTCTGGTCTTTTGCACTGAACTGTCAGGGAGTATCTGGAGAACATCTTGATAGTACTCCTTTGTCCTGTTTGCCCTTCTGGTGAATATTCCTGATGCACAATTCCACAGACATCAAAGAAGAGACGGAATCACCTTGATTTTGCTTCACTCTTTCTTCGGCCTTGGAGATACAGGATGCTTCCATTGGGACAAATGTCTTTTTGTTTTTGGGTCATATCCTTAGGCCCACGACATCTCCGTCCAGTTATCAAGGTGTTCAGGAACCCAGGATCAGTGTTGGCAGTGTCCAGAAGGCCCTGTACAATGTCAAAATGGAGGGCTTTTTGTTCTGGCGACAACAACTTCTTGAATTTCATAGCCACTTGGTGCATGTTCAAATCGTCATGCAAAAGTGCATGTGCAGCATTTCTGCTCATTCCAACCTTTTGGGAAATCTCCGACACAGTCAAATGACGATCTGCCATTACCAAATTTTGCACCCTTTTAACAACAGCTGCACTCCAAGCAGTTCGTGGCCTGCCAGAACACTTGTCATGCTCTGCTGATGTGCAGCCATTTTTGAATTGGTTGAACCACTCCTTAATTTGTGTTACACCCATTGCAGCTTCTCCAAACACCTGCTGAACTTACAAATTGTTTCACTTTGAGACTCAAAAAGCTTTTGACAAAATTTTATGCAGTACTTTTGCTCAAGACGTTCAGTCATATTGAGAGAATCGGTAATCCCATGAACATGTTGTGTAGCACGTCACTCAATGACTGACAGGCAGCAACTGATGCACTGGAACACGGGGACAAAATTCACGTGTGCGCATAAAGGTCTTCTCCTTTACTGTGTACAGTGGTGCCACACTATCATCTCTATTTTGCATGGGATAATCAAAGGTAAGATACTTTTTAGACAGACCTTGTATAGCCCCACAAACGTATTACCTTTAATATCAGCAGTTGACTCTTGAATGCTTGAACAGGACCTTAGTTTCCTCCTTGAAACTGGCTTTGGTGTACTTATACTTTAGGTAAGTAGGCTTATCATTGATATGCAGATGTTGGTAGCGAAAGGCAGCCAGTCAGAAGTGTTGTTGAAAGAGCCAGTGAAAATGCATCTTTCATACCATGAAGGAAGATACAGTAAAACCTCATTTTTACATTCTCGGTTTATACGTTTTCCCACCATTTACACCAGTTTTTGTCGGCCCCATCAAGTTTACTATGTTAATTAGACCTCGTTCTTGCATTAACATATTTACACTTTTCCCGTGTTTTACGCTTTTCGAAAGGATTTTCGTGAAGAAAAATGACGTAATGTATCTAAATTGACGCTAGCATGGCTTTCCCCATAAAGTATAGCGCTTAAAAATTATTCGCAGTCGAGTTTCTTGACACTTTGCATTTATTCAAACGTATATTTTGCCTTTCATTGTTGACTTACGACGCACCGATTTGTGGCGATGTAGTTCATCTTTCCACCAGCTTCTTTGCCAGAGCGCTTGGAGTGAGAATAATGCTGATTTGTGGCAGTGTAGTTCCTCTTTCCGCTAGCTTCTTTGAGACAGCTGCTGGCGTCTACTCAAACAATCAGAACCAGTTGCTTTGTTGAAGTGAGAATAAAGAGTTGCATTGTTTTTGTGATACATATTTCTGATTAATAAAGAACGTTATCTGTCAAAGTTGGGTAACATAATACCCACAGCCTCAAAAAAGCGCTAATAGTGAGAGGTGCCGATCCTATGCAAACGTCACAAAAATACTTATGCATATGTTTGTACTCGTGAACGCGAATAAATTCTCTAAAATCGTCATGTGAAACATCTAAAAATACAAAAATAATGGAACTTTGAGTTTTACTACATAAATAATAACGTAATTCCGGTAAAAGGCAGTAATTTTGAAGATGTGTTACATTGCCTGGCAGCAGCGTCCAAACGATATCGAAGCGGTTCAGGTAATTTTGAAGATGTGTTACGTAGCCCAGCAGTGATGTCCTCGATTACAATGAATGAAATTACGTCAAAAAATTCTACTTCCCATAAAATTATGTTTTGCCTGGCACTTAAAATAGTAAAAATTTGGATAATCTTTATTGTATAATAAACTTCCTGGCGAGTATTTAGATGCCTGTTATGTACATATATCACAAATAAACTACGAAAATGCAAGGCTGATGCAGTAAGCATATTTTACCATTTAAAACATTATTTCCTGCATTTTACATTTTTCTGCATTTTATACCATTTTACTTAAGTCCCTTGAAAAGCATAAAAACGAGGTTCTACTGTAGCATGTAATTTGAATGTCAGGCTGACATTTTCAAGAGGTTATATGTATTATATAAATATATTTTTCTTTCTTATGCAGTTCTGAGATTGTCTGCTTTGTTGAATTAGGTTTCATAGCAATGGGAAGAAATTTGATATTAATCCAATTGATACAACTAAGAGATAGTGAATGAAAGTAGTACATCCAGAACTAGTCACTACTTGAGTGTGACAATATTTTATTTTTTGTTTTTCCCCCTTTACATAATGTTATCTGCAAAGTACTTTAAATGTTAAGAAATCAGCATTATTGATGAATGGATTGTACTCAATTTTCATTAATTAAAAAATCTATTGCACCCGTGTGTTCTTCTTTTTGATGTACTATTCTGTAGCAACAGTGACAGTTGGAGCAATGATATTTACACTGATCGTAAATAATAATTGAGATATTTCCTATGAATATGTCACTATAGTGCTATAAAAATATTCATGTCTTCACAGTTTTACGGTAGCACTCATCAAAAAATGTCACTAATTTTGGCTAAAAACATTTAACATACATGGACAATGCCGTGTTGTTTGCAAAACAAAACTGAAAGGCATTTGCATTTGCTCTCTGTATGACACTTCTGATTGGCTGCCATTCACTATCGATATCTGTACATCAACGAGAAGGTAGTGTCACCTACATTAGGATTTAACTATGGTTTTTATTTACAGTAACAATTTTTTATAGTACCCTTGGAGGATAGGTTGGTAATGGTTGTAGTGTCCCCCTGTTGTGCATTCTGTCAGCCTGGCGTCACATGACCTTACTCCCTTGTCCTATTTGAATAATTCTCTAGACTTGGTCTCCACTTCTTATGTCCCTCTGCATCCTAAGCAATTGAAGAACAGGGCCCAATGGCATGGTGAGTCAACACAGTCGTATATACAATGTGTTTTGGCCCCATGTGTCAAGATCTTCTGTTAAAAGATGTTTCAACAACTTAATAGTTTATCCAATGGTGCCAGAAAATTGAAGAGATGCAACAGAGGAGGGTTGGACGAAATAAGTAAGACAGACTCCCGAATGTAGTCCCTATGGTTTTTGCTTCTCTCATACGACAAATTGTGAGAGAAGCATTACAACAGTTCGTGACAGCCGGGACTGTTGGATCAACTGAGCACCAGATTATGGCCATGGAAGTCAGTGCTCTATGTCATAAGGGCACCAATACCACTGAGGAAGAGGTATTTCAAACATTAGCACTTTTCAGTCCCGCCAGTCGCACCTAACATGAAGAATGGCCTCGCCCTTCTATGACTTATGCTGCAGCCGCCAAACAACAGCTTAGGAACCAACCGACGTGACCACAACCAACTCCTCCAGCAACTGTGAAGCCTCGCAGTGGGACAGATATCTGGAGTACAGAAGACAACACGCCATTATATTTTCACTGTGGCCTTCCCGGTCCTGTCATGAGCTGTAGGGAGAGAAGATGACTATTTGACAATTATTATACCGCAAGACATAAACCATTGGAGCAGTCCTTTCAACGGCAGTCAACTGCATATGATTACTGTCAACCTATGGGACGAAGCATGTCACAGTATTCTGGATGTGGTCACTCTCCAACATGCTGCCGCTGTTCATTGTCGCCTTACAGAGATACCAGCTGCTCGTCTAGCTGCCGTGTTCAGGAAAACTAGATGATGGAACCATCTATGAAGGTGAGGCTGCCGCAGATGAAAATAAAATCCTCTCTGGATGACAGTCGCTAAGATTTCGGGAAATCTCATTGACGTCGTCATCGGCAGCCAACCTGTCCACACACTAGTAGATTCAGGAACTTCCTTCTCTGTATTGTCGAATGACTACTGCTGCAAACTAAAGAAGATAATGTTATGTGATACAAGAGCGACTGTGCTAAAAGTCACAAATGAAAAATACGTCCAGCCCGCAGGAATATGTGTCACAAGAATAACTATCAGCACCAGGATGCAGCCATTTGAAATTGTCATTTTAATAGAATGTAGCCATAATGCCATCTTGGCTGGGACCTCCTTCAGGCATCCCACACTGCCATTATTGACTGTGGAAGATCTGAGCTACAAATTGATGAAGCCGTTCCGATGAGTACACCTAACATGTACTATCCTGGGAGGTTGTTTGCTGTTGAGAATGTTGAGATCCCACTGTTAATAATGAGAAGAGTTTGTCAGCGGCCAAGATAATCAGTTGGGTGGTGAAGTGGTTGTCAATCACATAACGCTAATCAGTATAACAAAGGAAATCTACATACCAGTGGCTATCATAAGCATTACTGATGGTCAAGGAGGACTTTGGATCACTAATTTACATGCTCAATGACAACTCATTCCTAAAGGAATGTGTATTGGAACAGCTGAACCAGTCCAGGACAGTGAACTCAATGTCCTCGACATAGTCTTGTGCCTTGCTGTTACTGCTGACAACACACTAGAGGAAACTACTACGGAATTGCATATAGGGCCCAGCCTGACAAAGGATCATCATCCGCAGGTGTTAACCATACTACACTAATTTTCAGGTACTCCATGTCAGGCAGGAGAAGATCCGGATGAAATGGCCCATGATAAAACACTGTATCAAAACCGGGAATCGCCCATCAATTAGCCAGTGTTCGTACAGAGTGTCGCCAGCTGAAAGATAATTCAGGAAGAACTGGAGATGATGTTGCACTATGACATTATTCAACCTTTAGAGTGTCCCTGGTCGTCTCCGGTGGCCCTCTTGAAGAAGGGGGGTGGCACGTGGCATTTCTGTGTCAATTATTGGCGGCTGAACAAAATCACAAAGAAAGATGTCTACCCCTCTCCACTCACTGATGACACCTTAGACTATCTGAAGGGATCTACATACTTTCAACCGTGGACATTCAGACAGGTAACTGGCAAATGGAGGTTGACGATGCTGACAGGGACAAGGCTGCTTTTATTTCACCTGATGGCCTCTATGAATTCAAAGTTATGCCGTTTGGACTATGTAATGCCCCGGCCACATTCAAACACATAATGGACAACTTACTTCAACATCTTAAATGGGCGACGTGTCTTTGTTATCTAGATGACATTGTCATTTTCTCAAGGAAATTTGCGGAACATCTAAGCCTTCCAACTGTGTTGAAGTGTGTTCAGACAGCAGGACTCCACCTCAACCCAAAGAAGTGCCTCTTCACCGCCAAAGAGATAAAAATTGTGGGGCACCTAGTGAACAGAGATAGTCTATGTCCTGATCCAGATAAACTAAGGGCAGTCACAGAATTTCCAACTCCTCAGCACATCCGTGATGTGAGAAGTTTCCTGGGGCTGTGCTCATACTACTGTTGTTTCATAAAAGGTTTTTGTAACAAGGCATGTCTATTGCAAAATCTTCTACAGGGAGACGCCAAGTTTTACTGGGATGAGACGAAAGAGCTTTCTGGGCATTTAAGGAGACTCTAACTTCCACACCAGTTGTAGCCTTATACACAGGTGCTGGTGATTGAGATTGGTGTTGTGCTTGTACAAATTCAGGAAGGTGCCGAAAAGGTGAAAGCATATGCATCAAGAGTTCTATCAAAGTCCGCGATAAACTAGATAAACCCAGAAGGAATGTCTCGCTGTTATCTGGGCTCTCAAGTTTCAGCTGTTTATATGGTAAACCATTCACCGTTGTGACAGATCACCATTCTTTATGTTGGCTGACCAATTTGAAGGAACTATCAGGTCGACTAGCCAGATGGGCATTGAGACTCTAAGAGTACGTGTCACAGTCGTATTAAAAAACGGGTGCAAACAGGACAACACTGACTGCCTTTTGAGGAATCCATTAGCCGAACACAACACATAGATGAAATTTTAGCCCTGAGTTAGGTGACATTACCGCTGAACAGAGGGAAGGTCCAGCATTATTACAAACTATAGAGCCCTTGGAGAAAGGAGGACCAACCAAAGGAGAGTATCAACTTATAAATGGGACATTGTATGTATAAGAGTAACTACGATCCACTGGGCTCCAAACGTCTACTGGTTGTTCCAGCTCATCCCCGTCCAGCTATTCTCAAGTATTTCCACGATTCTCCAATATCCGGTCATCTGGGATTCATGAAGACCTTAGACAGAATCAGATGCAGATATTACTGTAAAGGTGTCTACCGATCTTTCAAGAACTGTGTGTGTCACTGTAAGGAGTGCCAGAGACAGAAGCATGTGCCGCAGTTACCTCCAGGTCGTCTGGTACCAATTCCACCTGCAGTAGCTCCATTCCACTGGATTAGAATCAACCTTTTAGACAGGTCCCCGTAGTCGACACCAGTAACCGATGGATAGTAGTCTGCACTGACTACCTCACACGCTATACTCTCATCAAACCTGTGCCGACTGCAGAAGGTCCAGAGATTGCAAAATTCCTAGTAGAGGATATTATTTTGAAACATGGTGTACCGTGTGTGATGATATCTGATCGAGCAAAAGTATCCATGTCAAAACTAGTATCAGCGATAGTGTCATGTTGCGACATTGTCTACAGAATCACAAATGCCTACCATCCTCAGACAAATGGTCTTACAGAACGTTTTAACAAGATGTTAGCAGATATGCTGTCAATGTACGTTGATGTTTAGCAGAAGGATTGGGAGGCAATACTGCCAGTCATGACATTGCTTATAATACAGCAAGGCAAGACACCAGAGGTTTCACGCTGTTTTTTCTGCTCCATGGTCATGAAGCTGATAAGACAATGAATACGCTGTTCCCGTTCCAACCAGACGACACTCAGGGCAATTATGTGACACAGCTCATCATCAGGGTTGAAGAAGCAACACAGCTGGCTCGCATACAGACACTGGACGCCTAGGAGAAGGTCCATCAGTGGTACAACGATGAGCACTGACCTGTTGTGTACAGCCCAGGAGATCTGGTATGGATTTTTACCCCTGTACGGAATTTTGGGCTATCAGAAAAGTTACTGAAGAGATACTTTAGTCCATATCATGTCATACACCACTTGTCAGACGTCGCATACGAAATCAATCATTATAAGCCAACCTCAAAACGACAAAAACAGAGAGATATTGTGCATGTCCTCCATATGAAGCCTTACCACATTCCCATAGAATAGATAGACAGAAACGGCCTGTTGTTCAAAGACCATTATGATAATGATGAAGCCACAACAAGAGGGTCTGGCGCCGGTCGTTGTCACTGTAAGGAAGATGTGCAGGCAGAATGGAAGGATTCCCTGTAACTGCCATACAGAGGACCTATGACAAGATCCAGGACACTTCAGCTGGCTGCAAAGGGAACCAAACAGCGGGTTGCTATTCTTCCATGAAGGAGAGAAATGCCATGAGTCTTCAGACGGAACACGTGGTGCAGTGGTTAGCATCACAGTTCTCTGTGTTTGCGGTCCCCAGTTCAAATCCCATGAAAGGAAGAAAAAAATTTGTTTGTTTTCACTACTTCTAGAATGTTCTATGTGTTTCTTATGTTTGATATACTTGTAAGTTCCAGAAAATTCTTTTCATGTATAAATAGTGGAACACTCCAAGCAGGAGGCAGCCTGTACTGAGTGTACACTTGTGTTAGCAATAAATGTGTTCTAAGTGTAAAGTGTTGTGCTCTATTAACGACCAGCATTCGAATTCCAGACCAACGGCAGTTTTCAACATGACAATTTCATTTCAGGCTGAGTTACTACGATTGCAAGCATTCTTGGAAATTACCCGTAATGCTGTCACTGGCAAAGTTTACCAAAGAAGGAAGCACTAATATTTCTAAATTAGTAGATTTGTGTCTACTTTTGTTACTAGGATAGCATTTCAGTTTTATGTTTTTTTATATCCGTGTTAAACTATTGTTGTTACTTTCAGGTGCACAGTATGTAATGCAGGATTTCTGAAAATCGGGGATCTCAACAGGCACATGCGATGTCACAAACAACACACATGCTCGTTTGGCGAATGTAAGCAGGTTTTTGAAACATGGACACAGCTTCGAAAACATGTGGCACTTGAGCATCCAAAAGGTATGTCAGAGTGTTATGGAATGAAAAAAGAGGAATTTTATTTAGAATTTTCAGTCTTTAATGTGTTCAAAATGAAGTGTTATTCCACAGTTGTAAATTCAGCATTTATGATGTGCAAGTAGGTAATACCTTTGCATTATAATGTCGCTATCTTTTTTTGGTTGTTCCAGTTTTCCATCATGATAAGGTACTAAAGCAGATGAATGTTATAACCCTTATCTCTGAAATGTAAAGACATTGAAACACCCACATAAATAATGCTCGTTGAATGCTAAATAAAAGGAGATTGCTATAAAACACTTGTACAACTGTGTCTTAAGTATTGCTCAAGTTTTTGGGATCCCCACTTGATCGGTTTAATGGAGGACTTGGAGGCAGTTCAGATGTTGGCAGCTAGGTTCGTAACAGGTCGATTCGATGAATGTGTGTGTGTGTGTGTGTGTGTGTGTGTGTGTGTTTTACTGAAATAGTTTGGGAGATCAAATGGAGTAGCTGGAGGAAAGGCGGCATTCTATTGGAGAAACACTGTTGAAGAAATTTAGAGGGCCAGAATTTGAGGTTGACTACAGAACGATTCTACTGCTGCCAACCTACATTTTGCGAAATATCACAAAGATAAGATCAGAGAGATTAGGGCTCTTAATGGATGCTTATAAGCATTCATTAGGGCTCTTAACGGATGCTTATAAGCATTCATTTTTCTCTCCTTCTCAGATGTGCCAACTCTCCCAATTTTAGTGGAAAACTCTCGATTTTTCCTTCTTGCTCCCGATCTTGAAGACTGATCCCCCGATTTTCAACGCAGTTTCGAAACTTTTCTTATTTGAAAATCCCTTCGATATATCGATGGACGATGAGATGTAGCTAGTCAATAGTCGTTCAAACCGAAATGCTTTGCATTGTTTATAAAACCATTGTGTTGTCAATTTTGCTGTGTGTTGTGTGTAAAGTTGAAATAGTGCTTGTTGGCTGCGTATCTCATAGGTCTTAATTATATTTCAGCAAAAAGTCAAAGAAATATAATTCACTGTCCAGAAGAGTTTCCATATTTGAGTTGAGGAAGGGACAAACTTATGCATTTTGAAATGTATGTAGTAGTGACTTTTCAGTGGCTCAAAGTGGGAAATACGACATTCTTAAACATGTGGGAACAAAAAAACACGAGGAGAGTGTCCAGAATGCAGAATAGAATAAAAAACTCAACTTTTTGTGTAAACCTCAAAAAGGAACTGTGACAAATGTCAAGGCCTTATTAATGTCATTTACTGTAGAACATAACTCGCCTATAAATTGTGCCGACCATGCCAGGCCCTTGTTTCGCAAATTGTTTCCCAATTCTGAAATTGCAAAATGATATATGGGTGCACCAGGACAAAAACGACTATTATTTTGGAAATGCGCATGGAAGAAAGAGCTGAAATTATTACCCACTTGCAGGAGAATCCATTTTCTATTGCTACCGATGCTAGTAATAAAACAGACTTCAAATTTTATCCTATCATTGTGTCGTTCTTCAACCTTGAACTCCGTGAAATTCGATATAGTATATTCCTGTGCCTAATTTAGGAGGCGGCACTACTGGAGCCAGTATTGCTGATCTTTTGCTTAAAACTTTACGGGAATTCCGTATTCCATTAAAAAACTGTCTGGCTTTTGGTGCTATTAATGCTCCTGTAATGGTAGGGTTAAAAAAGGGTGTGACAGGATGTTTGAAGCTGGAAATAAATAACTTGTTGTAGGCTGTTCTTGTCACCTAATTAATCCTGCTGCAGAGGAGGAGGATGCATGTTTGCCTTTAATTGTTGACGAAAACACTATTGACTATATTATTTAGAAATGTATGCAAAGAGGAAAGAAACATTTAGAAATTTTCTAATTTTACATGACACTGAAATGACAAAGGTTCTGAAGCACGTACGTACTCGATTGTTGTAATTGAAAACATGTTTAGATAGGTTTTTGGATTACTGGGACCCTTTAGTTAGTTAATTCAAGAGTGAAATTGAGTATGGATTCTGAAGTGGGTACTTTGAGGAATTATAAAATTCCAAAGCACACTGTTTAGATGCAGCCAACACACTGTGCTGTCCAATAGATTTTAATATTTTCTTTGTGTAATAATTCTGAGTGTTAGTTCTCTCAAGAGTGCTTCACTTTAATATGTGTGAATCCAAAGAAACCTGCAGAGATCATCATTTATTTTGGTGAGCACTTTGAATGATAAATCTCAACATTCTGAAAGCTCAGGTAATTCCATTATTTAGTATTTACATGTAAATAATGAAACACATGGAATAGAGTTCTTACATGTATTGAATTAGTGCATCTTAAGTCATCATGGGTGTGTGTTAATTCACCATTGTACACCGCTAAAATTCTCCAGATTTTTCACTTTTCAAAGTTGGCATGTCTGCATTCTATATGGGAGTGGAACAGAAACGCAAGTAACTAGTAAGCCACAGACCTTTGGGTGGATTGCGGAGTCTGTATGTAGATGTAAAAGCGCAAATTCCACTTAATATTTGACAGATTTTAGTCTTCATTACCTTTTATTGTGCAGTAGCTACACCAGTTACAAAACTACAAAACCATTGCCAAAAAACTGCAATTTGTTTCTCAGCTGAAAACAATGTTTTGAAACATTAGGTATGAATTATTTTATGTTTCTAGAGTGCATGCCCAAAATTTTTGGCTCTACAGATGGATAATGCAGCAGCAGGACCATTGAAAAATGGTGTCTGTAAGTGATCCACAGTGCAACCAAAGTGCCATCATTGAATTTCTGGCTACAGGGAGAGAAACTGTAGCGAATGTTTGCAAATATTTGTGCACAGTCTATGGCGTTTCTGCTGTCAAACCAGAGTACTGTTAATTACTGGGCACTGCAGGTGAAATTATCAGAAGGCAGTTTGGCAGAGCTCCAGGAATCAATGCTGTTGGAAGATCATCAACACTATCACAATTTATATTTTGCAGTGAGCTGATGTCACTCGTGGGGACAAAGGCATAACGACTTGTCAGTTAGTGCAGAGTTTGTTCATCAGCAAAGGAAGAGTGGCTGCAATTATCCACACTCACAGATACTCAAAAGTTGGAAGATTGCCAAACACATCACAAAACAGTGTTGTTCGGTGTTACACCATTGTTCTAGCCTCCTCAGACTCCCACTTCTTTGGGCTATTAAAGAATATCATTTGTGGAACACATTTTGAGGATAACAAGGTGGTGATTCACACAGTAATTCTTATTATATTCAATAAGTAATTGTTAAAGGAGAAAATGTGGTGTAATAGTTTCTGGGCAACCTCTGTATGTTTGAAATTACTACACCAATTGTCACAATCAAATTTGAAGTACCCAATACAAACTAACCATAATTTAAAGTTTTAGGACTCTGCTCAAAACTCATAAGATCTGATAGACCAGAGGTGGGCACAAATCGGATCAATGAGCAGCGCTCCGGCTCAGGCAGGAAAAAGAGCAGCGTTCACTCTCGGCCGGTAGTTATCCTAGTTGCCACTAGAGGTCTGCATGCTTGCTGGCGCACCTGACAAACGTTCGATACGGCGAGTTATAGTACGCCACGACAGACTCAAACTTGCGAAAGAATGTGATAACTGTGGACGTAGTTTGTCTGCTACGACTTCCAAACTCTGCTTCACAAATTCACCTCCACAAAATGGTTGGGAAGTACGGGCTATCAGCAAAGCTATTCTGTAACTAGCATGAACAGCTGCATCGGAGAATGAGGCATCATATTCCTGTGTAAGAAATTAACAGAGTTGTCATTTCAAAGGAAAATTGGTTTTATTAAACAAAACACTGATTAAGTTATCTCGTTAGTAGGTACAGCAATATAATACATACCTCTACTTTACTTCCTTCCTTGCGTAGATTATTAAGAAGATTTACTCACACTTCACCTTCTACACTTCCATACTGGTTGAAGTGATGTGTTCTATAGTGAGATCCTAAATTGTACTTTTTTATGCCTAGTATTTTACTACATACCAAACATTTTGCTCCTTCGCTTTCAGTGAACAAGTAATCATACTCCCAACTAGAGTTGAACTGGAAAATAGAACGCCACTTTAGCGCGCCGATTTGACTAGCCATTTCAATTCCACAGCGTACTGTATCATAACGTAATATCATAGATTATAACGAAAACCCTGAAGTACACTGTTAGCGGTGTCTTCTGAAACAAACAAAAAATCGCTCTTATCTTTATAAGATATTTGCCGGCTCGACTGAATGCGCTGTATGTTTTAGAGAAGAGTTTCCAGTATTATAAGTTACTTACTTATAAACATAATAGCAATTTTCAGGAGATACCCCTAGCAGTGGAATCTGTTCATTTGAGTTGGATGCTAAAGAGTTTGCACTATTGTCTTTATAAGTTATTTTATAACGTATTTGGCCAGGTGCATTTCTGCGGCTACATTAGCGAGTTGGCTGAGCATAACGCCATCTAGTCTTTTCAGCAGGAGCTACGTGATGGACGCCAGCTGCTGGCGGCTCTGCTCCCACTCAGGCAGGCAGCTCTGAGAGTGCGGCCTCGCTCATTGCCCACCACTGTGATAGACAATGCTGATATTATTCACTTATTTAGCTCACGGTTAGAAATATTTCCAGAGTTGATGTTAGTGACAGAATTTGATGCTACAATCTTCTCTATGAATATAAACTAAGAATATAATAAAGATAGATTAAAATTCACTGGAAAGACACATGACAAGCTGAGACAAACAAAAAAAATACAACACTCAAGATATCAGCCATTAGCCTTCATCAGAAAAAGAGCATTCACACAGGCATATTTCACATACTCATTAGGAGTGTGGCGGCTGGAGATTATGGTTGTGTGCCTATTTGATTGTTTGATGCTCTTTTTATGGCTTAATATGGCTTTACTGCACTTTGCTGCAGTATAGATTTAATAATTGCTTATAATCCACTTCATTTAAAGTTGAACATTAATTTTAAGTGGTTTAGAACAAAAACTTTAATAAGGTGTGTTTTTTCCATCCCATGCCACATCAAAACTCTAGTCTCAGAGAATAAAGGAATAGTATGTTATTGTAATAGGATTAATATATTTCAGTTCTGTACTGGCAAACATTTAAACTAGACGTAGAAGCCATGGTTTTACAGCCATTCAAGAATAACTTTAAAAGTTGCCTTCGAACCCCCTTCCTCCCCACTCTCCATCCTAATGCTTGAACCCTACCGCTCAGGGTTTTTAATTATTGTTCATGACACTCCATCATAGTGTGTGCAGAAAATTGTGATGTGTTAACACCCTCACACCTCTCCTGTCTTTACTTCCTCTCTTTCCTCCTCTCACCCCTCCCTTTACTGCTTTCCAAGCTGTATCTCACATTCTTATCTATCAGTGCCTTCATGCTTCGCCAGGTGGCACAGCATCAAAAGCCTTGCCCTGCATCCTTCCCCATCCAAGTGTGGGCATAGAATGTGCCTTGCTACCTCATATAGCATAAAAGCACTGATGAATGGGAATATGAGATGCTGATTAGAAAGTAGTAAACAGACAAGGTGGGGGAGGGAACAGGAAAGGTGCAGACAGTTAAAAAATAATAATAATACAAAAATAGGTTGCACCCAGCTGGAAGAGAGACATAGATGGAGAGCAGATTGGGGAGACTGTTAGGTATGGCGTATAGGGGTGAAGGGTTACCTTAGGTTGAGACCAGGATGGTTGAGGGACTGTAGAATGTGTTGTAAGGACAACTCGCATCTGTGCAGTGCAGAAGAGCTGATGGTGGATGGGAAGCTCCAGGTTAACAGGGGTTATATCAGCCACTGAAATCGAGCGTTTTATGCTAAACTGCTTGCTGTGACATAGGGTGGTCCATCTTACTTTTGGCCAGTTTTACAGTGGCCATTCATTCTGATGGACAGCTGTTTGGTAGTCATACCATTGTATAAATCTGTGCAATGATTGCAGCAAAAATGGTAAATCACTTTGCTGCATTCAGAGGTGCCCTGGCCTCTGATAGAGCTGGATATGCCTGTGACAGGATTGGAAGTACTGGGAGGGTGAATTACCGTATATACTCACATAAGTCGCGCATATTTCCCCCCGAATTTATGAACAAAACCTGAGGTTGGTATTACTCCATCTGCAACAACAAAACACACTAGGCGAGTATTACTCCTCTTTAAAAAACAGATCCCTTAAGGTCAGTATTACACAATAATATTTTCAATCAAATCTTTGACAAAGAAATATTATCAAATATTGGTTATGTTTCTTAGACAGAAATCTTCACCGTGATGTTAAGAAGGGGTATTATAGTCGTCGTCTTTCAAGATAACTTTTTTTTATTGTGCACTGCCATAGCCACTAACAAAACTGCATATAATTTACTTGACAATGATAGTGACACAACATACCATTAATTTCACTGTAAAGGGTCTCATCACATCACAAACCAGTGTGGTGGAGTAGCATCTATTTCTGCCAGTTTCTTTGCCAGGGTGGCTGGCTCATACGAATAGTTGCTTTGTTGATGTAATAATGACTAGTGCCTTTGTTTGTGATACCACCTTTCTGAGTAATGAAGTACATTATCTACTTAAGTTGGGTATTATTTGGTTCAGCACCACCATGTTACCCACACCGGTATCGGCACTCCAGGGTTACGATTTCTTGCTACTGGGGTTAAACTTATATACGGCGCAGCATTGCAGCTATGTTCTCACACACACACACACACACACACACACACACACACACGTCGATTAGCAACAGCAGTGCTAGCGTTCAGAGCAGTTACATTTTGCATTGCATCGAACAGAAGTCGATGAACTTTTGTAATCAAATATACGGCGAGGCGCTACATTTGATGATATATTTCTTTGAAGAAAGATACCTGTATGTCAAAGTTCCCTATTACATTATCAAATATCTTTCATGTAGAAGGTGGAAAACAAGACGAGGGCACTTCTCAAGGATGCGGATTTACCGGAGGGTGTTGCCAAGAAACTGCTACCTCAAGGTCCAGTACTGCCAAGACTTTATGGACTCCCTAAGGTTCACAAAGATGGGGTGCCGTTATGTCCCATTGTCAGTAACATCAGAGCACCTACATATTTGTTGGCCAAATACTTGACGGGAATATTAAGTCCTTATGTGGGTAAATGCCCTCATCACATCCGTAATTCCGTGGATTTTGTTAAACGTCTTAACAGCTTCAGGCTGGATGCGTCAGATATCATGGTGAGTTTTGACGTCGTTTCGTTGTTTACGAGGGTGCCCCTTTGAGAGTAACTAGATTTGATTGGCCAGAAGTTTGACGAGAAGACCACCGAACTTTTTAGGCATGTCTTCACCTTCATGTATTTTCTTTTCAATGGCGAATAATATGAACAAATGGAGGGAGTCGCCATGGGTAGCCCACTCTCCCCTGTGGTTGCAAATTTGTACATGGAGAATTTCGAGGAGGAAGCCCTGGTATCATCTGAATGGAAACCTACTTGCTTTCTCTGTTACGTGGACGACACTTTTGTCATCTGGCCCATGGTATGGATAAACTCCTTGACTTCCTTACACATCTGAACTCCATACACCCCAACATCAAATTCACTATGGAGACTGAAACGGAGGGTAAATTGCCGTTCCTTGACGTCTTGGTCAAGAGAAGAGCTGATGGCACTCTGGGTCATAGTGTATATCGGAAGACAACGCACACTGACCTGTATTTACACGCAGACAGCTGTCACCACCCTTCACAGAGGAATGGGGTACTTAAAACTCTAGTACATAGGGCGCGCACTATCTCCGACGCAGAGAGTCTACCCTAGGAATTGGAACACTTGAGAACTGTATTTCGAAAAAATGAGTACTCAGAGTGGCAGATTCAGCGGGCTCTCCTCCCAACCACTAATTCACAACCTGTGGAAACGGAGGAAAACACGAGGGAGGATGTAGGCACTGCGTTCCTTCCATATACCGGCGGACTCTCGGGGAAGATCGCCCGCATTTTGAAAAAACACCAGGTTGGAACTGTTTTTTGCCCACCGAATAAAATTCGTGCACTGGTGGGGAGCGCCATAGATGATCTCGGTTTGAGGAAGGCCGGCGCGTACCAGATTCCATGTCAGTGTGGAAAGTCATATATTGGACAGACGATGCGTACCGTCAAGGATTGTTGCGTCGAACACCAGAGACACACACGATTGATGTATCTGAGCAAGTCGGCGGTCGCTGAACATTGTTTGTTGGAGAATCATGCGATGGACTATGAAGACACTAGGATTCTGGTACAGACGACGAGATATTGGGACTGCGTCGTTAGAGAGGCCATTGAAATTCGCACAAGTGACGACCTCATAAACCGTGACTGTGGCTATAATCTTAGCAAAGCTTGGGAACCAGCGATTGGGTTAATTAAGAGTAAATCTAGCAAACGTAACGAAGTGATGACCACGGCGGACAGAGCCCTCGCATCGACGTCATCTCAGACGCCGGCGCATCCGGTTCCACTGCGTGGCCGCAGCGCGGACCGCGGAGGGGTTGCTCCGCGGGCCGAGGGTATTTAAATGGCCTGCTACCGGGCTAGAACCCAGTTCCCTTCGAGCAGCCATAGCGTGCAGATCTCCGTGCCGGCGCGTTTCCAGGAGCTCAGTCCGTCAGTTCACCAGATGATGGCGACATATATGATCGCCGAAATATTGTGCCCGTTGGACACTATAGACTGGCAGTACACCCGTGGATATTTTGATTATCTTTCATGTAAATACATGACATATTGACTTTGACAAAGATATATATGACCGTGTAATTCCAGTCTTAGCTCCATTTATTTATTAATTGTTCAGATTCTATAATTGTTCATTTCAGTGTGTGTTACTGTGAGTACATTTTCACAGTAATACATTAACAGTGAAATATTTTTCAATTTGAATGAGAATGTTTAGTAGGTAAAATAAGAGATTTTTATGGGGATGGTATGAGACTCTGATGCTCTGGATAGGACAACCATGTGCATCTCTCTCTCTCTCTCTCTCTCTCTCTCTCTCTCTCTCTCTCTCTCTCTCTCTCTCTCACACACACTCAGTGCAGCATTTGTGACCTGTGCAAATGAGTAAATGAGTCAAATTTCAGTAACATAACTGTCTTGGTGCCCACAGAGATTAGCAACTTTGCCGCCGCCCCTCCTCGTGACCCTCAAAACCTATAAATTCATGCCTCTCTCCCAACTGTTGGCTTTTCTGTTCATAACCCCCCCCCCCTCCCGCGCACACACACACACACACACACACACACACACACACACACACAAAGAATTCCAAAGCTCACATTTCCTCCACCCCCGTTCAGCACTCATCTGCCTCCCGTATGCTCCCCTCCTCCTTCCCCATCCTTTGTGTCTGTTCAGCTTATCTTGTTTGATGTTACTTACTAATTGAACATGTAATGTTTTAGTTCCTCAGGTTTATAGAATTATTTGTGCTTTTGAAAAGTGAGGAAGCCAGCTTATTGTTGTCATTTTTCCAGAATTCCACTGTGATCACTGTGGAAAAGTATTTCACAGTAAAGCACGTCTTCGTTCACATGTGCTGGCACATCAAGATAAAAGTGAACGTGAAGTGATACATTGCCCTTATGAAAATTGTGGCAGGTAAGTGAACTTTACTGATTTATTAGTATGCAGAAAGCAATATTATAATTTAAGTTTGATATTGCACATTTCTGTTAATACAAATAATGGTGACATATTAAAACATGGGGAACAGATATTATACACCGTCCATCCAAAACTATGGGACTGATTTTGTTTCTGGCATGTGAATGACACCAACACAGTAACTACAGGGAAACCACATTCATAAATTTCTCAGTTCTACATTTTTCACACTTCTACTTTGTATACTGTGTACTTTTCAATTTTGTATGAAAAGTGACTCCACTTTTATATTTTCTAGTTGCACGTTTTTGCTCTTTTGCAATAACAGGTTTACTCTTGTTCAGTCATTTTTGTACTACTTATATGTTATGAACACAAAGAAATCAAACCGGGTTGCATCATAATTCCTCGACAATATTTTTGTCAATCTTACGTGTTGCGATCTTCTCTAATGCCACTTTGGGTGCAGCTGGTGGCGGAGGGGGGGAGGACGGGAGGGTTGCAGATAGTGTTTGGGGGAACCACCTGAAGGAGGCAGTGTCCACGATTGCTGAAATGTCATGGAGGAATTCAACCTGGTTTGATGCCAGAGAACTGATCAACATTGAAATATGCTGGGAAACCTTCAGATCACATGGCTAGTTATTGTTGGTTTGCTATCTGCATACAAAGTTGCAGTTCTAATTGCTGGCCTCAACTACAGTAGGCCTATACATGGTGACACTGTTCTTGTTAACGTTGTGGCAATTAGTTTTAGATATAATTTGTTCGAACATTGCTACCAACAGCGGCCTTGACAAAACATCACTCATGGGGGCTGTTGACCGACCAAGCAATGGATAGCTGCTTAAGGTCAGTCAGCACAAGATATCGGTGAAAATGTCAACAGTAGTGGATGTATTAGTTTCCCACTACAGATGCACCATGTGAATACATGACCACTGCAGAGTGGTCCTCCTCAGTGGTGTCTAATGGGGCCCAAAGGAGGTGGCACTTGACTGTAGCGGTTACGGAGCACAGACTGAAACAAATGCACGAGTCTTTTCCAAGGGTTCAACTCAATTTTCCTACATGTGAAAATGATTAGTTCGTCAGACAATAAAAGATGTCTTTGCACACAGGAGAAAGTAAACATAATTGAATAAGTGCAAAGAACCGAACTTAAAATGAACATTGTAGAGCATATCACAATCCTATATTCTACCTTAACTAACATGATGGCCAATGAAACACAAATAAGATCTAGTACTTTGAAAGCCGAAACAAGTGCTGAGAAAAGCTGCCACGTATCCATGGTGGAAAGTTCGCGGAAATGGAACGGTGCCTAAAGACTTGCTTTCAGCAACAGCATGCAGCTAATGTGCCTATTTCAGGTGCAGTACTGAAAGAAAAAGATTTAAATTCTCAAAAAAGGTAAATTTTGAAAATTTTCATGCTGCTTCTGGTTGGTTACCGGTACACAGCTTCAAAATGAGAGGTGGCAGTATTGGTCTCAGACTTGTAGGAAGGATAATATTGTGGATAATGTCACTGCAGAATGTTAGAAAGAGCATCTTCTTCAATGTTTCATTTTAATGTTAATCTCACTTGTACATTTATTTTATCATCCGTCTTTAATGTACAATAAAAAAGTTTGGACTAAATACTCAAAACAACAGTTGTGCATTTAAGGAGTCAGCTCGGAGTACACATTGGTTAAGTATTGGACCTGTGGGTGTTCTGTGTCAACATCATTGCAATGGCGCAATGAACTGAATGTGTCTAAATCAAGTGTTAAAGGATTTTGAAGAAGAGGAAAAATGTAGGCAAAGTTTGTTGCACACTCCTCGACTTCCAAACAAAAACAAAATAACCCCCCGCCCCAACTCCCTCCCAACACTCCTCTACACCTCCCCTTTATTACGCTTAGAGGAAGCCTTCCTGGATACCCAAGCCCGTCAACCCAAAGTTCGATATAGATTCATTAATGACATCTTCATGATCTGGACTTACAGTGAAGAAGGGCTCCACAATTTCCTCTCCAACCTCAACTCCTTTGCTTCCATCAGATTCACCTGGTCCTATTCCAAATCCAATGCAACTTTCCTTGATGTTGACCTTCAGCTATCCAATGGCCAGCTTCACACATATGCCCACGTCAAACCAACCAAAAACAGTAGTTCCTCCATTATGACAGCTGCCATCCATTCCATTTCAAGCGGTTCCTTCCCTACAGCTTAGGTCTTTATGGCAAACGAGCTGCTCCAGTCCTAAATCCCTCAACCAGTACACCAATAACCTGATGACAGCTTTCAGATCCCACAACTACCCTCATGAACTGGTACAAAAGCAAATAGCCAGGGCCACTTCCTCTTCCCCCCAAATCCAGAAACTCCTACAGAGGAACCCTAAAACTGCCTCTCTTGTCACCAGCTACTTTCCAGGACTGGAGTGCACTCTAAATGTGGCTCTCCAGCAAGGATACGACTTCCTTAAATCCTGTCCTGAAATGAGATCCATCCTTCTCACTTCAGCAAGAGTGTCTTTCCACCACCCACCTAACCTCTGTAACCTCCTAGACCATCCCCATGAAATCCCCAAGCCACCTTCCCTACCCTCCGGCTCCTACCCATGTAACCGCCCCCAGTGTAAAACCTGCCCTATGCATCTTCCTCTTTTCCTGAGGAAGCTACTAACAGTTGCGAAAGTTTGTATGTGTATTTGTGCGAATTTTTATTTGTTTCTGACGACGAGCCTGTGCTTTGGGTAAGTTATCAGATTTCTATTTTTTATACAAATTTTTCCCACCAGGGAAGTTTCCATATAGAGGAAAAATTCCTAGCAGGAAAACTATATATAAAAAATAGATGATGTTTACTTACCAGGCGAAGGAGCACAGGTATGTGACAGCAAACATAAATAAAACACAAATACCCACACACACAAAAGCAAACTTTCACAACCTTGTTGCTTCTTCAAGCAGAGTAGGAAAGGAGAGGGAAAAGGAAAGGATTTGGGATTAAAGGAATGCTTGAGGAGTCATTCCAATCCCGAGACAGGAAGGACTTACCTTAGGGGAAAAAAAGGAAGGTAAACAAATACACACACATATACAAACGCAACACACCTAGGCAGAAATTTGTGATGTCTGCCTGGGTTTGTTTTCATACCTGAATTACTGTTAACATTCATCTCCCTCCTGATATGAAAAAAAAAATTATAAAATATTTATATATATATATATATATATATATATATATATATATATATATATATATATATATATATATATTTTTATACATATGTTTATAATTTTTTATTTGTACATTGCAGCCTGTTACGTAGTCCATATTTCTCACCTTTCCTTCATCCATATATTATGTCTCCCTTAAAACATCCCTACAACAACCCCATTCAGTTTCCTTTACATTCCCTCCATAAACATGCTTTTTCCCTAGCCAGATTACGCTCCCACATTCTATTTACTCAAGCTTGTCTGACATTTGGCATCACTCCCAAGGGCCTCACACTAAAAGTTCCCCTCTCTGGCTGTAACCCATCCTTTCATCCCGCCCTATACCAATTCTAAACTGAACAATCCATAGCCATCACCTGCCTAATCCTTAACCTACACGTCAACTCCGCCAATGAACACATCTGTCAACTCCTATCCCTAATCAAAATCCTCAACCTTTCCTCTCCCATATCCACACCTGCAGTTAAGAACATCCTCCTTCAGGCCAACCGCAATTTAGAACAGCATGCCACCCACCACCTCAAAAAACTATCCAATCTCCTGGTTACCCACCTCCGGAAAGGCAGTACTCTCTCCCTCAATAACCTCTCCAATAAACCTCAACCTCCTCTTATTGCACACAAACCCAGTCTCTCCCATCTACTCAATCTCTCCAACTCCTCTCCCCCCCCCCCCCCAACCTCAAAATTCCAATCCACACAATCCGGAACCACAACATCCCAATTCAGTTGTCAACTTCTCCTCAAACCTCTCTCCCAATATGAAACCTCTGTCATATCCAAAGGCCTCACCTTTAGCCCTACTCCCAAATTCAAACAAACATAATGATCAAGCTCCCCAAAACATCATTCAAATTGAACCCTGCCTAGAAAAGTTCCGTTCTCCATCACAGCGAGACCCACCCGCTCTTCCTCAAAATCACCCTATTCAAACCTTCAAGGAATTCCTTACTTCCAACCTTGCCTCTCATTCTTTCCTGAGAAACCTTAATCCTACTCCCAACATTACCGCAGCTGAATCCTGAGCTATCAGTGATCTGAAGGCTGACCATTCTGTCGACATTCTTCCAGCTGACAAGGGATCCACAACCATGGTACTTGATTGGAGGGAGTATGTGGCTGAGGGACTGTGTCAGCTTTCAGATAGTACCACATATAAAGTTTGTCAAGACAATCCCATTCCTGATGTCCAGGCAGAGCTTCAAGGAATCCTCAAAACCTTAGCCCCCTACAAAACCTTTCATCTGACCTCATGACCCCACTGATGCCCCGCACCCTCACCTTCTACCTACTTCCCAAGATTCACAAACCCAATCATCCTGGCCGCCCTATTGTGGCCGGTTACCAAGCTCCTACGGAACAAATCTCTGCAACAACTTTTTCACTTTTGAGGGCCACAGATACCAACAACTAAACGGAACAGCCATGGGAACCGGGATGGCCCCCTCATACGCAAACTTATTCGTGGGACACTTCGAGAAAGCCTTCCAGGATACCCAAGCGAGTCAACCCAAAGTTTGGCATAGATTCATGGATGATGTCTTCATGATCTCGACTCAGAGTGAAGAAGAACTCCAGAATTTTCTCTTCAACCTCAACTCCTTTGGTCCCATGAAATTCACCTGGACCTATTCCAAATCCCATGCCACTTTCCTCGATGTCGATCTCCATCTGTCCAACAGCCAACTTCACACATCTGTCCACATCAAACCTACCAATAAACAAAAGTACCTCCATTATGACAGCTGCCATCCATTCCATATCAAACGTTCCCTTCCCTACAGCTTAGGTCTTTGTGGCAAAAGAGTCTGCTCCAGTCCCGAATCCCTGAACCAGTACACCAATAACCTAAAGACAGCTTTCACATCCTGCAGCTATCTCCCCTCAGGGGACTCACTGCTCTGTGGTGAGTACGTGCGTGGCGAGCACGGGGCCCCAGCCTTTGTAGCACTCTTTCCTTTCCGTGCTACATGACACTTCTTCTACTGTCCTTTTCCCCTCTCTTGGGGACCGAGTCTGTGCATCCTTCGGGGAACCGAAGTTCTGACCCTTTTGGCTTTACAGTCTTCTTTCACCTCTTTCTTTGCCTCCGCGTCTGCGTTTGAGGCTTCTCCTCCTACTATTTCTCTCTTCCTCCTCCCTGTACGCACTTGAAGGCCACCCATATGGGTGACTGGGTAATGCGTAAGTCCCAGCCCCGGGCTGGCATGTAGGGTGCGTGCGTACCCCCTGGTTAAGGCCAGGCCAGGGGAGGGGCGATTGCCTGCGCTGATACCTTCCCGATTCGCCGATTGGTCCCTCCGTCTGTAGATCGGGAGGTGTGACCTGGGGTGTGAACAATCACCCAAGGCGGGTGTGCTTCCATTGGGGGCCCCCAGCAGGAAGGAGCGTGCCATCGGAGACACTGGCACTCGTGGGGGATACAACCGCGATGGTTCTAAAAAAAAGAAAATGTAAAGAGTCTTTAGAAATTGATGTACTAGACAATAGTGTGTCTGAACAGAAAAATTTACAGACATCGAAGTTCCTTGTGGTGACCCGTACCGAGGAAGGACAATCCTTTTCGTCGGTGAACCCATTTATTATTCAAAAAGGGGTTGATGCCATTGCCGGCCCAGTTAAGACCTGCAACCGCCTACGTAATGGAACACTACTGTTAGAAACAGAAAGTGGCTCCCAGGCACAGCGGCTGCTTAAGGCTACTCTGCTCCACAGCTACCCGGTTCGTGTTGAGCTCCATCCGACCCTCAATTATTCCCGAGGGGTAGTCTTCTCGGCCAGTTTGGACGGTCTGACTGAGGATGAACTGAAAGAATATCTGGCAGCTCAAGGCGTCGTCGCAGTACACAGGGTGACAAAAAAAGAGAACAATGTTGTAGTGCCCACTCGCACAGTGTTTCTGACCTTCGACCGAGTGGCTCTGCCGCCGAAGATCAAGGCAGGGTATGAGGTCATCACAGTACGACCTTATATCCCTAACCCTACTCGGTGTTATCAGTGCCATCGATTTAACCACACAAGCCAGTCTTGCAAGAACCCAGTCATATGTGTCACCTGTGGTAAAGAGGCCCATGAGGGGATTTGTCCACCACCGTCCCCTCATTGCATCAATTGTAACGGGAATCATGCTGCTTCCTCCCGGGAATGTCCCGTGTTTGCCGATGAACGAGCCATCCAGGAAATCCGTGTAAAGGAAAAGGTTCCCATACCAGTTGCACGTAAGATGTACGCCAGTCGTAAGCCTAAGACCCCGCCGCGTGGTAACTACAGTACTGTAGTTGCAACGCCTCCAACAACACGGGATATGGCCACACAGACTTGTGACCTACAGTTTACGACAGTAGTTGTCAAACAGTCTACATCGACAACGGCGTCACGTTCAACGAAAAGTGTGAGTACCTCTTCCAAGTCTTCATCTTCATCTTCAGCTGTGAAACCACAGATAGAGACGCGAAAGTCTAAGAAAGAGCATTCGCGCGAGGATTTCCTCCGCACCCCTACCAAAACGTCTGAGCCAACCAAGGAGCTTCACCAGGGCTCCAAGAAATCAAATAGGGGGAAAACTCTCCCCCCTCCTACCTCACAATGTGACGATGGCATCCCCTGGAAGCCTATAGTCTCTCCAGGTGCATCAGCCAAAGATGGGGCTGCCGACCACACTCAGGCAGCTGCTGTGGTAACCTCTGAGAATATGGAGCAAGACCCTCCTGTCTCAGACACCACCAGTTGCGAACATTCGCACTGTGGCCCGCCGCCTTCGTCGGGCTGATGTCCACCTTCATCTCATTTTATCCCATTATGGATATTCTTCAATGGAACATTCGTGGTATCCGGTCGAATTGGACAGAACTGCAGCTTTTAACGCGAACATATCATCCAATCATCTTCTCTCTACAGGAGACAAAATTGCTCCCTGGAACTCGAATTACTTTCCCACGCTACACTACCGTTCGCTTTGACCTTCCTCCAGTGGCAGGAATTCCAGCCCACGGGGGCGTACTGTTGCTTATTCGGGATGACGTACACAGTACACCGGTCCCTTTGTGTACTCCAATACAAGCTGTTGCTGTCCGGATATACCTTCCTGGATTTGTCTTCACACTGTGCAATATTTACGCTCCTTCCTCTTTTCCCGTCACTAGATCAGATCTCCTAGATCTTATTGACCAGCTTCCGCGTCCGTTTTTGTTGGTGGGAGATTTCAATGCCCACCACCCCCTTTGGGGCTCCCCACGACCATGTCCACGGGGCTCCCTCCTGGCAGATATACTGAACCACCTTCAGCTCATCTGCCTTAACACTGGTGAACCAACTTATCTTTCAGACACCACAAATACTTTCAGCCATATAGATCTAGCTATCTGCACTGCTCAGCTGGCACGGCGTCTTGAATGGTCTGCTCTCTCAGACACACATTCGAGCGATCATTTTCCGTGTGTAATTCACCTAATGATGCCTGACACCCTTGAGCATCCACGCCGCTGGCAGTTAACGAAAGCGGACTGGGAGCTCTACACGTCACTGGCGGATTTTGGTACTTACCATTATCCTAGTATAGACGACCAAGTGGAACACATTACCACAGTTATTCTGACAGCCGCAGAATGTTCCATCCCCTGCAAGACTTCCCACGCACGTCGTCCCCTTGTCCCGTGGTGGACCGCGGAATGCCGTGACGCTCTGCGAGCACGGCGACGTGCCCTTAGAATCTTCAAACAACGGCCCACGCTCGACAACTGCATCCGATACAAACGGCTGCGGGCCTATTGTCGTCGCCTCTTTCGCGACTGTAAACGCGCCAGTTGGCGCTCATTCACGAGCTCTTTTAATAGGTCTACCCCTTCCTCCATCATTTGGGGTAACCTTCGAAAAATTTCGGGCACTATGGCTCATTCCCCAATTCCCGGTCTGTGTGTCGCAACTGACACCGTCGTCGATCCTCCACAAATAGCCAACGCACTGGGTCGACATTTTGCAGAGGTCTCTAGCTCTTCACATTACACTGACGCTTTCCTAGCTAGGAAACGGACGGTGGAGGCGACTCCATTGCCCTTTACCTCTCAGAACCGTGAATGCTACAATACCGAGTTTACTGTACGAGAGCTTCACCACGCACTCTCGTCTTCGCGGTCCTCCGCTCCAGGACCAGATGGCATTCACGTGGCGATGCTGCAACACCTTTCACCAACGAGCTTGCACTTCCTACTGGCCACCTACAATCGCATATGGATAGAAGGCACCTTTCCGCGACGCTGGCGTGAAGCCATAGTCATTCCCATACCAAAGCCTGGGAAGGACAAATGTCTTCCTTCCAGCTACCGCCCCATTTCCCTCACCAGTAGCATATGCAAGGTGATGGAACGCATGATTCACGGGCGCCTGGTATGGTGGCTTGAAACGCGACATCTCCTGTCTAATGTCCAATGTGGGTTTCGCAAGCACCGTTCTGCGGTGGATCATCTTGTTGCCCTATCTACCTCAGTAATGAATAACTTTTTACGGAAGCGCCAGACAGTAGCGGTGTTCTTTGATCTGGAAAAGGCATACGACACCTGCTGGAGGATGGGCATCCTCCGCACTCTGCATACATGGGGTTTTCGGGGTCGCCTGCCAATTTTTATCCGCGAATTTTTAACAGACCGTGTTTTTAAAGTGCGTGTTGGTTCGGTTTTATCGAGCACTTTTAATCAGGAGAACGGAGTCCCCCAGGGCTCGGTCCTGAGCGTTGTTTTATTTGCAGTGGCAATCAATTCTATAGCCGATCACCTTCCACTGGGAGTGTCGGCGTCCCTATTTGTTGACGACTTCGCGATCTACAGCAGCTCTGAGCAAACGGGTCTCCTGGAGCGGCGCCTCCAGCGGTGCCTAGACAATCTCCACGCGTGGAGTATGGACACTGGCTTTCGATTCTCAGCTGACAAGACAGTCTGCATGAACTTCTGGCGGCGGAAGGAGTTCCTTCCCCCGTCCCTTCGACTGGGCCCCATAGTACTTCCATTTGTGGATACCACGACGTTCTTGGGACTTGTTCTCGACAGGAAGTTAAGTTGGTCTCCCCACATATCCCGTTTGGCAGCTCGCTGTACCCGCTCTCTCAATGTGCTGCGGGTGTTAAGTGGCACCTCGTGGGGAGCTGACAGGTCTACTCTCCTCCATCTGTATCGCACCATAGTTCGGTCCAAACTGGACTATGGTAGCATCGTTTATTCTTCGGCTCGACCGTCCATACTGCGCCGCCTTAATACAATCCACCACCAAGGTCTCCGTCTGGCGACAGGAGCGTTTTATACTAGCCCCGTTGAGAGCCTCTATGCCGAGGCCGCCGAACTACCCCTTTCTTACCGTCGGGAACTCCTGCTTAGCCGTTACGCTAGTCGTTTGTCGTCCATGCGAGGACACCCGACGTACGCAGTTTTTTTTAACGACTCACTTGACAGTCTCTTCACTCTGCGCCCGTCTGCTCTGCTACCACCGGGAGTACGCTTGCGTTCGCTACTCGGCCAGCTTGGCGTTACAATGCCTGCTATCTTCTCGACTGGAGAGAGCACCTCTCCACCGTGGCGAAGCCCCGAAGTCCGTGTTAACTTTGATCTTCATTCTCTTCCAAAGGACTCCACACCTCGTTTCGTCTACCAGAGAGAATTTCACGCACTCCGGTTTAAATTTGATGACAATTTGTTCATTTACACTGATGGCTCAAAGACAGACCAGGGTGTTGGGTGTGCTTTTGTACTTGGCAACGTCTCTTTTAAATATCGTCTTCCTGAGTGGAGTTCCATTTTTACAGCTGAGCTGTATGCATTATACCAAGCCACACAATACGTCCGGCGCCACTCGCTCAGTAAGACTGTCATTTGCTCGGACTCAATGAGTGCTTTGTTGAGCCTTCGCATCCTATATCCGGCCCATCCCCTGGTACAAAGCATCCGCAATTGCCTTACTTCTCTTTCAACGAGCGGAACTACGGTGACGTTTCTGTGGGTCCCTGGCCATGTGGGAGTGTTGGGGAATGAGGCTGCGGATATGGCTGCCAAGGAAGCAGTTCTCCTTCCTCGGCTATCTACCTTTTCCACCAGCTCTGATGACCTTCGCGCTGGTATCTCCCAGCGTATTATCTCGCGTTGGTATCTACATTGGTCATCCCTGTCAGGGAACAAATTGCGAGCCATTAAACCTGTGCCTGATATCTGGTCAACGTCATCTCGACCCTCCCGCCGAGAGGAGATTGTTCTAGCCCGGCTTCGTATTGGCCACTGCCGTTTTAGCCACCAGCATTTATTACGTGGTGGTCCTGCTCCCTTATGTGAGCACTGTGATGCACCTTTTACTGTGAACCATCTTTTAGTGCAATGTCCATTTTTTAACCGTCTCCGTCATGATCTGTGTTTCCCATTTGAATTGTCTGCCATTTTAGCTGATGACCCGCAA